>JAACJN010000015.1:0-558599 GCA_013368555.1 Collybiopsis confluens
TTTGAATACGTTTTTGGGGTGGTAGGTTGCTATGGGAGATTGGGAAGAGTCGTTGAGAGTTAACTGGGGATAGAATAAGGATGGTCAGAGTCAGAGCAGCCGTTACTTACCTCAGAACGAAACCTCGCGAGTACCCATTTGTATTCCTTCCCATCTTCACCTGTGAACACGCGAGAGCTGAAGAAAGTTGAAAAAAAGGAGTAAAAAGACGCGTTTTCGTTGCTCACTGTCCACGATTCCCCCAACCCTGCTTCCTGAACAGATCTTTTACCAGTACTTCCTTCCCGCTATACCGCCCCATCGCGAATCGAACCTTGGTGCTTTTGAATCTACGCCATTCAATCTGAGCGACGTATATGAAATTTGTACGGTCGCCTGTGTTCCGGCGAGGTGGAATGGGAGGTATGGGAAGAGGGGATGGGGAAGAGGGCTGTAGTTCGTCTTCAGCGTCAGCGCCCGTTCTACTTCGTTTACTGGATTCAGAGATGGCACTATCATCGACAATACCGTCGTCTTCTTCATTATCTGGCGCTTCTACAAAAGGTGTAGGGAGCGGTGGTGGGTGTGGTGGGTCGTTCGGATCGCCGTAAATGGCTTTCGTGATGGTAGTGGTACGATTGAAGCCAAACGGGGTGTGCACTTTGTACACCGTGTTTCCTTGGTCGTCGTAATATGTATTTTCCATGATAGGTTCGACATTGAAATATGCTAGGTAGAGCTTGATTGACATGGTGAGTAAAGTTTGAAAGGCCCAAGTCCTATGTCTGTGGAGACGGCGAATTAATCAAGTTTTTCAAGATTGAAACAAAGAGGGGAAAAAAAGAAAAGAGAGAGAGATTAGTGTATACCGTCTGTTTCTAGTAGTCTACCTCAATAACTCACAATATACTCTATCTCCGGGAAAAGACCACTTCGACGCAAATTTAATCAAGTTGATTCTTACCTCCGATCAGACCCGAAAACAATACAAAATGTCCTATGTTCATATTTGGACTTATCCCCGAAAGAACATAGGACATGGCCAATCATTTTCAAGATATTACATTTGACACCGGCCAGCCATTCCGAGTGTGTCAAAACCGATCAAGCCTTAATTCCGGCCCGGCGGAATGAATTATTGATTTTATTGAAATTACGGCGGCGGGACTTCGACTTCGGTCTATGCTGTTGAAAACTGGACAAAAATAAATCGCGCGCGCCTAGTAAATAAAGGCGCGCGATCATGTGTTTGCGCGCGCAGATATGACCCTGGCGCCACCGCGAGTCTCTTCCGCCGATTTATCCCTAGGCAAATAACCCTCAAAGAAGGGTGACTCTACAGGATTTTGTTCAATTTGTCATTTAATGTACACTTATAACAGACCTATTGGGATCGGGGCCCTTTGGGCTCTCGAAAACTAAAAAATCTTACCTACAAACTGGCCACAGGCCTCTCAGGGCCCTTTGGGTTCTTGAAAAAACATTTTTATGGATCCAACATAGTGATGCACTCGTATCCGGCGTGTCCCTGCAGTGAAATTTTTTTGTCGTGTTTCTCTTTTGCCCCCTCACCTTACCATGGCTGGGTGCAACTATCACTCAGAAGATTCTGGTGTTCGATGTCCTTGTATGGGGTTTGAAGAAGATTCAAAAAGCTTCAAGTGCTACTTCTGTAGTCACTCTCAAAAAGTCCACTCGTATCATGCCATCGCATTGCCTCCTCTGTCCTCTCAAGCCGAGAGCCTTTCAACACAAAAAGGGAACACATCTGGCTCAGCTTCTCGTTGATGCGATTATTTTGCGTTCATGCGTGAAATCATCCAAAGTACGACTTTCTAAGTTAGGAAAGTATACTTGAGAGCTGAGACGAGCCCTAGTCGTCAGCTAACAAGCTAGGCAACTATGTATGAGATTACTCAAGGATTGGACCATGCGTCCTAACTATGTTTACCTTGGTCGATGGTAAACCATACACATCTTCGTATAGATGGCTTATGAGAACTTGGTCCTAACTCTTGAAAGTTAGCAGACTCACCCATAACCCGCCAAGGGTCTCATATATGAGCTAGTTACTCGCTTCGTATCAAGGGATCGAAGACCTGCGAGGCTATTTAACACGTGGCACTTATTCCAGTGGCTCTTACCGAGTCCTAACTTGGTCTCACCCTAAATGCTATTCGATGATACTGAGTATTTGTACCAAATGGGATGAAAAGTCAAAGAGATGAAATGAAATGATAGGATATGATATAATTAAGTGTCGATATATGCGACATACATTAAAAAGATATGTAAAGAGAAGCTAGGACACTTCGGACACAACGAAGGAATTGTTGAAAGTACGTCTAAGTACGTTGGAAGAGCTAGGCCGTAGTTCACAAGGACCAGTACCGACATTCCGATGCCAGATCAGTTATGACTCGGGCTACCCTGCGGAACTAGAAGCTGGAGTATATCCGAAGGTTAAAAGAATTATCAGGACACTCTAACTCAACTCTGGACAAGTTAGCCGATCCGTTTACCCATCCGATCCGTCGGACCTCTTACTCGAAATGGAAGGATCCTACGAAAACCAGTTAGGAAGGACTATCCAGGTGGTCGGTTTACATGGAATCGGAAGTGGAGTCGACGTTTCAACATTTTTCTTGAATATTATTTGGAGTTTGAGGATTTTAGTATTATTTATTATTTTACGGTATATATACTCCGCACGTATGTATCCTAACTTTAGATTACCCAGTGCGGATCTCACCATATATTATATTTTGCTCAGTATCTGCCGGAGTGGGCGTCTGAGAAGTGCAAACCAGCGGGAAAACTCCTGTGTAGCCAATAAAGAAAAGAAAAATTACGAAATTTGCCCGGTCAAGGTTGTGGTGAACTAGACCGTGTATTTACCAAAAGTTGTCCTATCTTCGTTGGGAAGTTGAGCCCTTGCCCCCCTTCGTCGATCTATCCAAAGTCCATACGAGGAAGTTGAGCCCTAGCCCCTTTGTCACTGGCCACAGTCTGTTTCGAGTTTAGTTTAAAGTTAGAAAGGCCAGTGCGCCCCTACTTTGACTAAAAGCAATTCAAAGTTATACAAAAACCTAGTTAGGCTACATCGTAGTCGAACGTCGAAGCAGTTGAGCCCTAGCTCCTGTGGATAAAGAAAACATAAAAAGTGATAGATTCTTGCGGAACCCGCGTAACCTTTGACAAGCACACTCACACCTTTATAAAATTTGATAAGGCGGAACCTGTCCTAACTTACCTAAACACGTTTTGGGTTTAGTTTTGGTTTTGGGTTGTGGTAGTTGTGATCCCACGCACTGCGCGTTATCTGGAGCCCACCGCGAGGGGTTCTAAAAGAATCTATAGGCCTAAAAGCCACAAAAACCCTTTGTACGTTGCAAAAACAAGATAGGTGAACCATCGTCGAAGCGTAATACTCGGAATTCATCTCGAGTTCAAATCGTTGACTTTGGGGAGTTAGATCGTGTCGAAGCACGTCAAAGAAGAGCAAAATCAGTGAACCCTTCATCAGATAACAGAGGGCAAACTCGTAAAGCAAAAGAAAAAGCAACAGTAGACGAACCAGAAGGTCCTTCTATTGGAGCATACCCAAAATCTCCTGCTGTACGTTCGGCGTCTCAAGACGACGATGACCAGTTTAGAGAACAACCAGAATCACCTTTAACACCGATCGGTGAAAGTCCTAAATCTAATAACGAGCAAGGACCGAATCCTTTCAACTTCGAATCAACCAATCTAGACTCTACACAAACCCCAGCACTTTCTTTCGACTATCCGTCTATTTTCTCGTCTTGGTTTCAGTCTTCCTTTCCAAATCTCAATCTCTCGCATTCTATCTTGTCTACTTCTCATCCTATCTTACTATCATCGACAAACATGTCAAATCGAAACAATATTCCTCAGATTGGGTTACCAACCCTTTCGAATGATGCGGTAACACAGTTGGCTGCTGCAGCCGAAAAGTTACCGAAGTTATACAAGACCCCTCCTATCTTGAATATCGAAGACCCAGTCGGAGTTATTCAATGGTTTGAGGCAGCAGAATGGATCTTTGATTCGAACGGCATTACGTCAGACGATGCGAAGTTAAAACTAGCTCTGGATTGGAGTACATATCCGACCAGAAAGCTATTTATGGGCATGAAGAGTGTTAGGACACCTAATTATGACGAGTTCGTAAAAGAGGTCCGGAATATTCTTCCTGAAGAAATGTTAGATGTCGCGGGGTCAATGTACGAGTTAGACCGAATTGTCAACGAATACGAACCCCTGAGTATAAGGCAGAAAGCCGAGTTTCGACTTTATGACGTTTTGTTTGTAACAGAATGTGAAAAGTTAATGACGGATCGACCCATCCTAGCTAATAGGGATGCGGTACGCACCTATTTGAAGGTATTCGAAGAGAGCACTCGAAGTATGGTGTTTGATCAAGTTAGGAGAGATGTAAAACCGGCAACAATCGGTAATCGAAGAAAAGAGGATCCTATTACGCTTAAGGAAGCTGTAGCGGCGGCGGAAAAGGTCTTCTCATCGTCAAACTACGAATCTATATACGGCCTAACTTCCATAAGGTCGTCGGGTATTGGTTCTACCAACCCAGAATCGTATAGGCAAAGCCAGATAGCCTATCCACTCACGTCGGGTCTACCTGCCCAGTCGAACTTTGACTACCTTAAAAGTGTCAGAAAGATTAAGCAGGAGAACGATGTTGAAGGAGGCATCTCAGATTTGTGGAAGTCCGCTTCCAAAGATAGTGTTAATGAGAAAGAGAAATTAGAGTTCGAAAAAGAGCGTCTAGCATCTCAAAAGGATGTCAATGAAGCATGGCTAAAGGAAATGCGTCAAATGACATTAAAAGTTGGCGAAGGTCTTAGTACAGTAGCCTCTCTAGTTGGAGCAGCTGTTTCACAACGGCAGCCTAACTTAGAAGGAAATCAGAATCGGTACGGATTTAATCAATCCGGACCCTCTGGACCAAGTGCGAGGTATGGGAACACCTATTCAAACACTGGGCCTCGTCAATTGCTTTGTTTCATGTGTCGAGCAAAGGATCACTTGTTAGCGGCGTGTCCTATCTATCAGGATTACGTTAAAAGAGGATGGTTAGTTCCGGAAGGCAACGGTTCAACTCGTATGAAATTGCGGGATGAAGTTAGGATGCCTCGGGATGACGAAAATACCCCTCGTTACAAATTAATCGAAGATATAGCTAAGTCCCGAGGTTGGGGCAAGGCAGAATCTTACTTTGCAAACATGGTCGATGAAGATGAGGACAAAATGAATCGTCAACTTGATTCTGAGGATCAGGTACAAGTCCTCCTACGCGAGCTGGCTGATGCCAAAAATGCAATGTTGCAGATGAACCAACAAAGGCCATCTGAGGAAGTTAGGCGGTTTAATGATAGATCATATCCGGATCATTCACAAAATACTGACCGACCTAACTTGGGAAAAAACTATTAGACTCGATGAAGGAGCCTAGACCTGGTCGTGGTATCTACCAAATTGGGAGAAACTACGCTAGCTCGTTTGTGCAGGTGTCGTGACAACCGGTACTTACATCATTTTTCTCATTTTTCTCACGCCACCTTTCTTCCTTTATCATGTGATCGTGTTTATTACTCATACTCCTTTGACTCATTGCTCCATATCCATTTCACAATTGCGTACTGCCTCTTCTTCTTCTTATTGTCTTTCCTCCTTATTGTTACACTTCATTCCCATTCGTTGCTATTATTCTTTCACCTCTCTCTCTCACAACTGTCGTACACTTATTGTCTTTGATACCTACTTTCTCTCGCGCTGTCGTTCCTTTCTCTCGCGCTATTATCTTTTGACCTTCTTGTTGTTCTTTCTCTCTTATTGTTACCATACGTATATAAGGACTGTAGATAGCTCCTAGTTCCCTATCTCGACCTCTTGGTCATTGGGAACTAGGTTCGTGTTGTACCTCTCTCTGTATACTCCAATACTAACTTGGTCATTGGGAACTAGACATCCTTTGAGCCCTTGTGATTGGCCCTTCGTGCTATCACTGCTGTTGAGATCACTTATTCTTCCACCACCCTTGTACGCTGCGCTTAAGTTCGGACTCCGTCGTCTTTGAAGCTTGCCAGCTACTCGGTCTGTGCTTGTGCTCGTGCTTTCCCTCGTGCTTCCCTCGTTCCGGTCGTTCCGTTCCTCGTCGCGACAGCAGGCACCGGAGAGTCCTTTCAGCAAAAATCCCAATAATACGAACAATGATCGAAGGGGACCACCTCCGGGACCTCTGAAATCAGCGTTTAAAAAGAAAGTCGCGTTTGATGGGGTACTTATGCCTCCAAAAGATAGATTTGATGGTATTCCTAACCGGAATTTCCGTCGAACTAGGGACACAAGTACGGAGATTGACAGTGAGTCAGCGGAGAAAGTTAGGACGGAAATAGTATCAAGGGAACAGTCTAGTGCTGGTTATGGGGACATCAGACCGTCTCCTGCCACTGCGAAGCGACCTTTTGACGATGTCCGACCTATCACCTTCCGGTCACAGCCTGGGACAACGGTACGGAACCGACGTTCTGAAATACCCGACTCTCAGGAATTAGAGCAATCCCGCCCATCTCCTATGTTAAATGAACGAGAGAAATCGAAACAGCCTAGCTACCGAGTTAGGAACAAATTGTTTAAGGATGGTTTAGCGGAAGAAGTAGCTACCAAAGTTTTGGAAGGCACTGTTCAGCTATCCATTGAAGAGATGTTAGGAATTTCTTCGTTAGTAAAGAAAATTCTGGAAAGGAAGCTCAAGAATCGACGAGTTGAGCCTAAACGGGGAAAGTCAGCGTATGTAGCTGTCCTAACTGATAACGGCAAGACTGAGATTCCGGAGATGCCTACAGGAGTATTAATGCGCGGTAATTATATCGACATTGATGACCTAGCTCTCGAGCCAGAAATCATGTTTGAGTATCTATCCGAAGAATGGGATGGAATGCCTATAGGATCTTGGGTACAAAAAGATGTGGTAGAATGTTTTCATAATGACCTACCCATCAACGACGAAAGACGCAATATGATTGTCGTAGCTGGAAACAGCAAAGGACTACGATCAATTGCGGCTCGAATCAATCACAGAAACGAAATTGTTGAAGGGATCTTAGATTCTGGATCACAGATTGTTTCGATTGATCGTCTAGTGGCTACTCAGTTGGGCCTAACTTAGGATCCCAACGTAACTCTTCAAATGCAGGATTCACATGGGGGGTTGGGTAGAACTGAGGGTTTAGCTAGGAACGTCCCATTTACATTTGGTGACCTTACTATCTACCTACAGTTGCACGTTCAAAATCGTGCACCATATATGTTACTTATGGGAAGACCATGCGATGCGCTGGCCGAAAGCAACGTTAAAACCTTTGCAAATGGTGATACGGAACTCACAATCACTTGTCCTAACTCTAAACGGCAATGTGTAGTTCCTACGTTCGCTCGTGGCAAGTTAGCCAATGTTATGAAGGTGGATACTTCGAGATATGAGGTGCCTAACTATAAAAAATTGCCTACACCTGAAGAACCATCGAAACCAGAGCCAGATGGAAATTTTCGAACCTCGAAGATCTGACTAGCGATCAGGGAGAGGAGGAAATCGCTATTGGGTTCCATTTTGATGAGCAGGGTGAACTAGAGGTGGATGGTTGGCGCCAATCCGAAGGAAAACATTTTACGAGGACAGAACTTGCGGAATTGTACTGGTTGGCATCTGAAGAACAAGTCCGAAAGGAGTGTATGGATGGTGCCGCCATCGAATCGTACTTGCAAAAGGTAGGACCGGTGTGGAACGCAACAGCGTTGCATCAGACCTACATGCATACTGTCAAACAGGAACAAAATGTTCCTATCAATGAAAAAGTAATGGAAAATAATGAAGGAACGAATTCTACGCTATATGATACGTTTATGATATTTGAGGCGGACGATCCAAATCTGTCCTATCTTGCGAAGAGTGAAGAGAAACCACAAATTTCGTGGAAATCTCTTAAACGATTAGCTCGGCAACCCGGTCCAGGGAAGAAAGCTTTTAGAGAACCGTCGGTTTACATTCCTAGAAAGAACAAATCGGGGCAGCTTCAAAAGTCCGAGTTAGTAAGAGTTTATGGGTCGAAAAAGTACAAACCCGTTGCTCTTAAAGTTAGGCCGGTGAAAGCTGAATTATCTGAGGAATTTCGGATAAAAAGGCATATAACTGGTGAACCATTGAAGGGTATGCCGGAGTTACCTATCAATCCTCCAGATTTCGTACCAACCGGACGATATACTCAGGAGAGAATGGAAGCTTTGGACAAATCTCACGATGATGGTTTCTTATGGCCTGAAGAGAGGAAGCTCATGCACGAATTTATGAGACTTCAAGAAAAAGCATTTGCGTGGTGTCCGGAGGAAGGAGGAACGTTTAAACGAGAGTTCTTCCCTCCAGTTAGGATACCAACTCAAGCACACGAACCATGGGTGGAAAGAAATATTCCGATTCCACCTGGAATTTATGCCGACGTGTGCAAAATTATTAAAGATAAGATAGATGCAGGAATTTACGAACCATCGAACGCTAGTTATCGTTCCAAGTGGTTCTGTGTCCTGAAGAAAGATGGAAAGTCACTTAGGCTAGTACACAGCCTTGAACCGCTGAATAAAGTCACGATTCAACATTCTGGCATACCTCCAGCAACTGCAGATGTAGCTAGGCACTTTGCTGGACAAAGCTGTGGAACAACCTTGGATGTTCATGTTGGATATGACGAAAGGGAGGTAGAGGAAGGTTCCCGAGACCTCACTACTTTTCAGATGCCGTTTGGTGCACACCGATTGGTAAAATTGCCCATGGGGTGGACTAATTCGGTGCCTATCTTCCATGACGATATGACATATATTTTACGAGATGAAATACTGCATGTAACATGGCCATACGTTGATGATGTACCAGTTAGGGGACCAGCTACTCGTTATGAGCTCCCTGACGGTGGATTTGAAATAATGGGAGGTAATAAAGGAGTTAGGAGGTTCGTTTGGGAACATTTCCAGGACCTTAACAGGATTGTTCAGCGTCTAAAGTATGCTGGAGGAACATTCTCGGGACCGAAAACCTTTTTATGCCGACCAGAAATTGTTGTAGTTGGGCATAAATGCACTTACGAAGGCCGAGTACCTGAAGATAAGATTGCAGAAGTCGTCCTAACTTGGCCTGCATGCAAAGATAAAAGTGATGTTAGAGCATTCTTGGGAACTGCTGGTCAGCTTCGAATGTTCATAGACAATTATGCAAAGAAAGCAGAACCTTTAACTCAACTCACTCGTAATGTTCCCTGGGAATGGGGACCGAAACAGGAGTTAGCTATGAGGTTACTTAAAGAAGGAATTCAAAAAGCTCCAGCTTTACGTCCTATCAATTATGAATGGGATGTTGATACCTCGTACAAGGCAGTAGGCTGGTACCTTTACCAACTCAACCCGAAGGATCCTAAGAAGAAATTCTTTAATTATTTCGGGTCCTTAACTCTAAATGAGCAAGAGGCACGATTCTCTCAAGCTAAGCGAGAATTATATGGATTAAAATTAGCCCTTGAAGCAAGTTATTATCAAATTTACGGGAGTAGACGCCTAACTGTCGAAACCGATGCAAGCTATATTAAAGGCATGTTAGATAACCCCAGTTGCGGTCCAAATGCAACTATAAATCGCTGGATCGAAGATATACGAAAGTATCACTTTGCATTAGTACATGTGAAAGGAATCAAGCATGGATCTGACGGCCTATCTCGTATTACACCGGGTGGTTGGCAACCTGCTCGACCTCCAATCAATCCAGAAGACTATAATGACGAAGATAATGGAGAACCAATTCCGTTCTCAGTAGCAGAACCGGTTGAGGAACTACCATACGACTTCGATAAATTTAAAGACAAAATTGATCCTCGAAGTGGCTTCCTAACTATGGATGTCTATGCCACAAGCGTTGATGATTTTGAAGATGACTTACAAGCCTATGTTGACGAAGAACGAATGTTCGAATTCAAAAGGCATCAGATGTATGAAGACTTGGGTATGCCTATGATGGTGTTTACTCAGGATTTATATCCAGAGGAACATGGAACGTTCGATACTGAAAATCCTTACTCAGTCAAACACCGGACGGAGTTAGGCAACCTCTACAATGAAATGTTACCAAGAATTAAAGAGTGGCATGACAATCCTAACCTGGATTCGTTCGCCACCATGACGCAGAAAGAAAAAGATAATTTAATACGAAAAGCTAAGAAATTCTTTGTTGATCAAGGAAGGCTATATAGGCGTCCTAACTCTTCGGAGGGACTGCCACAGTTAGTAGTTGATAGGGATAAGAGAATGCGGATCCTTTTTGGAGCGCATGATAGTGTGGGACATAAAGGATCCTTTGCGACCCAAGAATTGATTGAGAAACGATTCTGGTGGCCAGATGTAGCGAAGGATGTACACTGGTATGTTTCTTCATGTGTACCATGTCAAAACCGGCAGATGCGTTTAATCAAAACGCCTCCTAACTTGACACACACACCGTCTCTATTCCAAAAGATACATGTCGACACGATGGTGATGTCTCCTGCAAGTAATGGATGTAAATATATCGTCCATGCTCGAGATTCGTTATCATCGTGGTCAGAAGCCCGTGCTCTTAGACAGGAAAATGCTAGGACACTGGGCGAATGGTTTTTCGATGATATTATATGCAGATGGGGGTGTCCTTACGAAGTTGTCACGGATAACGCACCCCAAATGAAAAGTATGTTGAGCTGGTTAGAAAATAAGTACGGAATTCGAGGAATTAGAATTTCCCCTCATAATTCACAAGCCGATGGAAAGATAGAACGAGCTCACCTTGATATTCGGCAAGCTTTAGCCAAATCTACCGGTGGAGACGTATCTAAGTGGTTCTACTTCCTAAAACACATTTTATGGGCCAATCGAGTAACGCCTCGTCGTGGCCTGGGGTGTTCACCGTATTTCTTGGTGACTGGAGCGGAACCTATCTTACCATTCGATATTGTTGAATCTACATGGTTAGTAGACACACCAAATCGTGTCCTAACTCGTGAAGAACTCATTGGCCTACAAGCCAAAGCCTTATCAAAGCATCGAACCTTTGTACTCAATATGATTGACCGGGTAGATGAAACGAAGCAAAGAAATTTAAGGATTTTCAAACAGAAAAACCGTCATGTTATTAAAGATTGGGATTTCAAACCCGGACATCTAGTTCAAGTTAGGAATACTACAATCGAAAAGAGTTTAGATCGGAAAATGTATCTACGGTACAAAGGACCGATGGTAGTAATTCGGCGAACAAAAGGAGGATCATATATTATTGCCGAAATGGATGGTACCATCTTAAAAGAGAAGGTCGCCGCATTTCGTGTAATACCTCATGTCGCTCGTAATGAACCCATTGTTCTACCAAAGAACATTCACGATTTGATTGACCTAACTCCGGAACAGTTGCACGCCCTTGTTGAAGATAAAGATGATGAAGAACACATCTGGAATGATGACTTCGCATTCAACAGGGTGCCTAACTTAAATCTGGACGATGATGAATCAGATGATGAATTGCAGGAACTGGGTTCGTCCGAAGACGAAAACTAGAGTTCTTTAATCATCATTCAAGACCATGAGCGGAACAAGCATTGTTATTGTTAAGTTAGGCCAGTTAAGCGAATGTGGTACAACAATACTACTTGATAACTCCGACGTTCAATAAAGAAAATGCAACGTTATAACGAAAGAAAAAGTCAAAAGAAAAGACCTATAACGAAGCGAAGAAAAGTTATATGAAGAAAAGAAGTTAGGCCAAGTGATGACCGCTTCGACCAGCAACAGGAGACCTAGGAGTGGGACTGTTGATTTCGACATCCTCAGACGTCGGAACAATAATAGCCTGAGTTTTCTCGGTATCCATGTTCCCAGTTTCGGGTTCGGACCTGTCTGCAAGGTTCATATGAGCCTCGAACTCCTTCCTAACTTCATCACAGATGCGTCGAGATACCTTGGCACGATTGTGGTGAAGAAGAGCGATGTGGGTAGCGTGGAGACCTTCTACTCGATGGTAATTGAGAAGGGAGTTGAGAACACCAGTTGGGAGATCTTTGAACTCTCCCAACGAGGTAGTTGCAACCTCGTCCAACAATTGAACTGAGATAGGATTCTCTCTCTCTCGTTTCTGGGCTAAGAAAGTAAAAGGAAAAATATAAGAACTAAGTTAGGACGATTTGAAGAAAGAAGTAAAGTCGCCCTGAGTAAATAAAAAGAGAAAAATGGACTAAAAAGTCAATTATGGCTGAGCCAATCGAGAGGAAGAACAGGAATCTGCCGGCGGAAGGACTCCTCTGCCGCCCGGATTGGTTCAACACGAAAGGGAGACCTGACATGACAATTACAACGCTCCCAAGCCAAGTGACGCAAGTTAGGAATCGCTTCATAGTGACCTAACTTGGTCAAAGACTGTTGGGACTCGATCAACCGAGCCAATTTGGCAGGACGATGTGCCATATAGTGACACCATTCCGGAAATTGAGAATGAGCAGCATAAGCGGACTCAAGAGCAGCCGGATGGGTAGAGTCAAACTCTAGCCTAACTAGCTTACCCATGAGGTACTCTAGCGCGGCCGGATCATCACCAGGATGAGCACCAAGTGAATGAGAGAAAGGGGCTTCATCAGCTGGTATGCCAGTTAGATGCCGAAGATTGAAAGAAAAGAAAAGAAATATGCATAAAACGAAAAGGGAGTTAGGACAAACCTTCGGTTTCAGTCCGCAGGTCGGCGACATAAATTTGAGTACTAGCAACCCGTGCAGAGTCGGAGGTACCGATGTCGGATCTGGACTGAGTACTAGGAGCATGGATGGAGTCCGAAAGACCAGCCTAACTCGTAGATGACGAAAAGAAGGAAAAGACGAGAAGTAGAAAGACTCACGGTCTCCACCTTTCATTTCTTTCCTTTCTTGGAAGTCTTGACAGGCTCGTCCGAGTCGTACTCTACCTTGGAAGACGATTCACCAGTTGCCTACACAAGACGAATGAGTTAGGACTGAGCAATAATGAAAACTTTGGATGTCGCGACGAGGATCGGAACGACCGGAACGAGGGAAGCACGAGAGGGAGCACAAGCACAAGCACAAGCACAGACCAAGTAGCCGGCAAGCTTCAAAGACGACGGAGTCCGAACTTAAGCGCAGCGTACAAGGGTGGTGAAAGAGGAGTGATCTCAACAGCAGTGATAGCACAAAGGGCCAGTCACAAGGGCTCAGAGGATGTCTAGTTCCCAATGACCAAGTTAGTATTTGGAATATACAGAGAGGTACAACACGAACCTAGTTCCCAATGACCAAGAGGTCGAGATAGGGAACTAGGTGCTATCTACAGCCCTTATATACGTATGGTGACAATAAGAGGGAAAGAACAACAAGGAGGTCAAAAGATAATAGCGTGAGAGGAAGGAACGACAGCGCGAGAGAAAGTAGGTATCAAAGACAATAAGTGTGTGACAGTTGTGAGAGAGGGAGGTGAAAGAATAATAGCGACGAATGGGAGTGAAGTATAACAATAAGGAAGAAAGACAATAGGAAGAAAAGGAGGCAGTACACAATTGTGAAATGGATATAGAGCAATGAGTCGAAGAAGTATGAGTAACGAACACGATCATATGATAAAGGAAGAAAGGTGGCGTGGGATAGATGAATAGAGTGTGAGAAAAATGATGTAAGTACCGTTGTCACGACATTACCCCCCTTCTACAGTCGATGTCCCAGCGACAAATTCCGTGAAGTTTTCAAATGGTTGCCATGGCAGGGAGTGAAAAACGGTTGCTGAAATTTTTCGTGGAGCACTAGGGTGGGCCTGATAGAAGTCCGCAATTGCCTCGTCACTTGTTCCTACCAAATTATCCTCCGGTTCCCAATTTTCTTTGCCTTCGCCGTAGCCTTTCCATCTTACCAGAAATTGGAGCTTCTTCCATCGTCCAAATATCCTGCTGTCCACAATCTTATCTACTTCCCAGTGTTCTTCTCCATCTATAACTTCTGGTTCAGGAGGTGGTGGCGTAATTCCATTGACTTCGTTTCCTTTCCAAGCAGATAGGCGATCGACATGAATGTTGTCATGGATTTTCATCCAGAAGGGAAGGGAGAGTCGATATGTAAGTGGCCCGGTCTTCTCGGTGATTTCGAATGGTCCTAGGCGACGGCTTCCAAGTTTTCCATGTTTTTGTTGGATTTTAACGTTTTTGGTGGAAAGCCATACGGGTTGGCCTACTTCGAATTCCTGTACCTTCCCTGCTACTGATTCTCTGATTCTTTGTTTACTCATGCGGAGTGCTGCCTCCGCATCTTCCCTTGCGTGACGGAGGACTTCCAGCCTTTGATTGATGGAGGGATACGATTTGGACACTCCGACAGGGATGTTAAATTCAGGAGTATATTTGTAGAGGACTTCGAAAGGGGAATGATTATGGGCTGAGTGGATACGGGAGTTACTGACGAATTCGGCAGTGGGTAGCAGGTGGTCCCAGTCATCTTGGCGTCGGCTAGTGTACATCCGGATGTAACGTTCAATTTCCTGATTAGCTCGTTCAGTTTGTCCGTTGGTTTCTGGGTGATATGCCGTAGTGAGCGCAGATTCAACGCCGAGTAGCTTTAGTAGGTGGCGCATCACTTCAGCAGCAAACTGAGGGCCGCGATCTGAGAGGAACCGTCTGGGAAGTCCATGGAGTCGGAATATTTCTCGGTAGTAGAAGTCGGCAACCCCTTCGGCAGTGATTTCGGTGGTTGTGGGGAGACAGTGGATCATTTTGGTGTAGTGGTCGACAAATGTGATGACTGCATTGTGTCCATCCTGCATCATCGGTAGTTCGCCAATTAGATCCACACCAATATCTTCCCAAGGACCACTGGGAACGGGGAGAGGTTGCAGGGATGAGGAATAATGAGGGTTTAGGCGTTTTCGTTGGCACGGATCACAGCCATCAACGTATTTGTCCACAAAGGAGCGCATTCCGGGCCACCAGAACTCCCTGCTCACTAGCTCTAAGGTCCCATGCTGACCCGGATGTCCAGCAGTTGGAGCATCGTGGCATTGGATCAGCACTGCCTTTCGTAGTTCAGGACTTGGTGGCACGTACACTTTGTTTCGATAAAAGACTAGACCATTTTCTTCTCTCCATTCTGGTAATCCTCCAACTAGTTTCTGCGGGCCTTTAATCTGCTTTAACCCTTCTAGTACCTCAGCTTCTTGTTCACTGGCGTTACGGATTTGGTCGTAGAGGGGATTATGGAATAGGACAGCGGTGGCGGCATTAATGAAGTGTTCAGGGTGAAGAACGATTTGTTCCTGATTGTCATCGGCATCAGATACCTGGAACTGGGACATGCGAGATAGAGCGTCAGCTTGGGTGTTTGATTTTCCAGGACGGTGTTTAAGACGGAAATCAAACCGAGACAGCCACAAGGCCCATCGAGCCTGTCTTTGACTGAGGTCTTGCGCCGTTCTCCAGAATTCTAGGTTCTGATGATCGGTGATGATTTCGAATGCTTCCGGTAGTCCTTCTAAGAAGTTTCGCCAGTCCTTTAATGCTTCAATGATGGCCAACATTTCTCGATCGTAAATCTCGTAGTTTCGCTCGGCTGGGTCCATAGAGGCTGACCGGAATGCCACTGGGTGCCATTGCCTGTCATCCTGCATTTGTAATAGAGTTCCCCGGTGGCAAATCCCGAGGCGTCGACTTCGATTCTGGTCGGTCTGTTGGGATCCCATAAAACAAGAATTGGAGAGGCGGTGAAGGTGTCCTTTAGTGACTGAAATGCCTCTTGTTGCTGGGTCCCCCAGTTCCATTTGATGTCTTTCCGAGTGAGATCGTTGAGTGGTCGTGCCTTTTTTGCAAAGCCTTCAATGAACCTCCGATAGAAGTTAGCAAATCCAAGGAAACCTCGTAAATCATGTAGCGAGGAAGGTGCGGGCCAATTTTTGACTGCTTCGACCTTAACTGGGTCCATTCGCACTTCTCCCTCTCCAATGATGAGTCCCAAGTACTCCATAGATGACTGTTCGAATTCGCATTTTTCTGGCCGGAGGTACAGATCATGTTGGTTTAGGCGAGTGAGGACCTCATGTACAATGGACCGGTGCTCTGTTAGGGTTTCTGTGAAGATGAGAATGTCATCAAGGTAGACAGCGACCTTTCCAGCAGCAATCAGATCAGTAAAAATAGAGTTCATGAGGGCTTGGAACGTAGCGGGGGAGTTTGTTAATCCGAAGAACATTACTAGTGGTTCAAAGAGCCCTCGATTAGTGGCAAATGCTGCTTTCCATTCATGTCCATCCTTGATCCTAACGTTGTTGTAACCCCATCGTACATCGAACTTGGTGAAGATTTTGGATTTTCGGAGGCAGCTGATGATGTCGGAAATCAGAGGAAGGGGATATCGATTTTTAATGGTGTATTCGTTGAGTCTTCGGTAGTCCTGGACAAAGCGTAATTTTCCGTCTTTCTTTTTGACAAAGAACACTGGAGAGGCCAGAGGGGATTTAGAGGGCCGAATGTAGCCTTTTCGTAAGTTTTCTTTTAGAAATTTGTCCACTTCCCCCTGTTCATTAAGAGACATTGGATAGATTTTTGTACGTAGAGTTTCGGGGGCGTCCGGTTTGAGGTCAATTGCGTGGTCCCAAGGTTTGTGTGCAGGTAGGCGTTCGGATTCCTTTTCGGAGAAGACTTTGGTGTGGCGACGGTATTCAGCGGGAACGAGTTCTTCAAAGGTTTTTGCTGGTTTGTCCTTGTTCGCTGCTTCTGCCAGTTTTTGGGAGTAAGTATACCCTGCGGCGCACCAAAGTTCTTCCGCTGCGTGATCTAGAATTCCGGCACGAAGGAGGGCCCTTCTTCGCTTGCGATTCCCGTTTAATCGATATAGAGGGGCTTCAACATCGAATACTTCCTGACTCTGTAACTCTTTTTCCTCTGGTTCTGGTAACGGAATGTATTCGGGATTAGGTTCCAGAATTTTGTCGATTGTGGTTCCTCCAACATTAGATTCTCGAGGTTCAGGTTCATCCGTAATTGTCATGCGAGGAGGAATAGGGGTGGTAATCGCAAGTCGTCCCTGTTTCCAATCTATGTTAGGGTTGACCCTTCGAAGCCAGGGTAGGCCTAGTATGACATCTTCCGTTCCTAGATTGGTGACTAGATACTCGAGAAGTTGGGGTGAGTTTTGATCGATAGTGGAAAGTAAGCGAGCGGAGTGTGTAATTTTTCCAGCAGTGTTAGGAGTTCCGTCAATGTTGTAGAGAGTGATTGGATGGAGGAGAGGTCGAGTGAGGATATGATTCTGGTTTACGAACCGTTGATGAAGAAATAGACCTGTTGCACCAGAGTCTATCATTGCTGCGCTTTTTGTACTCTTGAATCTCCCTTGTAACTTAATCGGTATGCGAAAATGAGAAACATCGCTAGATTGAACCGAACCGATAGTACAGGAGGAGATAGATGCATAAATGGAAGACGATTTATAAGAGTACAATTCGGGGAACCAGGCGGCAGCCGTGGCGGGTTCCCACTTTAAAAATTCTGGCGCAATTCGGCAATCTGGGTCGCTAACATCTGTTGATTGGCAGCAAGTTGTTGGAGGACTTGGGCAAGATCCGGCGTGACGGAGACAGACGGAGCTGCCGCGATGGTGGAAGTGGAGGGTTCCGTGATAGAAGTGGCCGAAATGTTGCGAGGGGCAGCACGTCCTGTCAAACCTAGATACTTACGACGACAGACACTTGCCAAGTGCCCAGTGAGCCCACAGTGGTCACAGACATCTCGCTCGTGATGTCCATCTGCCTTACGGTGGTTCCTTGATCCACATCCGTAACACCTTCCCGTCATGAATCTTCGATAGTCGTCCGAACTCTTACCCGTCACCGTGCGTGTGGCATCTACATCCATGGCATTTGGGTCTCGATGAGCGATGAAGGGGGCGTTAATTGGTTGGAGGCTATGAGTGGCAGGAGTGACTGCTTTAAAGGGCGTCTTCTGCCTGAATCGTTCATTTATCCGATTATCAATTCTGGTAGCTTCGGTGATGAGATTGGCCAGCAAGGAGGTGTTGGCCTGAGAGTGTACCAAAACGTCTTTGACCCTATCTGTCAGGTGGTCGTAGAATTTGTGCCAGAGATCAGTGTCAGAATATCCGGTGCGCTCGGAGTACTGTTTAAAGGTGGCGGCGTAGGCGGCTACAGAATTCTTTCCCTGATAGAGAGCCTTTAGCATGTTTTTTGCATCTGTGACCGGATCTGCTGTCTCAAAGCGAGCAGTGAAGGCAGCTCTAAAATCTGCCCAATTGGGGTACGTAAGGGGAACATTGTTGTTAGAGGTGTGTGCGCTGATGTTTTCGGCAATAGGGGTGGCCCAGATAGCAGCATCCCCTTCAAGGAATGAGATCGCGGATTTGACCGGTTCGTTTCCAGTCAAGGCTCTGAGGTTGGGGATTCCCTGTGCCCAGACTTCGAATGCAGCAAGGAAACGGCGTGCGTCTTTGCTGCCTATTCCATTATAGTTATGAGGTTTGCTGACCCCTTTGTTATTGTTCATGCTGGTGACCACATCTGTCACTACTCGTTGCAGTGCTGCCTGATTGGTGGCTAGATCGTTAAGCGCACGGAGGACATCTTGTCCGGTGACTTGTGCCATTACGGGATTGGGTTGGATAGGAGGGTTAGGGGGTGTGTCAACTCTGATTGGCTCGTCTCTGCGCCAGATTTCTGGAAATTCAATAGATTCGATGGGTACAAGCTCCAATGGCTCGGGTACTGCTTCAGCTCTAGTAGGGATCAACGCTTGTCCTACTGCGGAGATAACAATGTCTGTGTCCACTGGACGACGTGGGATAGGTGCAATGAGTGCGGGGGAGGCTCGGGAACTACTCGGAGTCGAAACTCTTCCAAAACGGGGAGGAGGTGCGGTGGTAGATAGGCTCGGTGTGGGAGGATTCTGATTGAATGATTCGATTTGGGATATCGGAATTAAAAGGCGTTTGGTTTTGCCTGTACGACGTTCGGTTTGGATCGACTGTGATTCGGTAGCATTCGGGCAGGGTTGGTTGTAACAATCAAACCAATCTGCTGGTTTATCAGCTTTTCTTCGGTGGACGTAAGTTTTATCAACGGTATCCCAGGCGTGGGATGATTCAGTGCAGTCAAATTCTGATTCCTCAGAGTCGGAAACGTGTGCCGAGTAAGAAGGCGTGATGGTAAGAAGTTCTGCGGGGACAACCTGAGACTAGGCTGTCGGCGCAGCAGAAGATCTCGACCTAATGTCGCGACGAGGATCGGAACGACCGGAACGAGGGAAGCACGAGAGGGAGCACAAGCACAAGCACAAGCACAGACCAAGTAGCCGGCAAGCTTCAAAGACGACGGAGTCCGAACTTAAGCGCAGCGTACAAGGGTGGTGAAAGAGGAGTGATCTCAACAGCAGTGATAGCACAAAGGGCCAGTCACAAGGGCTCAGAGGATGTCTAGTTCCCAATGACCAAGTTAGTATTTGGAATATACAGAGAGGTACAACACGAACCTAGTTCCCAATGACCAAGAGGTCGAGATAGGGAACTAGGTGCTATCTACAGCCCTTATATACGTATGGTGACAATAAGAGGGAAAGAACAACAAGGAGGTCAAAAGATAATAGCGTGAGAGGAAGGAACGACAGCGCGAGAGAAAGTAGGTATCAAAGACAATAAGTGTGTGACAGTTGTGAGAGAGGGAGGTGAAAGAATAATAGCGACGAATGGGAGTGAAGTATAACAATAAGGAAGAAAGACAATAGGAAGAAAAGGAGGCAGTACGCAATTGTGAAATGGATATAGAGCAATGAGTCGAAGAAGTATGAGTAACGAACACGATCATATGATAAAGGAAGAAAGGTGGCGTGGGATAGATGAATAGAGTGTGAGAAAAATGATGTAAGTACCGTTGTCACGACATTGGACATACTTTGGATTTTCCAGTGCGAATATATTTCAAAGCGTCTGGATTCACCGGAGTATTTTGACGATTTTCGAGCTCGGTCTCATACTCATCCTACATGGAATAACAAAAAAGTGAAATGAGTTAGGACACACTGTGTCATGAAATAACGACATACCACGGCAGCATCCAACTGTTTCATGAACCCAGTTAGACGGGAAGTTTGCATGTCGTGTTCAATGTTTGGAATAAATGGAATGGAATCCTCAAAGAGCGCTAGAGCTTCGGTCCGAACTTGCATGGTATGAGGGACACGAGCATGTTCACGGATAGTGACATTCTCAGTCTACAAAGAAGTTAGGACGAGGAGTCAAATATGAAAAAGGAAGATTACACACGAGAGCCTTATACAATTCCTCCACAAAGGGACGGAAACGCTTTTGCTTCGTCAGAGAAGGCGGATTCTTCTCCGGTCGAGGGTAAACCCGACTGATCGCAATGAAATGTTCATGAAGAGCGTCATAAGCTTTGCTGATAGCCTGGAGAGAAGGATGAACTTCCTTCTCTCGAGTTAGGATTTTCGGTTTCGGCATGAAAACAAGTAAAGATGATAATGTGCGAAGGGATATGATTTTGGTTTGGGGAAAACTGGAAAATTGTTAGGCCCTTTTATAGGCAACCAGTTCTTCATCTAAGATCGTACCAACGCAACTGAGGACAGTTGGGATCTTTAGTTTGGGGGAGGGGACCCGGAAAATTTGGAAAAACAAAATGTCCAGAAAACTCTAGACACTCCAAAATTCCCTCAAATATTGGTCCTAACTTCTAGCCGAGCGGTTCGAGCACAATCATGCATTTGGAATTGAATTTCCTTACTTATCTGGACATAATTAATGCTACAAAATGACAAGGAAAGAAATATTGCTGTAAAAATATGTGGAACGTGTGCAATAAGTTAGACGAACTCGGAACTTATGAAATGAAGGTTTCGGACCGTCCTAACTTAGTTGTCACACGGGAAATCCAAGAAAAGATCATATATTTTTTTTGGTGACTCATAAAAGAGCCACCCGGCGCAAAGTATAAAAAAAAATACAAAATTTACTCTAAGCAAGAAACCTAGCAACGTTTACCTAGGAATACTTGAAAGAGTCCAGACAATGCAAAAAAAAAAATTTTACAAAAGAGTCGAAGGTACCACGAAATTGGTATCCCCGACTCGACCCACGCGTTATCAATGAACAGCCTACGCGAACGACTCGTCCCGCGATCCGGATCCCTCAGCGTCCACGATCCCGATGTCTACCACTGATCCACTCGCGTTAGCAATGCTATCCTCAAGGAGGGTAGTAGCCGAGGAATTGGGCAGAGCGGTTGGGAAAGAGTTAGGAACGGGAGAAGAAGGCCCAGGAACCTTGTCGAGCGACTCTCGGACAAGCTCCAGCCATTCTTGAAGCGTTCGGTCGCCGGTGTCAATCTTGCCAAAGTTGAGGGGGCTGTTCCAGTTGAACACAGTAGCTAGGAAGCTAAAGTGTTCATAGGAGAAGCGAGCCACCGGTTCGTCTCCCGCGGTCAAGCCCAGACTCTTGAGAACGATCATGGGATCGCTCATGCTGTCGGAGAATGAACCGAAACACTGGACAAAGTGTTCAGTCAAGCAGTCGATGGCCTTGACTTGGGCATTGAGCGCCTCGTGAGCCATCATAAGCGCAGCGCGAGTGTCCCGAGCGGTCTCAAACCGAGATTGGGCATCTAAGTTAAGAGAAAAATGAAGTTAGGAACGAAATTTAAAAATGAAATAAGAAATGCATACTGTTGGGAGCAGTTTTGAACTGCTGGATCATGGCGTTCATGACCGGCAAGCCTTCCTCCAAGTCCAAGGTCTTAAGACATTTAGTCTTATTGGCCTAACAGGTCCCACAACGGATGTGTGGCTTCTTGTAGTTGCAGGGAGTCTTCAAACGAATGCATTCGGTGCATTGCTGATCAACACCAGACGGGGACAGGCGAGCTGGCTACAAATGCTAAGTTAGGACGCCGATGAAAAGAGAAGAATATGAAACGCTACTTACCTGTGGAAGGGGATAGGCCATTTTTGGGATGTCGGAGTAGTTCATGTTGAAGTTGTTAACTCCAACGAGACTACCGACACCGAGGAGCCGTTTGTCAATGTTGACGTGAGCAACTTGGGTCCTAAGCTTCGGACCGTTCTAGAAACAGAGTAAACAATAAGTTAGGAAAAGGAAAATTAAACGAAAAGACATACCGTATTAGAGTTAGGCTCGTCACCAAAGTTCGTTTCTTCGGGGACGAACTGCTCAGCAATCAAGAGGGGGTCACCTTTAGTGGTGACAGCAATACCTTCGAATCCCGGGATGGGTGTAGTCGATGGCTGATAAGATCCAGCTGGAATCTTCTTCCTAACTCCAAGCGAGGCCCTGGTTCGGGTTCGCTTCCCTTTTGGAGGGGGCGATGGCGCTGGAGAAGGAGTCTTGCGACGCGCTGCGGCAACCGCGCGAGATTTAGCTCTTGATGCAGGAGCCGGCCTTTTGCTTGACCCAGGCTCAGGCTTGATGACGACTCTGGACATAGGCTAAAGAAAATTAAAATGAAAGAAATATTAAAGTTAGAAAGAAAATAGTCATACCTGACGAAGAGTACGCCGTCTAGGAGTACTTATTAGCGTACGACGCGAGGCATGGGGAGGAAGAACAAACTTTGCAGTGGGAACGGAAGATTTGACGCGTTTTTCTGAAAAGAAAAATCGTTAGAAGGCGCGGAACCAAGTTAGGATCAGAAACTTACTTGGAGACTCGTCTTCTTCTGAGTCCAAAACTAAATTGCTCTCCTCCTCGGTGTCCTCCTCTTCCTTGGTATTCCGGGATCGCTTCAAAGATCTGGAGGGGACCTCGGGGAGAGCCTTACCCTTACCCTTGCTTGCCGAAGGGTTTGACCGCTATATGGAAGATGAATAAGTTAGAACGAATATACGAAAAAGGAAAAAGAATAGTTACCTTCTTTGGGACCGAATTCGACGCTACCGCTTCCTCGAAAGGATCCAGAGATGGGTAACGAGGTGTTGGAGACTTCTTGGGCTGTTGCTTTTCTTCCTCCTTCGAAGAATCGTTGGAAGAAGGAGCGAGCGGAGAAGCCTGACCCGGGAAGGTGAACCATTTGTTAGCCCTATCTCCTATGGCATTCCATAGAGATAGGCCCTCGATGTGGAAGTCATCGAGTGGGATCGGGGGTTTGTCGGGGTATTCGTCGTCGGACAACTGAAATTTTCGCTAAGAAAAGAATGGAATGAAAGCCTAGTCAGTTAGAATACCGTGAAAGAGCAATTTGGAACTTACCTCGAGGTTTTCCATCTCCTCCTCGGAGTATTTCCAACCCTTAAGCTGCGACGTTTGTTTGGACGAATCGCCGTAAGTAATGATAAGATACTGGGCCATGCCCTTTATCACCACCGCAAAATTCGGACAGTTCGTGCACGAAGCCCAGAACTGGTGCATATACGTCTGAGAAAGGAATAAAAATTAAATATGAAAAGAGACAAAGAAAATAAAAACATACCAGGGCAGGACGCACTGCTGCCAACGCCGATTCGATACGTGTGTGCAAGTCGTTCTCGGAAGCTCGATTGCGTTGTGCAAACACGCTTTTGAATGCGCGGAAAATTGAGTTGGTGGCACGGTAGAGATCGACGCCCTTGGCGTAAGTTAGGCCAGTCGCACCTTCAACAGGCTTGTACCATTTTGCTAGCTTTGCTGGGTAAAAGCTTGGAGGAGGTTCGTTGCTGGCCAAGAAAGGATCGTCAGTGGCGAGAGCCGGGTAATGATACGCGTCGATGTTTTCGGGAAGGAAATCGACGACGTCAAAGAAAGAGGGGGCCGGATCTTCCTTGAACTCGAAGCCCAAGGCCTCGACAAGTTCGTTGGCAGTCTTCTTCGAGTTAGGGAGGTAGAGTTTGGCGGGAGACATGGGGGAAGGAAAGAAAGGACTGACTTGGTCGAAATTTTCAGCCGAGTCAGGCTTTATAATATCTTCGAACCCTAACCCATACCCATCACCAATCGATAAATGATCTAATCCATGACAGATCCCGTGCTTCCAAAGAAGCAATATCGCAAGGAGCAGTATTATAACTGCTCTTTGAAGAGAAATGAGACACCAAAGTGGCTAATACAGTCGGTTGGAAATCGGTTCGGCGATCAATTTGATTGACAAACCGATTTGATTGATACAAGTCTCGGGATCAAAGCGAGTAATATGTAGTAGGCCGGACTCGGCAAGATATGATAAGAGATGACACAGAAATGTAAAAGCGTGTTAAGTTCCTCTTTAATAGTGTTAGGCACTTAGAGGTGGATGCGCAGAGTTGAACCCAGAGTTAGGCTATGACCGGGGACGGTCAGAACTTTTAGTTTGGGGGAGATGATGCGATTATTTTGCGTTCATGCGTGAAATCATCCAAAGTACGACTTTCTAAGTTAGGAAAGTATACTTGAGGACTGAGACGAGCCCTAGTCGTCAGCTAACAAGCTAGGCAACTATGTATGAGATTACTCAAGGATTGGACCATGCGTCCTAACTATGTTTACCTTGGTCGATGGTAAACCATACACATCTTCGTATAGATGGCTTATAAGAACTTGGTCCTAACTCTCGAAAGTTAGCAGACTCACCCATAACCCGCCAAGGGTCTCATATATGAGCTAGTTACTCGCTTCATATCAAGGGATCGAAGACCTGCGAGGCTATTTAACACGTGGCACTTATTCCAGTGGCTCTTACCGAGTCCTAACTTGGTCACACCCTAAATGCTATTCGATGATACTGAGTATTTGTACCAAATGGGATGAAAAGTCAAAGAGATGAAATGAAATGATAGGATATGATATAATTAAGTGTCGATATATGCGACATACATTAAAAAGATATGTAAAGAGAAGCTAGGACACTTCGGACACAACGAAGGAATTGTTGAAAGTACGTCTAAGTACGTTGGAAGAGCTAGGCCGTAGTTCACAAGGACCAGTACCGACATTCCGATGCCAGATCAGTTATGACTCGGGCTACCCTGCGGAACTAGAAGCTGGAGTATATCCGAAGGTTAAAAGAATTATCAGGACACTCTAACTCAACTCTGGACAAGTTAGCCGATCCGTTTACCCATCCGATCCGTCGGACCTCTTACTCAAAATGGAAGGATCCTACGAAAACCAGTTAGGAAGGACTATCCAGGTGGTCGGTTTACATGGAATCGGAAGTGGAGTCGACGTTTCAACATTTTTCTTGAATATTATTTGGAGTTTGAGGATTTTAGTATTATTTATTATTTTACGGTATATATACTCCGCACGTATGTATCCTAACTTTAGATTACCCAGTGCGGATCTCACCATATATTATATTTTTTGCTCAGTATCTCCCGGAGTGGGCATCTGAGAAGTGCAAACCAGCGGGAAAACTCCTGTGTAGCCAATAAAGAAAAGAAAAGTTACGAAATTTGCCCGGTCAAGGTTGTGGTGAACTAGACCGTGTATTTACCAAAAGTTGTCCTATCTTCATTGGGAAGTTGAGCCCTTGCCCCCCCTTCGTCGATCTATCCAAAGTCCATACGAGGAAGTTGAGCCCTAGCCCCTTCGTCACTGGCCACAGTCTGTTTCGAGTTTAGTTTAAAGTTAGAAAGGCCAGTGCGCCCCTACTTTGACTAAAAGCAATTCAAAGTTATACAAAAACCTAGTTAGGCTACATCGTAGTCAAACGTTGAAGCAGTTGAGCCCTAGCTCCTGTGGATAAAGAAAACATAAAAAGTGATAGATTCTTGCGGAACCCGCGTAACCTTTGACAAGCACACTCACACCTTTATAAAATTTGATAAGGCGGAGCCTGTCCTAACTTACCTAAACACGTTTTGGGTTTAGTTTTGGTTTTGGGTTGTGGTAGTTGTGATCCCACGCACTGCGCGTTATCGTTATGGATCCCCGCCTCCTCCCTCTCAGGTTCCGAAGAAAACAAGTGCAGCTGCTCTTCTCAAATCTCTGACAAAATCTGGGAAGTTTGAGGATGCAAACAGAGAAGCGAATAAAAATCTTAGTACTACCAAGGCATGTTTTTTTGCTTTCTCGCTACTTCTAGTGGGGTTAAATTATAAATACCAGGGACTCGGTGGATCCCAAATGAAGGCCCAAAAGGCTGGACGACGCACCCGAGACACTGACACAGGCCTTTTTTCTGTTGCCAAAATTTTTATATTTCCTCTCGGGCTTGTGCTTGATGTACGTTTGTTCCTCTTTCGAAATTATATACCTGTTAAATCCGGATTCCCAGGATAACGATTTTCCTTCACTGGCACTTGACCAACTCAAGTTTGACGACAATGTGTTCACCTGTTTGGTTAATCTTGGGCTCGCTCAGAGTGCAAAGACCAAGAGCGACTTTGTTTTCAGCCAGAACTGGACTCACCACGAGGTTCAAACACAGTTGCTTCGTTACCTCAATGAACCAATGGAACATCTTGCTCAGCTAGGTGAAGAAGAGGGCATGAGTCAGTGGAGACTACTTCACCTCTCCACTGGGTATCTTAAGCTCATCGACAATGACACCCCAGACGGGGCGGCAGTACATGCTGCTCGAGGGCCAACTGGCAAGGCATGGCTGACTCATCAAGTTGGAATAGGTGCGTTGTCTTAGAGCTCTTTTTTTTAATCGCTGAAGATCATTCTAGTCTCAATGAAACCTTTTGCTGTCAATATTATGCGAGAAATTAGTGGCCTAGATTGGGAGCGACATGCTCGTCAGCTCTTGAAAAAAGTTGGTTGGGAAGATGGTTCGTCACAGTTCTTTTTTTTTATCCATGCAAATCCATCTAATGTGATCCAAGAATTTGATGCTATTTTCCCCAGTGCAAAGGGGAAGAAACAAGTCCTCCCTGACTCAAGCGACGAAGAAAATTTGGAACAAAACCAGCCTGATGTTGAAGATGCACTACCAAAATAGACACTGACCCGACAGGCCAAGAAGGCTCGTCATTCCAAGAGAGATAGTGGCACCAGTGAGCTCAACAATGACTTGACAGGTGGTAGCAAGTCTTCCGAACTCGGTCAACCTTCACTATTTGTACCATCTCCTATTAGTGTTCCTGACAGTGATTCGGACGATGACTACACACCACCTCAGCCGAGTTCCCCCATCCCAGCTGGTTGTAACAAATGTATGGGACCTTAAGTTTCCTCTCAACTTTGTGGCTTAAACAGTAGCTCGTAGTCACTGGTTTGAAATATATTTATTATTCTTCCCGATTTTCTAGGATACGATCCATAATGCTAAGTCCCAGGGTCCACAACTGTCCTCGTGGTCGCCAGATATGATCAGGAAGCTGAACTGATATTTCTCTTCCACCCTTCCGACCAGTTCGAATCATCTCAATTGTTGGATAGATACTGTCCTCCCATTCGTCGGGGTGTATTCCATATCCTACAGGAGTAATGTTTGCATGAACTGCAGCTTCCAGGGTCTCTTCGAACAGATGGAGCTCTTCGTCATTAAATGGACTGCTGTGTCGAGGGGGCTTTATTGCTTTTGGTAAAAATTGATTGCTACTAGTTGCCTCTATCTGTTTGTTGATTTCGCCCAGATCTAAATCTGACTCGTCGCTGTCAGTATCACTGTTGCCATCGGAATATTCGGGAACATCCTCGTCATTGAGATATCCTGCCCCAGTGTGGTTGGATGGCCGAGCTGGTACATCCTCGGTGGTTCCATATAACTCTTCAATAGACTCAACATCGAGGCCATCACAATCATCAGTATAAACACCATGTTTCACCATACCCAGCCACCGCTTGTCCTGGTTTATGGTGTTAATAAATGGGACGACCGAACTTTGAAGGTCAGAAAATGACTGAAACTCACATGAGGGCTTTTGTCTTTCCCTTCTTTGCCTGAAATAGGATGTACATTCCACTCATTCTGGAACTGGTTGCAGTCGTTGTTGATGATATCCAGAAAGAGGTAGTGAATGAGCCATAGATGACTGGGATTTTTCCGATTTAAGAGATGTATATGCTCGAGACGATAAAAGAAGGCTCTCCATCTACGGGCAAACTGCGAGCCAACTTCCACCCACAGTCGCTCAATGCGGGTATTGTGTGTAGAGCTGCAATTGAAAGATATTTTTCAACTGTGCCAATCGCTGACAAAATACTTCACTCACAATCCCCAGATGAATGATCCCCGATTAAGACCATTACGAAGTATCATATAGATTGCAATTGCTTTGTTTTCACGTCCCCTATCTCCTCGCATGCGAGAGGGGTGACCAAAGGCATCTATAGCATCAACAAAGACTTCGAGCACAGTGGATGCTCGGTTATTTGTGCTGGCACGCAGCCCAGTAATCTAGCAACAGATATAATATTGAATCAGAGTTGCATATGATTTACCTGGGAAGATTGAATAAAACCTACTGTACGACAGTATCCATCAATGATACCATGAATCACAATGCCCCATAGGATCAGCTTGTGATGACCGTCAACATGCGCAGAGCGCATTAGGTCGTTTGACGCTATATTTCCGTCGTTTGATTTTAGGCTTCTGGTGTAGCATGTTTCCCAGCCGATCAACACGTCGCATTGATTTAGTTACCCGTGCACCCTGTATGCGAAAGCCATGGCTTCGGAGATACCCAATAATGTATTGCAATCCAGCGTTAGGCTTAACTCGTCGATATGAGCGGACAAGAGCATCTAGCTCCCGATTTGAGATAGAAGAATATTTGTAGAATACACCAGCCTCTTGCAACCGTCTGACCAAGGTTCTCTGACTGACTCCAATGTGGTGAGCCAGCGTCACAAGCAATATACGGCGTTTTGTATCCATTGCCTCGTGGAGAAAGTTTACATTAATGTTCTTCTTTGGACGGCCACGGCCACCCCTCCTCTGCTCTGTGACTGGCTCAGGAATCACAATGAGAGCATCTTCCCTGATATTTTGGATGCGTAAATAGATCGAGATTATGAAACCTATATCTTACGTTGATCGTGCACTGTCTGATGCCACAGAAAGATTATTTGCTAGGTCAGCAACAAGAGTAGTACATTGCTCCAGCCAGTCAGCAGATAAGTTGTCGTCAGATGCCTCCAAAGCGGCCAGAAGAGGAACAGCTTCTCCCACTACGCGTTCTAAATGGATCTGCAGCCGAGTTGGATCAGCTTCTTGAAGCAAGAGTGCTGTGGCATGAGAATAAATGGATGTAATGCGACTCAATGCTTCCTGGACATTGCCAGACCAGCAATGACCATTGCTGCAAGTAGGTGGGAGCGAGGGGAGGCAGGCCATGTCAGGTAGATTTATTGTGGCTGTGCAAATTCTCTCGAACAATCTTTCATCATGTCGGACAATCACGATGCAATTTTCCCTGGACAGAACTCACTACGGGGTGAATTCAGTCAGAATTCATCTCTATATCAGGCCCATCCGCTTTATTTTTTTGCTGATGCCACACTTTATCTTAAGGCAAGTTAATTCTGTTTTGATTATTTTGGTCGCATCCCAGCTCATAATTTTTTTTGTTAGGCTAGAGATAGCACACTGATATATGGGGTCTACAAAGGCATTTTTAAATCCTTCTCTGTGATCTTCTCCGATTGTCTCTCTCTGCCCCCTGAGGTAAAAGAGGGCCAGCCTGTTGAAGGCACAGCCTTTGAGAACCCTGTTGTCATACCCGTTGATCAGCACCGGCTCGATGTTCTCTGCAGCTTTCTTTTCCATCTGTGAGTATATTACAGGCATGTTTATCGGTATCATTAACTCATTTCTTGCTGGTAGCGGGTGGAAAGATGAGATCGACAGAAATGTAACAGACCTCATTGTTTTGGGCGAGATTGCACAGATGTACAACATTCCCGATGCCCTCAAATATGCTATTTACAATCTCCAATACCATCGCAACTTCCACCGCGGAATCAGGGTTCAATACGCGTGCACCTTTGGTGTACCTAACTGGGGACTTCAGGGGACTAAGGAAATTCTGGGCAGTAGTGCAGGTGTCGGGACTGAAATGGGTATGGATATTGGACTGTTTTTTTTGTTGTACTTGCTGCCTCTCAAATTTTTCCAGATAAAGCCAAACTTGAGAACGATGTTGTCGGAATTTTATATGCTGGCCAGGCTAATCAACGATTCTATACCCATCTCCTTGCAAACACTATCCCGAACATTGATGATGATCCATCCTGGGCAGGCTGTCCATCAAAAAAAACCTGCCAAAAAATCCTCGCACAAGGTTGGAGCGATGTTATTGTCCCTGCCCTCAAGGTTAATATGGAATCGCTGGTATACCTCCGTGTTATTATCGAGCTGAAGGTTATTGGCAACCCCGACATCATGCAGGATCCTGACCCTGCTTTTAGCTCTATGCATTCCACATGTCGCAGGGCCCTATGCAATAGGGTGGACCAGGTCGTAACCAGGATCAGTGATTTCATTGGTGAAGAAACAGGGAACATGGTTAAGGATTACATCAAAAAGAAGCACCCACAGGTACACGATAATGAGGGGTGGGTTATATAGAATGTATCTATTATACAGCAATTCAGGCCTGTTATCTTAAATTGTACTGTACACAGTGAGGATCTGGTTGTTGCTCCGCCCGCATCTGAAGCACCACGTACACAAAAAATACACAACAAGAAAATTGCCCTGCTTAGGACAATTACATCAGGCATATCTGGAGGAGAGAGATTATGACTGTAATTAACATTTTGACCAAACCGGGATTCGATCATACATACCTAGGAAGTTTAGGGAAAGCCATGTGACCTTAATCCAGAGTCCGGGTCCTAAACCACTAGTCCATACTGTCTTTGCATGGGTTGGATTCTTTCTTGCTATATAGCCTTTGAAAAACAGTGCCACTGTCGCTCATAATTATGCATGGGTTACAATCTCTTCTAACTTTATGAAATAATCTGCTTTCTCTTCCTCTGACAGCTCACGATATCCATCGGCAAGGCGGCGAGAAAAGGTGGTAGCATACCCATAGTTGCAGGCACCATATGATAGAGTCGTTGCATGCATCTCACCAGGCTTAAAAGCAATAACAGTTCCTGTTGCCGATGCAACAATGACCCCGAGCCGGACATCAACATAGTTCCCCCCTATATGATCATGGAGGGCCTTTGCCCCTTGTCTAGCCTGATGGTCACGATCAATGTCTCGCCTGACAATAAATGCTAGGGCGAAGCGGCAGTAAGTTGGATCGGTGTGAGTAGGTCTGTAAATTTATCAGTGATAGTGCGGGTTGTTTCTTGATTTGCTACTTACGCTGAATAACCCTTATTAATGTAAGCTTCGGGGGAGCACGTGGAGCGTAAGGGAAAAAGAAAGGCTTTTCCTTGATGCGAAATGTAAAACCACGATCTACAGATAGTATTAATACAAATTTCTGCCAAAACTTGAAGAAGGTTATCACCTGGTTCAACATTACGAGTTTGGAGAGCTGGAAGCTGTTCTTCATCGATGTACTGGTTCACAGCTGATGTAACTTCTTCTGGGAGAATAGCCTGGCATATTGCCCAGAAGACCCAGACAGCCCCAATAATATCATCATCATGATGGATCATCTGCTTGTCAGTCAGCTTCTTGGTAAATGATTTGGCAGCACCAAAGATCCGACAATGCCTAGGCCCCATATTCAGTCCGACCTGGTTCATCACACCCTCAGGGTAGGCTATTTGACAATACATTGAAAGAGGCAGGATATAAGCTGGACTGATTGACTTACCCGAACATTCCGCCGCATATCACGAGCGGCATCAACTGCTTGACTGAGAAAGTTCATGAGACCATTGGAGTATGGTCCATCGTTTGTGGCCACATGACGAAGGGCTATAAGTTCTATCTCGAAATCTAGATAACATTATCAGAGCTTGGGGATGGATCAGATAAGTGTAAAAGCCTTACTGTTGGGTGACCCGGAGAGAACAATACAAGGCATGAACAATACGTGATTCATTGTCGGGCAGATAAGTCATTTCGTAATCTGCCGTTCTCTCAATCTTTTTACCTGTAGCCTGCTCAGGACCTACACGATCATACTCTGAAAGGTATGTATTTCGACAGATTTTGCGATTGGTATCTGACCGTTCCCGCCACATTATTGCGATCGGAGGTATAGTATCAGGGACATTGTCGCTGAGAATGTCTGCAACGGAGTACTTCTTTTGGCGAATACCACATTCAGCGATCTTAATCGCAAAATGTCAGAAACATGTACATAAACATGAAAAAAATGACACACCAGTTTTCGCTTCTGACAATGAGTAGCTACTATACTTGAGCATTTTCCAGACGTTACTAGTAACTTCACTGAGGTGCGGGCAATTGAGTGCAGAGAGTCTGCGATAGAAATCCTGCCACTAGAGGAACAAGATGTCAGAGAGTTCGTCAAAATAACTCTAATAAAGAAGCTCACCAACTGTATACCATATATTTCCTTACAAATTGTGTCCAAGAAACCCAGTGCAATATCGAAGTCAAAACAATCTGGCTTGGCCAAACTAGCTATAACTCGCTGATTCTTTGGACTTTCTACAAATATCTGTACTACTGACAGTTTATGGTATGCATTTAGAGAAGCAGATCATCAACTTACATGGTTTCTTTGATTGACCCTGCCCAGCTGTACGAGACATACTTGGTGGAGAAACAAACGAAGAAAGTTGAACATGGGTCAAATGATTGGCGACGGGCGCACATGTTTCGGGCCGATTGCGCGCGCTCAACAGATAGTTTCGCGCGCGCCTAGTAAATAAAGGCGCGCGATCATGTGTCTGCGCGCGCAAATATGACCCTAGCGCCACCACGAGTCTCTTCCGCCAATTTATCCCTAGGCAAATATACAGGTTTTTGTTCAATTTGTCATTTAATGTACACTTACTATGGTTGGTAGGGTTCTTTCATTTTTTCAAAAATTGCTAATACTGCTTCGAAAACTTACCGGCATAAAAATCTAACTCAACAGGAAGATTCAGAATGCTTTAAAACCCCTGGGGCCGGATGCCTGTGTGATATTGAGCAATGCTGCTTGCGTCGGGCGATGACCGAGCAAAAACCAGGATCTTTCACTTGTGACAATGGAAATGTAACGGTGAAGCCGTCTCTCGGCAAACTGGCAGGGTCTGGCAGACACAGCCAGGACACAGCAATTTTACCAAAATCGGTCCAGCGCGCATTCAATTAGAAGTGTCAAATTCTGTAGACTACGTAGTAAGTACACCGTTAACCTCAGAATGTAGTAGAAGTTCTCATTATACCTGTAGACTACGTAAGTACACTGTTAACTACAGGATAGTCAGTAAGAGGAAATAGAATAAAATGTAAGGATCACATACCCTCAGAACATAGTAGAAGTTCTGAGGGAAAGCCCTAACTGTAAAATATATATAGTAAAAAGTCCGTTGTCAAATAGGAGAAGGATAAACAAAAATGGCCATTCGATGTTCTGTGAATATTCAAATGGAAGTAAACGCATAGGGATCATCCTAAACTAACAGGATGCCCCATTGCACAACCACGTGCTATACAAACCCAATGCCACCGAATAGTCACTCTTTAACAAGAAGATTTATATCAAGTCACAAGCCACGGCAATGGCCCATGTCACGCTGAGGCTCCATCTCACTTTTGTTCGCTTGTTAATGGCTCAAACGGGAATAAAATCGAGATAATAATAGAGAGATATGTTCTAAAGAAGCATATAATGCTTGTAGTCTACTTTAATTTGCTGCTGGTACTTGCCTTTTAACTGTTCCTGGCAATGTTTGTAGAATCACGCACAGGTTCTCACAATTTTTTGTCCACCATTTACTTTCCTCTCAAGAAAACATCACTTTGAGTAGATAGTACAATTAAACACTATTCAGATACTGTGCCTGTAAAATACTGAAGGCAGAGAGTGTCTCGAGCTCTCAGAGTTGAGTGTTTTGTAAAAAATGAAAGATCCCTGTTAGTGAAAGAACCCTACCAACCATAGTATGACAGACCTCAACTTACATGGTTTCTTTGCACCAGTAGCTGTGCTCGTTATGCATAGTATATGGGCAAAACTCTATACGTCCTTATGCATTACCAATAGGCAACTGCCTATTCACTTAAATCCATTCTTTCTCGTATAGCTCGGCAATGTAGCTCATAGCTCGGCACTGAGAACCAATGTTTGTCATCGTAGATAAGATGACATATGAGAATTAACGTTTATTATCATAGATAAGATTAACATGTATATTAAATAATGAATCTAATCTAACTGTCTTCGGCGATAACATGCATTCGGCATCTTACATCTTCAATCTAATCTAGCTGTCCTCGGGGATATCGGCCATATCATCCACACCCAATATGCCTGCTTCCTCCTCCTCCTCATCCTCCGATGCTCCATCCAAGTCCCCCTCATGCTCTTCAGCGGTCTGACCTCCCGGAAGCTTCCAAAGCGAGTGAAAAGTTGCCGCAATTGAACGATAAATGTAAGCTTGCCGACGTGCATAAGCAGCGACACCCTCAGCATGAACCACATCCTCAACCACTGCCAGGCGGCCAACATACCTCTGACGACTTTCCCAGAGCTTCGCCTCATGCTCGAGGGATACCAGAGTTCGCCGTTTCTCCTCCACTATCAACTCACATTCCTCTTCCCAGCGCTGAACCCTACTAAAGGATTTGCACCACTCCACACGAATGAATTCTTCCACAGCTTGATTATCAATCAGATTACCGGTCCTGCCCTCTTTCCAGATCCACGATGTCTCTCTATAGCCTTTCCCGACAGCGTCCCGAGCGGAACACAACGCCATGCCTTCTCCGAGTATCTCGCCATCCCCACCCAATGAGCTAGACGTGTTACAAGCTCTGGCAGCCATTATGACCGCCACGGCATCGCGTTTCTTCTTCCCAAGACGCTTGCGAGCCAGTCCCAAAGCTCGATCTTCTCCTCCATCCATCATCCTGACATCGGATGCTGCCAGCTTCTTCCATCCACTCCTGCCTGAACCGCGAACACTCTCTAGGGCAAACCAGGCGGCACGGTATCGATGCGCATCACCATCAATCTGCCTTTGATTTCGTTTAAGGAGCGTTTGAGATTTTGTAATCATTGACTGGGCTTTGACGTTCGACTTTCGGTAGGTGAGAAGCCGACTTTTCATGTGTAGATGATTACGAAGACTGTCCAAGGAGCCTCGAATCTGAGCCTCTCGCAACTGCTCCTCAATTTTCTCGAGATTCGCTTGGCATCCTGATGTTTGTTCTGCTGGTGAAAGTGTGGATGGAAAGAAAATGGGAACGTCCTCCACATATTCCTCTCCCTCCACCTGCCGTTGTCCGAGACGCTGAATGGCGGCAGGCATGTACAGGGCCTGAATAGAGCGAATGCGACCCATGAGTCGCATCAGTTTTGTCCGTCGATCCATTAGCGCTGTCTGCTGGTTGGGCGTCGAGAAAATCTTTGCTTCAAGATCCAGAGTAAGATTTTGTCTAGAGCGGATGAAGATTAGAAATATAATGAAATAAACTGACTGAAGAAACCTACTGCTGCTCTTCGAGCTCCAAGAGCTGAGATATGAATGCCACGGGTCCGATGTCATGCAAAGAAAATGTACCACTAGCCGCTTGTTGGGCCTCCTCTTCCGTGAGTTGAAGGCGAACATCATTCTCAGTGAGGCCTATAAGTTAACTATCAGCGAAAACATCAGAAGACGCGTTGACATTAAACACACCTGATTTCGGCAAGTTGTAGGGATTCTGGCAAGATTGCTCTCCTTCAGGTCACTCTTGATCTTCCTCCCAGTCCTCAATCCACATCTTCCACTCCTTGGCATCCTCTTCTTTGCCTTCTGTGAACTCCTCGAGCGATTCCTTCTGGTTCTTGTGTTCCTGTTTGGTGAGCTCGTGTCGTTTCCGTAGCAATACACCTTCATTGGCTATTGAGAAAGGAAAGACTGAGAAAGAAATGTACGAACCAAGACCAATGAGCTTGACCCAATTCCAGTGCCCGAAGTGATCGTTCATGGTTCCATGGCGAGAACCAGGGCCCATATCTCGAGTACTGGTTGCCACGGGTCCCAGATGTGCCCACCCCCGTTCGACCCCTTCCCCGTCTGTCCTCCCGGCGCCCCAGAGCCAATTCAACGAGTATTTAAGCTGGCAGAGAAGTTGATGTCCGTGGATATGTAGTTTGGGGATAACAAACTTGAGCGTTTGAAGTCCAAGATCACACGCGACTAGGGATGGAAGAGCCTTCACGCGCCAAATGACATTCTTGGACCACTGGCAGGCAATATCATAGGAGGCAACTATGGTGAGTGCGGGATCGTGGTGGCGTAGGAATGAAGCAAACGCGTAGTCCATGTTCGCGTATCTGCTCAATTAATTGTAGATGGCTCATGGAAGAAAAATTGATCATACCTTTCACCTTTCTGTAGATCAACGGCACCATTAGGCTGAACAAATTCATGCCGTGCACAAACCCCAATCCCAACGCCGGTGGTGGCATAACCTCGAGAGTGTTTTGTATTTGCGTGGTCCAGAGCCGAAAGACCAGTGCACGTTGACATCTTTGATAAACGTAAGTCACATGAGATACAATGACAGCATCGATTCAATACTTCGTTTTGGTCCGTTACGGTCCGAAGGTACTCTCTGAAAACTCCATCCTCGGTGAAGTATGAACCCCCAACGTCAAGATCAGGATCTCGAGCCTCCGAGGATACTAGTCGGCGCTTCAAGCGGAAACAAGCATCGATAGCAAAGTAAATCCAGTATAAAAATCTAGGATCAATTATTCATATTAACGACATCTTCAATTCAGCAAATCTCACTTTACCTCTTCTTTTGTGGAGCCTCTTTCCAGTTTTCCGGCAGATTTATTCCAGGGCGAGGGCAAGCTGGACATTTTACGCTCATTTCACCACTTCTTGTTTCCGCAATGGTCCTATCCGCATCATTTCCATGCCCTGCTCGTTTCGCCATTTTCAAGTGCCTCCATTCCTTCATCATGCGAGAGAAGCTGCGATATCGGTCCTAGAAGGTGATTAATAGTTAGGTCTTTAAATATGTATGATGTTTTGCTTACCGGGAGGTTAATTAGAGCAGCGTTATCAGTCATTTTCTCCAACCCGGCATAGAAGTCGTATGTCGTGACTTTTCCTTGCAGAGTGAGAACATGAAACATGTTCAATACTCAATACGTTGCAGCAGTCTGAGGGTCGAGGTGTGTAGCTGGAAACCAACGACGGCAAAGAAGCTGACTCCGCCACTCGCCAGCAAGTAGTTGACTAGGGCAGTTGCAATACTGAAGGCGGATTGAATGTATTCCATTGATATGAATAACGGTAAAGTCATTAACTCTTTTCGGAGTCGGGCACACTACACCAGGACTATGTCCCAGCTGTACGTATACTCCTATGTTCTTTAGTGGCACACGCGTAAAGAAACTCCCGTTCCATTTCTGTTACAAGAATGAGATCAAGACCATCGAACCGCGAAAATGACTAACCTCTACAACATCTAAAGGCCGGTCCATGTGTATATCTTTACAACAGCTCTCGCAAACTAGATCGTCTGGGAAGCAGTCCATACATCTAAAAAGAGGCACTCGGTCCTCTCCTTGTTTGCGGCAGCGATAGCATGTTTGTATATTTCCGTCACCCCGTGCTTCATTTCTCATCATTTCCCGGAGGTAATCATCTGCAAAAGCTTTCCATTCGAGTAGTGGTTGGTCCTGGGATGTATTCAAGCTGAGCAAAGAGGTATGCCGGTGAACAAAGTTTCACTTACCGACGTGGTATATCTTCTTTTAGCACGCGCTGCTGCAGTACCAATCAACACCTCAACATTTGCAGTTTTGGTCGAATCTTCTACGTAGAGCGCATTCTCAAGAGACCCAGACCCTTGAAGCACAACCCCAAAGATTTGTGGGAAGTCAGACGTTTGACGCGTCTTTTTAGCTACGCGGCGAGGTATATGGGCTCCGGTCGCTTTCCTCTTGACACGTCGGCCATCTTTGGAAAGTTCGTCTAGGGTGACACTAGTGGATGCAGCGCGAGAAGAGAGAAAATCCGCAACTTTAACCTGCTGAAATTTCATCAGGTTTCTTCGTTAGGATTCGGAGAGCAAGCTGTGGTTTCCTAACCAACCTGTAACGCATTATTCGGGCCCGTAATGCATAATGTCATGGGTCAGTACGTATCATGCTAAATGCAAGGGCCGGTTGCAGGTAAAATGGTGTTGTCTGTTTCGAACCCGGACTATTTCCTTACCTCAAATCCGTCACCTTAGAGGAAGTCAAGGCTGGTATTTGTGCACAAACAGAGGAGAAGGGTGCACTAAAGAGTGATATATATACTCTGGAGCAGGCGTTGATGACCATGCATTCGAGTTGAAAGATCTCGACAATACCGACAATACCAAGGATCACACTGAATATCTTAAACTGGTAGGCAACGCTAGTAGAGTTACCGTTACGCTCAATGTATGCCCAGGAGAGAATACATATAAATCTTCATTTCTATGACGTGAAATGGTAACATAAAATGAGCGCCTATGGGCGCTTAGTACATACTCTCTTCGACTCTGAGCTCAACACAGTGAGCTCAAGAGATAAAATTGGGCTAGATCTCTACTTCATATCATATAGATGTATAATAGTTGCGGGTATGCGGACAGTCAAGTTTTTTCAACGGCTCAGAATTAAGTTATTTCATTGCATGTGTTCTCAGATACTCAACACTTCGGCTCAATGCCTAGTGACTGTGAGCACTGAGATCACTGAGATCACTGCAATGGAATGATAAGTGGCTACTATTATGTTTGAGTGTGGTGATAGTGAGCTGCACATTGTTCCATGTATATTTGTTTTATGTATAGTACGTTCACTCAATCTCAAGTAGAGATGAGTCTCGCATTATGGTTATACTATCCAACAATCAACACTCTTTGAGCAATGGGAAGAAATTGTTCTAATGGTCATCTAATGGTCATTGTATCATTATATCATCCCCCACCCAATCCTGGCCATAATGGATTAATCAAGTCCATTTCGTTCTCGAGATCATGGTCGGCGTTTGATAAGTGAAAGAGGTTCACGAAGCATTTGTATAACATCTAACTGATAACATTGTTCGAACAACCGTAAAACCATCTAGATAGTCGTTCTATTATAGCGGCTACAATATTAGTCCATAAAGGACAATCTCAATCCATCTCATCCTTGAGACTAGGCGGCGGAAGTCAAGTGAGCGACATAAGCGCCCATGGAATTGCATATTTAAGTACGATACCTCATCATTCATATGGTATCAAAACAGTAGTATACGAGGGGTGATTAAAGATATGCCATTTGAGGGCACCAACACGATACAACTATCACGATACAGCTATGTCTACCAACTACAATGAATACTCATCCAGGGCAAGCTCTGCGAACCATTTCTCTGCGTCGGCTACGTCAAGAACTTCTCGGATTTCTACCTCTTCCCCTCGTTCAACAGCACTCTGCAGAATCCTGTCGGCTTGTGCACTATATGTGGATGTACAGAAATCAGACATATATATGTATAGATATTGAATGCAGCATACCTCGACGCCACCACGCTATTAAAGTCTTGAGAATGAATTGCCCAGACATGACCTCTGCGCATTGTAGGTACCGAGGAACCAACACCAGCCGTGGCAAAGTTTCGAACTGGTCTGGGATGGGATGGAGTAGGTGACAATGGTGAAGATTGAGCAGTGCGGTTCCGATTTGCCTGAGGTTTGACAGGGGTTGGTTTGACAGGGCTCGGAAATGTGGTGATGTTGATTTTGCTAGGAGGGGGGATAGTAGGAGGCGGAGTTTTGGGTACCTCAGGTGCTACAAAAGTAGTGCCGTCGACAAATCCTGGTGGGTGTTTATGGAACCCACGACAATGTTGGCGCCATCCATCCAGAGCTTGTTCATAGGTATCGTAACCTTTGTGCATATTGCCAGAATAGCCAGTAACCCGTCCGACTACATCAGCCCTGACAAGTGTGATGAATGCGATGAATATGAGTATCAGTTGCGACAAAAATCAATGATCAATGATACACACCAGTTCTTGTAGCAGCCAGGTTGATCCCCTACAAACACACAGTAATACTGGTAGTTACTGTGTGACCTCTTGGTAGGCGGCAAAATAGAGTCATAAAACTGTGGTGCACATGTTGCGACGTGTTCACGATTCATAGTTTCGATGTAAGAATCCCAATCGACGAGTTGGTCTGGGAAAGAAGATTCAGAGTCTGTAGAAATGAGTATTGACAGTAAAGGAAAAAGGTGGGAGGGTAAAGTCGTACCAGAATCCTCACTATCTGAAAGGAAGATGGGAGGAGAGCGCATCAAACTCAATGACGGCCCACATACACGGGCCAGGCTCTCGGGGCCGTTAGTTTGGCGCAGCGGAATCGGATAATTTTTTTATTGCATAGCAAGAAAGTAATACATGGCGGAACACGGGTTAAGAATACATACTTGCCTGACAGACAGCCCACTCGAGCACTGACAATTGGGGTCCTCAAGCGTTACGGAGACGAAGTCGCTGTGAATACCTACGATCTTCGCAGCTTTCGTCGTTAGTATATGGGCGCAGTCGTTTGCGATTATGATGAGGGCTGTCGAGGGCAATAAGTATTTTTGGTATTTGCAGTCGATGTGAACTCACCGATTGGCCCGAACTAGTTCCGAAATGAGCCATGAAACGTCACGGAGAGCCAAGATCCAGTCATCAGATGGGGTGGGGAGTAGGTGATACCACCAACGTAATGACACAAGCAAGGAGAGCATTCCGTTTTGACCGGGGAGGTCAAACTCATCCCATTCACCCTCGCCACTACCGTTAACCACGATCTTCCCAGATCCGTCTCGCTCCCGCCATTCAGGATTGATGATCGAATACCATTGCCACCATTGGGTGGCAAACTCATCTGTCTTTCCAAACATTTCTGTCGGGGGGAGACGGCCAATAGGCTTGCGATTGCGAAACCACCAAGAGAATGCCTTAGGACGGCCTGCCAAAGAAAAGGTAGATCCCTTAGAAATCTTATGAATATCATATGGACAAGTTAGTAAAGATAGAAAAGAACGTACAACGCGGTCTTCAAATTCATGGTATCGTTCCAAGGTTACCAGATCGCGCAAGGCTTGGCGCCACAAGGGGTGGTTCGGTGTACCTTCGCTCGTAAGCGTCGTGTAAGCATCGGACAGCCATTTTGGGCAATCACTAATGTCAACCCTTTCTTCGCGAGCCGAAGAACTGGCTACAGAAGGGTCAACTTCGGGAACCGAGATGATTGTGGGAGCAGATGTTGCCGGGTTAGGCGAGTTCTGTTCAGGAAGCGAGACGGTGCCGATTAATTCGTCTTCGGGAATGGATAGAACTGAGGGAGAGGGAGGGGAATCGGAGTAAGTGGGCGGTTCGTTCTGTTCGGAATTTGTTTGAGAAAAAGCCGAGGCATGGGGAAGCGCTTGTGGTAGTGGTGGTGGTGGTGGTGGTGGTGTGGATGTACCACCAAATATCATATCCGTGGCAGTCCGTCCTCCAGTGATTTGTAAGAAAATCCACTCCTTTCGCAGAAGGTTGCTCTCCCGCTCTAAGTTGTACAGCGATTGACGTTGTCAAAGTTTCTGCAGCGCAGGGCGGAGCTTTTGTGGAGGCAGAGTTTTGAGATAGTTGAGAGCATCTGGATGGATGAGTTTTTGTCGCTCTGAGCTGAGACGACTCGCTAAATGCTTGGCGAGGGTTGACTGGCCCTGGTCATCCCCGTCAACGTCCCTGCCCTCATCTGCATCGTCCCCGTCATTGCCTTCGTCGTCCCCGTCTTCATCATCGTCCTGCGCGCCGGCGTTTTCATTGTCGTCATCATCTTCTCCACCGTCGTATTCCTCTTCTTCATCTTCCTCTCCGGATTCTTGCGCCTCTTCCTCCTCCTCTTTATCCTTCCGAGCCTTCCTTTTGCCTATTCGTTTCGTCCGAGTACTGAGTTCCGTCGAATTCAATGGATCCGAAAGAGATATTAATGACGGATGATTGAGTAGCGCGGATGAATTGCTATTGGCAGATGCTTGTTCAGGGTCTGTACTGATGTCAAGCTCTCGAATATAGTGTATATGTCGTAATCAAGAACGTACCTCCGGTTGCATGCAGAAAGGTCATAAACGCATCCATAACCTGCTTGCTAAAGATTTCCTTGTTCCACTCGTGAAATTTGAGGCCTTGAGCTGTACCAGAACTAATACTAGAATAAGAAAAGTCAGATAAGCAAGGAATAGAGACGGAAACAACATAGTTACGCGACAATAGAAAATTGCGAGTCGCGGTCATGCAGGTTCGAAGGTGGTGCACCAGCGAGCAAGGTAAGCCACAAGCCAGTATGAGCTCGGATCGCGTCTAGCAATGGTTGGACAAAGGAGAGTAGATTGCCGCGGGTTCTGGTTGACAGCAGTAAAGTCAACGTTATAGACAGATCAAATAATGAAGCAAGCAAACTGACATTTTGATATCTTCCTCTGTAAGTGTGCTAACGTCCATAGAAAATCCTTCACCGGAAAGAAGCTTTTTGAATGCCGCAACTCGGGCAGCGTAAGCTGCTGAATTCTCGATAGCAATTTGCTGCTTAAACTCATCGGACTGTCGATTGAAAAGGTCTTCGGCTATTTTGCATTGTGTTTTGATGCGAGTAGCTTTGTTGGGGGGATTTTCAGACGTGACAGCTCGGTAATGATCTTGAAACGCCGGTTGATATTGAGGATGCGACATAAAATATTTGAAATCCGGTTTTTGTCGGGGCACCTTGAGTCTAGCGGCATTCGATAGGTGAACATTGACCTGTCTGAAAGCTCGGCCGCCATTTAACAGCGACGTGTGCTGAGTTTGACGGTGAACCCAGTTTTTAATCTCCTAAGGAGCTTCTTAGTATATATAGGAAGTAAATAGACCACGACTTACCTTTTGACCTTCCTGAACTACCACGGATAGGTGCCTTGCACATTCGTCTTCCAACTCCTGTCGCTGGTTGTCGGTAAGAGACGCGTCAGGCTGACTGAGTACCGCGTATTTGGCCGGTTCCGACTGGGTATGCCATGGAAATAGATTGAAGTATTCATGAGTGGTACTAGCGATCCACTTGCTACGTAAACTCTTGCCCGAAACTGCGTGGTAAGAGCCAATCCTAGCTTGCAAAAATTCAAGCTGAGGGCCACGAAACTTTCCCTTGTTTCCGCGTTTCCCGCCTTTGTTCTTCTTCCGCTTACTAGCGGTCTGACTTATGGAGGAAGTAGAGGGTTGATCTGAGGATGCGGGAGGTGTAGAGGTGGTGACGGGATCATTGATGGTGGGCATGAAAGGAGCGGAGATGATTATATAATATAAAGCGAGATAACAATGAAGAGATAACGAGATAAGCTTAGATAACAGCGACTATCTGCTAAGTGGTGATTACCAAGGAGAGGGTAATAATACCAAACATAGTAAATATCTGTTTAATTCCCGATTTAGTAAGGGTCCTGGAGCGCAATAGATGCCGCCTACGGCCGGCTCGGAAGTAGCTTTAAGTGAATGGGCAATTGTCCCTTGATTATGCATAAGGAAGCATGGGAACTTGCCCAGCTTGTTATGCATAAGGGCTACAGCTGCAGCTGTTCTTTGATTGACCCTGCCCAGCCATACAAGACATACTTGGTGGAGAAACAAACAAAGAAAGTTGAACATGGGTCAGCGCGCGATTTATTTTTGTCCAGTTTTCAACAGCATATCGGTCAGTGTTGCGCATTGAGTCCATTCTTTTTCAAGTCTCAGCTTCAAGTTACGGGGGAATATAACTGATATATATGCTGTTGAAAACTGGACAAAAATAAATCGCGCACGCAAAACTATCTGTTGAGCGCGCGCGATCGGCCCGAAACATGTGCGCCCGTCGCCAATCATCTGACCCATGTTCAACTTTCTTCGTTTGTTTCTCCACCAAGTATGTCTCGTACAGCTGGGCAGGGTCAATCAAAGAAACCATGTAAGTTGATGATCTGCTTCTCTAAATGCATACCATAGACTGTCAGTAGTACAGATATTTGTAGAAAGTCCAAAGAATCAGCGAGTTATAGCTAGTTTGGCCAAGCCAGATTGTTTTGACTTCAATATTGCACTGGGTTTCTTGGACACAATTTGTAAGGAAATACATGGTATACAGTTGGTGAGCTTCTTTATTAGAGTTATTTTGACGAACTCTCTGACATCTTGTTCCTCTAGTGGCAGAATTTCTATTGCAGACTCTCTGCACTCAATTGCCCGCACCTCAGTGAAGTTACTAGTAACGTCTGGAAAATGCTCAAGTATATGAAAGCACGAGACACTCAGGGCCCCTGAGTGTCTCATGCCTTCATATACTTGAGCATTTTCCAGGGCAGCAGTCTTGCAGCTACTCATCGTCAGAAGCGAAAACTGGCGTGTCATTTTTTTCATGTTTATATACATGTTTCTGACATTTTGTGATTAAGATCGCTGAATGTGGTACTCGCCAAAAGAAGTACTCCGTTGCAGACATTCTCAGCGACAATGTCCCTGATACTATACCTCCGATCACAATAATGTGGCGGGAACGGTCAGATACCAATCGCAAAATCTGTCGAAATATATACCTTTCAGAGTATGATTGTGTAGGTCCTGAGCAGGCTACAGGTAAAAAGATTGAGAAAATGGCGGATTACGATATGACTTATCTGCCCAACAATGAATCACATATTGTTCTCTCCGGGTCACCCAACAGTAAGGCTTTTACACTTATCTGATCCATCCCCAAGCTCTGATAATGTTATCTAGATTTCGAGGTAGAACTTATAGCCCTTCGTCATGTGGCCACAAACGATGGACCATACTCCAATGGTCTCATGAACTTTCTCAGTCAAGCAGTTGATGCCGCTCGTGATATGCGGCGGAAATGGACAGTGAGTTGACTTTGTCTCACCTTCTGCCTCTCTCTTATGCATTATTTCAGAGTCGCCATCCTGGCATTGTTGCTGTCCTCCATTCCGGTTTACTTCACCGCTCTCATGGGTGGTTCGTAAAAACCAAAAAAAGATATGATGAGCTGAAAGATCAATGAATGGTGACTAACGATAAACCGCACTTTCTTTAACTTTTTTCACATTTGCAATACCATTCTCATCATTCCCAGCCGAGTGACCTTCACCTAATGTACAACTCTTCACTGCAAAACCAATCCGCTTCCCAATTACTTAATCCGTGATTCCTTACATCTGCACAATGTATAAACTGTTTGTAATAAGTACATATACTAGATTAAGATTGAAAAAAGTGCATTCTAAAAGTGCATGGGTCTGATGCATTGCCATGGGGGTAAGATATGTGATGTTTCAAGCTGGTTGGCGAGCGATAGCCCATTGAGATTAACCGGCAAGGCCGGGAAGAAAAGCCATAAAGAAAAAACCCTGGGCAAAGAACAAAGAAAGGATAATGATAATGATAGTAGACAGAAGAACAGAAAACCCCAAAACCCATGGGGATATATGCCAAGCCAAATGTTACACCTGCATCCATTCTTGCCTCCGTTCGCAGAATCATCGCCCAGAATTGCCCAGAATCGCACTCGCACCACCATTGATTTGGGAGAGGAAGAAGGGATTTTGGGGGGAATGGGAAGAAGGTTCCTCCCCAACCCGTTCAAACGCATTCAGAGGTGGCAATAGTAGCGGTCATGGCCATGTCGGGGAGAAAATAGGTGAACACTCCGGGAGGGACGTGGATAGGAGATGCAACAGAGGATGGTGCAGAGGTGGAGTTTTCCAAAAATGGTGGGCGCTCCTATCGTCAACGAAGATACTGGCAGGTATATCGCCCTCCTCGACAACCTCTTCGAGATATCCATGAAGAGAGTTGAAGAAAAATAGCGGGGGAGCATGTCGTCCATCTCGCCTTCAAAGACTGCAGTTGTGCCAATTAGCGGAAGCCCAACCTATAAATATGCCCTGAGGTATATCGTCGTCATTGCCCTTAGAGCCAGTGTTGATGAATGGAAGGAACCTAGTATGTCTTGGCCGAGCTGCAAGAATCCGCGGGTGAAGGTTTTTGGCTAGCAAAGAGCTGCAATATTGGAGCGTTTCATGAAGCTCCACAGTGGGTCAGAAGAAAAAACATACATATTTTTATCCACGCATGCTATATCGCTGATGACGTGGGGGTGCGGGGTGGATGAGAAAGGGCGAATCATTGCCAGGAGGAGGTGCAAAGTTGGGTCCAATAGCAAAATCTAGGTAAGAGAAGAGTAAGTAAGAAATTAACGAAACTTCGAGTCACGTACCCTCTCTGCGAATACGCGAACATATATGTAACGTCGAAAATCGAGGAATAGAGCCATCCAGCATATCCTGTGTTCTTGGGATTCAGCGCGGACTTTCTGTTCTGTTTGAAGAGTCGAGAGACGTTGGCATGTGTAATAGCAGGAGAGGAAGAATAGTAGAGCTTTGAGCAGGACCTCTTCCCCGCGTCGGAATTGAGTGACAGGGACGCAGGGAGGGATATGGTCAGATAATTTCGAAATTTTTTGAATCAAACTGCTCGAATGGGTGACGCGCTGGATATGGAGAGTGCCAAAAGTATGGAGACATCCTGGACGTATACAGAGCCTGAGTAGGGATATATGATGAGTAAAAGAGCGAAACACGTACTTCAGGTACATCCAAAAAAATTTGTGTTCCAAGCTCCGATGTTGAGTTTACGGCCAAAGGCGAAATTGCCATTTAGAGGAGATGAGGAATAGCCTAAAGCTATTGGAGCGGGCGGTAATCATTGTTATAGAATATGAGGGATAAGCATTCCTAAGTCATAAAAAAATGGACAAGTCGTCGCGGTGGACGTGTAGAGAGCAGGTATACAAATGATGACAAAACCTAGAGCGCAATAAGGATATGAAAGCCGTAAGATTCTAAGAATAATCAACGTACATATGCGACCATGTCCCAAGCCAACCTCACCAAAAAAAAATTCCGCCAAAAACACAAGACTTAGCTCCGTTGATATAGCTATTTGTAGTAAGGCAGTAACGGCCTAGAGTAGAAGATACGAGTGTTGATTTATGGTAGTGGAAAACACAAAGCAAGTGCTTGAATCATAGATGATGACTTTGCTCATCATGGTCGACGATGAAGAAGGGTCGGAGTTCCGGACCGACAACCAGATTTCGAAAATCTGCAATGTGACACTTCTTCTTTCTTCTCTTTAACGCTCAATATCAACGCCAGCTCTTAGGTCATTGACAAAGTGGTTGGGGAAGTTCGCGGGGTAAGTTTATTGTACTTTTTTACTTCTTTATCTCTGAGATTTCCATAGCAGCGTGTACATGGATTCAGCAAGTAACAGTTATCACTCGCTTTGCAACCAAACCCAAGCGAAACCGACGTAGCATTAGAATACACGCGCTTCTCAGGCATACCAACTCTCTACACTCCCTCCTGACCGCTTCTGCTCAACTTTTTCCAAGATTCCGTCCAAACACTGTCGATTTTGCTTCACTTGTCCCAGACACTTGTTCTGTCTCCCATGGCTATCTGACCCTGCTCACCTCCAGCACCCTTCCTACATAAATAACTGGACTCGGAGAACGAGATCATGCCTGCGCTTCTGCTCTGATGCAAACAATCCCAGTGGACATACGCCCCATTCGTAATAGGATTGTAGGTGATCGTTGATTCGTTCACTTACGATCGCGACGAACGGTGATAGCAGGAAGCTGGGGTGGGTTGGCGGAGAGACTTCGAAACACGGGTAGGAATGGGGTCTGGTATTAATATGTCGACTCACAGAAGGTTAGCACCGGCCAGTTTTAATACTATTCTTTAAGTTCATTCCCTGACTTAATCCACTCATCCTCCGCAGTTCTTATACCCCAAATCTGGGCGCTGCATACGCTCCTCTATAGCATCTTCAAAACTGGCGGTCTGTAGCGAGTCTAATATTGCTCGGTCTTGCCTTTGCAAGACCTCGAGCGAAACCGAATAGACGCGTCCAGGATGTAAAATCTTACATGCAACCTCACCCCCTTCTGGAATCATAGAGTGAAGGTTTGTAGATGAACATTCATTCATAGGGCAAACGACTGCGTCTCATTGAACGGAATAGCGGAGGAAAGGTGACGGTGATCAACTTCCCCTGCTCCTTGCTTTGTGACGATGAATAGTGAAAATAGGATGCTGGGTATGGAATAGGCCGCGGAAGAACTGCCTCGAAATCCCGTCAGGAAGGAATATAATGTAAATCATAGGTTACTGTTCACAGTGTCTTGATTCGGCTCGGTTTCTGACTTCATCCACCTGTTTCCTTTATAGCTCTTATACCCTGGACGCAGACGCAGCACCATTGCTATCAACGGCTTTACCAGATCCAAATACCGTTGGGTTCGTCTGTTTGAAAGCACGAACGTCCTGGATTCCTCTCCCTGGCTCGAAAACACAATACGGCCTTTCTCTTGCCCGAACATCATGCTGAACTGTTTTGCAAGTTCATAAGGAACGCCAGTGGAGCATTTAGGTGTAAATATCTGAACTGATGACGAAGAATCGAAGCTCTTTACCCCAACTTCACCGGATTCAGTTTTGTCCCTCCTTCTCTTACAATACTTCCACCTCCCCCTCCCACACCCGTCTTGACGGTATCCGTGTCGGCTTCTACAAGAAAAGTCTTCGATCTCCCCTTCCTGTTCTTACCAAGACAAAATGACTACGACTGCAATCACTTGGAAGCCCGAAGATTCCTCGCAAATCAAAACAGGTAAGTTATGCATTTTAAAGATCAACCACTCACCGATTTTTTTTCTTCTACAGAATACCCTTCAACACGTGCAAACAAGAGAACAACTGACTGCAGAGGTTGACCAGGATCAGGATGGTGGAAACACGCTATGAAGCGTGAACACTCACAAGAAACAGATACAGTAGAACATGTTGTATTCCGGGAGGAACGTAGTACTACGAGATGATGGAGGTAAGAAGGTGAGCTGTCTGTCGTAGCTAATCAGTATATGTATATGCGGTTGCCAAATATGTGTAAATAGGTAAACCGGTAAACGGCATGTTTACACTCCCACCCGTTTTAAAACAAGGTATCCCGTCCAGGAAGGGGAATGTGGGTAAGGAGGGAGCAGCTATGTATCGAGAGAAAAGAAAAAATAAACTAATTAGTGTGGATGAAATCAATAGATTCTATTAGATTGCGAGGTCCATCTCTGCCGTTCTTTACCCACTCATCGAGTGCAGCGCAGTCTTGTAGAACTGTATAAGAAATCCAACGGTCTTCACTTGGAGGTTGGTCAACCCATCGAACCAGGAATTGCCAGCCTCTTCCACGCCTTCTTGAATCAAGTATACGAGCAATTTCATATTCTTCATGTCCCTCAACAATAGTTGGATCTGGAATTGATATTGCCCGTCCTGGGAAAAGTTCGTTGTTATTAGGAACAAATTGTTTCAGACAATCAACATAGAATGAAGTAAATGTCCCAGGGTCGTTAGGCATATCAATGGAATAACTCGAAGTCTCTGGGTGTGCTCTAGTAATGCGGTAGGGGCCATCAAACCTTGGGAAAAATTTGGCTACTCGTCTTTCTCCTGCTTTCTTGTAGATGTCTCTACGGTGCCATGTGGATAGAAGGACAAGGTCCCCAATGTCATAAATCTCACATGGTCCTCTGTTTTTATTTGCCTGTACCGCTTGCTGTACCTTGGCTAAAGCTAGGCTATCCTGAGCCGCTTTCTGAAGTTCTTCCATCCTCTTCAAGAATTGATGTGCAGCTTTCTCATCTCTGGAGGCATCATTATCCAAGGTCAACGTTGAGTCCATCAGCGGAGGCAGGATTCTGGCTGATTTTCTATATCGTAATTGAAACATTGAAAGCCCAGTAGACGAATGTATAAAATTCATAATGTCAAAACAAATCTTTGGGAGCACTTTTGACCATCCCTTCTGATTCCGTTCTACATAAAATCTGATGCATTGATTGATGGTCTTGTTGGACCTCTCGCTAGCTCCGTCGGTCTCCGGGTGGTATGCTGAAGACATCTTCAAGGATATGCCAGTCAGTCTATCACCGGGGGCAAGGTCCAGCGCAGTTGAAATTCAATTGCCTTAAGCGCAGTTGGTGACGCAGTTGGTATAATTGATGGGCCGGCGGCATTTCAGCAGTCTTTGCATGTGATCCCCTATGGCGCTCTGGCATGTTCTAATTATAATGTGGATATTCAGTCCTGTTCCCATGACATAGAATCCCTTTTATTTAAAAAGATCCATGTCGAAAGAGTCTCTTTCCGCAAAAGCCCCCCATGCCAGTCATCTGTACTTGTGTATACTGTATAACCAAGCATGTCACAATCAATGGTGTGAGCCAACCTGGCTGCAAAGTCAGTGCCACTACAAGACTCAAGCATGAAAAAAAGACATCAAAAGATTTCCGGCCAGCAGTTAAAGCAAAGATCAAAGCAGCTGCTTCTCCAGCAGTGCAAAAACCTTCAGGTGTGCTATTGTATCAATACATTTAGTCAAAAATGCAACTCTGACTACAATTACTGATATCTAGAGCTTTCTATTGATACATCTCTGATTGTTCAGCTTTGCATTACTCTTGTCATTTGGCTTCATCTTAAAGCTGGTGTTAGTCGAAATGCTACCAATGCCATTCTTAAAGCACTGGATTTTTTATTTTCAACATTACTTGACCTGCTGCAGGTTTCAATTGCACCAAACCTTGGCATATCTATCAAGTTTTCAGAATCAAAAATTCCAGGGGATATTCGCACAGCCTTCCATATCCATAACAGTGAGCCAGATATTATTCGAACTGCTTGCTGCCCTTCATGTTATACTATCCATTACCGGCCCATTCCTTGGCGCCGTGATTGGAGGCAATCACCTCGTTCACATGCATGCAATACTGAACTATGGCGTCTGCAGCAGTTTGGGAAAACATCCCGATGGGTACCCAAGATGTTATACAATACTCAAAATTTTGAATCTTGGCTTGAATTTTTTCTGTCTCGCCTAGAGATCGAAGTTTATTTAGAACAGAGTTTTTGGCATACACCTGCTGCATTCAATGGTGATATGCATGATTTACAAGATAGTCCTGCTTGGAAGGATTTGCAAACTTTCTCAACAAGCAAATATCATTTGATATTTGCTCTTTATATTGACTGGTTTAATCCATATACAAATAAAATAGCAGGTAACAGTCTGCAGCATTTGATGTTTATTTTCCATATTAACATGGTTGTGATGATAGGAAAAGTCATTTCTTGTGGTGCAATTGTATTATATTGCTTGAATCTACCTCCAGAAGCACGCTATTTACCAGAAAATATCTTTATAGTTGGGCTTACACCTTCACCCTCCAAACCCAATGCAGTAACACTCATACATTTACTTGATCCTGTTATAAAAAATCTACTTGAGTATCAGCCACCTGGAAAGCTTATCAGCACTTATAGTCATCCATTGGGAGTAGCAGTGCAGACCAGACTTATCCCTCTTATTGCTGATACTCCTGCTGCTCGAGAGGCTGGTGGCTTTCTTTCTCATAGTGCAAACTATTTTTGTTGGTTTTGTAAATGCAAATCAAGTGAAGTAGAGAGGCTTGATTTGGCATCATGGGCATATTGTACTGGGTTTGAGGTAAAACAACAGGCAGATATATGGCGCAATTTAGTGACCAAAGCAGACAGAGAAATTCAGGCCACAGCTACTGGTGTCAGATGGACTTCATTGCATAGGCTACCCTATCGAGATCCAGTTCTTCATACTATATTAGGGTTTATGCATAACTGGCTTGAAGGAGTTCTTCAATATCAGTTGCGGAAGTTGTGGGGTATTGGAAGAGATGATGCTTCTGCTCAAACTATAGTTGCCATTCATAAAGAAGAACAATTTTCAGAAAGTGAGGTGTCAGAGTCTGCTGATGAGCTTGAAGATCTTGAGAAAGAAGCACTAGAGGCTGCAGCTGGCGCTCTAAATCTTCCTCAAGCTTCTGATGAGAGCTCTACACCCCGAGCTACTCCTACAATGGATTGGATGAATACAGATGATGATAAAGATACAGATTTTGATCCATCAATTACTGTACAAGGCTCATTTGATCTTACAGATGAGCAATTACAGAAAATTCAGGAATGTATCTGTGATATAACTCTACCAACCTGGGTGGGCCGGCCACCTACAAACCTTGGAGAACCAGCTCATGGCAAGCTTAAAGCTGATCACTATCTGATTCTCTTTACTGTTATTTTTCCTGTCATATTTCCAGAATTGTGGTTGAGCAAGGCAAATGGTGATATGGAAAGTTTAGAATACAAGATGTTGGAAAGTTTTTATCATTTAGTTGCAGCCACCAATATTGTTGCTTCCTTCAAAACTTCAAATTCAGAAGCAGAAAGCTATACCACACACTATGTTGCTTATCGAACTTCAATCAAGCTACTCTACACTGATTTTCCTTCAGTGCCCAACCATCATTTTGCCATGCACAATGAATCTCTGTTAAAATATTGGGGTCCACTGGCAGGATTAAGTGAGTTTCCAGGTGAACAAATAAATGGAATGCTTCAGAAGGTTAAAACAAACAAACATTTGTGTAGGTGCTTTTCTATTATCACAAGATAGTAAATAACATCCGCTTTCAGATGATATAGACTATACCATGCTTAAAAAGATGGCCTCTCTTGGCCGCATTCTTGCAAAGCTGCATGGAGATCAATCTCCTAATTCTCAAATTCAGGCATTCAATGCCATTTTGGAACCAGACAATAGGAATAAGAGAAAATTTCCAAAAGAGCAAAGCTCTTTTGACACAGCTGTCTTTTTACAAAAAGCACCAAAAATGCAAGAAAGTGAATATAAATCAATTCTGGACTATCTACATTCAACCGGGACTGCTTACTATAGCTACATTCAATTGCCACGGCCTGAGTTTGCTCTTGTCTTACCACCAATCACAAAGCGGTGATGCGATTATTTTGCGTACATGCGTGAAATCATCCAAAGTATGACTTTCTAAGTTAGGAAAGTATACTTGAGAGCTGAGACGAGCCCTAGTCGTCAGTTAACAAGCTAGGCAACTATGTATGCGATTACTTGAGGATTGGACCATGCATCCTAACTATGTTTACCTTGGTCGATGGTAAACCATACACATCTTCATATAGATGGCTTATGAGAACTTGGTCCTAACTCTGAGAAGTTAGCAGGCTCACCCGTAACCCGCCAAGGGTCTCATATATGAGCTAGTTACTGGCTTCATATCAAGGGATCAAAGACCTACAAGGCTATTTGACACGTGGCTCTTATTCCAGTGGCTCTTATCGAGTCCTAACCCGTCCTAACTTACCTAAACATGTTTTTGGGTTTAGTTTTGGTTTTGGGTTGTGGTAGTTGTGATCCCACGCACTGCGCGTTAGCGGCTTACTGAATTTCATGAAAATGGCCGCACATATAGCTGCCATTCTTCTCATCCAGGCAACAGTGCAATTCAGTTCTATAGACATCAGACCAATGAGAAACTTACAGGCTCCATTCACTCAATATTGGAAATCCCATTAGAAGGATTTTTGCAAAAATTCATCCTGGTGCAACCATATAATCCAGTTTCTGAGATGAATGGTTTACAAACATTTTATACTCAGCATCTCCGGATGATGTGTGCATTGGTAAATATTGAACCTTCAAATACTGTACTGGTTATTGAACCTCAGCACATTATCACGCACTTGGCAACATTCAAAAGACCAGCAAAAACTATGGGTGTTTCTCATGATTTTATGACAATTTGTTGGGCATTGAACCGAGGCCTTAAATAGAAGCAGACAGAACCTTTGATAACATGTATTATTACTATTGACTAAATGCTAAACATCACATAGGCATTCGGAGTAATTGAATAAATTATTATTTTCCTGCTGAGCATGATTTTCCCAAGTTAGAATTAAGTTCAAAAGTGACGGACTTAATATACAAAAGAAACTACCAAACAAAAAAATGCATATCAAAAAAATTATTCCTCTTTCTACTCGTCCTCATCCTCACTCTCATCTTTGTTTTCATCTTCATCTTCATCTTCATCCAAATTCTTGTCATTGTCATGAGCCCAAAGTTGCTCCAGCTCAGCCTCAGTGGGAACAGCATACTGAGCCAGTGTATTGTTACCAAATTTTTCCATGAATTCCTTCTTTGACAGATTTTTCCAGTTCAAAACATCAGCCCATCGCTGACAGTGTTCTGGCTTGGGCAGTGCAACTCCATTATTCATATAGGAAAGTCGCTCTCGAACAGACATGCTGTTATAAAATTCAGGTTCAAAATAGTCAAGAGAAACATGAACAGGAAAGCGCGGGATTTTGGATGGACCAATGGACTCAGCAGGAATAGCCCGTACCCGGTTAGTACTGCAGCAAAAACTATAAGTTGATATGCCAGTCATTAAATATAATTAAAAAATACTTACCGAGTCCCAGCCTTTCGTTGTTGAGCTTGCTGGTACCTTATATCGATGAATCGAAACAATTCGGTGACATGTGGGGCCCGGCCCTCCTTAATCCGAATGAGATAGCGCTCTTCATTAGGGGGAGAGTTTGGATCCAACTCGTCATCTGAATGGGCTTCGTTCTCCTCAGCCAAGTGTACGACAGCTTTACTGAAGCCATCATCCTTCAATTGCTTGACTCTTGTTTCTCGCAGCTGTAAATAAATTAGTAATCTATATTAGAAAAGATATAAAACTGGTACATGATTGCGCTGCCAATATATATTCATCAGTTCAACATCCCTTGCAACTCGTCCAGGAGCCTTACCCTCCCGGTGGGCCTTTTCTGCCATGTGCCCAAAGACAAAGCTGCAATAGAGCTTTGTGAGAAATGTGTGATTCTGGAGATAGGAAAGGTCAACAGCTAAAAATGTGTATCCAAAGGATGCAGCAACATTTTTGAATGTTGATAAGGCAAGTAGTTCATGAGTTGCATTATACATAGACTCGGGTGTTCCAAAAACATCGGGTGCCCAGCGAGGGAGCCCTGCACGAGCAACAGCACCAAACATGGCAAGTAGATGAGCTTCCTCAACCCACTTGGTCTCCTTGGCAATCTGGCTAGTACCTTGGTGTGCAGCTTGTTGAACACTACTGGCAGCAGCAACAGCTGCCTGTGAGGCTGGGTTCACTGCAGACACTAGGCCATCGACAAAGGACTGGACGTGATCAGAAGTTTGGAAGCGCTGCTGAAAATCATTCAGGAGTGAGCCACCAACAGGGGGAGGAACGTCATGCTGAGAAAAGAGCCGCCACAGAATGCGAATGTGGAGACGCAATGCACACTACAAATAATATTCAGTACGAAAATATAACCATTAAAATAAAAACTCACCTGAAGGGATCTTGCCTTCGTAGGGACATCCTTCAGTGGAATGGACCACCCTTTCCTCCCCTTTGCCTTTTTCACCTGTTGCGTTGCTGTAGAGGTACGTGCCTTCTTTGACCGTGGAAGCTCAGTATTCTGAGTCTGGCGCCTTTGTCGCTTCCGAGGGGATGAAGGTGCAGACTGCTGCTCATCATTACCCATGTTGACATCAGGTAGAGGCATGATAGAGGTCAGATGGTAATGAAAGAACGACGGCGGTAGTTCGAGAGAGTAAAGATTAAGAAAGAAAAAATGAAACAAAGAGCGAAATATCAAAAGTCAATTTTCATAAAAGAATGATGATGAAAAACATGAGGCAGACGCGACAGGAGTTACAGTATTGGCCTAAAAAACTGATAAGGTACAGCTTCGTAGAATAACAAAAATCTGGCGCGGCTAGAAAATATTGTCAGCAACTAAAACAGTGCAAAAGTAAAGTGATTCGCACCAGCTGTGAATTCAGCACCTGAAACCAGCACTCCCAATCTAACACCCCCACCCAGTATACTTCGTAATAGCCCAGGGATATTTGCAGAAGACTGAGCCAGGAGATTTACGAGCACCCACCAGCTCAGCAGAAGGCCACAGTGGACTATGGGATCACATCCTCAGCTAAATCCAGACAGACTGCAAACTGGGTTCGCTAAGCTAGGCCTTGCCCCGCCCTTGAGCAGACGCAAGCTACCTAGGCACATCTGAAAGGTGAAAGCCTACATGGGATGCATCGTAGCAGCAGCACCACAAGCAATTCCAAGCAGCAGCACCACATGCTGTAGGCACCAGCCTCTACTGGCGGCAGGGATTTTGTGTTGGTAAATTGGTAGGTGGGGGGAAGGAAAAGTCGAGAATGAAGTACGGGCCCAGGAAGCGATGACAGGTGCGACGTGGCATGGGACAACAGCCGGTAACCGAGAATCTGCCGAAAGGCTGTGCCGACTGTGCCATAAAATGCAACTGCGTCAGCAACTGCGTTTAAGGCAGTTGGAATTTACCTGCGCTGGACCGTGCCCCCAGTGTATGTAGCGCTTTCCAGAACTTCAAAATAAAGCGAGTATCTCTATCGCTCACAATTTCCAAAGGGAGACCATTATCACAATACCAATGGTCAAAGAAAATACGTGCAACTTCCTCGGCTGAAGATTCTAACTTCATTGGGATGGCTTTCATGTCCAAGTCTAATCTGTCAGTGATGGATAAGATACAATCATTTCCATCATCCAATGGCAGGGGCCCAATGAAATCCATTGCCACACTGTTGCATCTACCGTCCGGTACAGGTAGCGGGTGTAATGGCCCTTTACCATTTACGGTAAGGCCCTTGTTCATCTGACACGGTAGACAGCCAGGGATATACCACTTATATAAATCACGTCGCATATTAGGCCAGAAATATGAATTTGATAGTAAACTGTACAATTTGTCTGCTCCGAAATGACCGCAAGAGTTGTGCGCAAATTTATACAGATCTTCTCTCAATGTCTTGAATCTCGGAATAAACATTCTATCCTTGTAGTACCATAAGCTGTCTTTTGATTCAAAGCCCGGTACCAACAACCCGCCAGATTTTAATTTATTGCAAAATTTGTCGTTGATATATCCAGCTTTTATATCTTCAAGGAATGATTTGTCCGATCCAAGTCAACAGGAAGATAGTCGACGCCAGGGAATACATCTGCCAACAAGCTAAAGAGAGAGAGGGCTATCAGCTTCAAATAGCGAGGATCCTCAAAGAGCCTACTTTGTAAGCAGCAGCACATCATCAGTGACGAGCTTGGGAACAATAGTCTCAGTCACACTCTGGATCAGAATAATTTGCTCAGAGATGGCATCCGACAGTTCGGCAGCAACGTCAGCATCGGCGTCTTTAGTGCTCAATAGGCGCTCATGCTTCAGGATACCGGCACTTGCCAGGACAGCCTTTAGAGCTCGAAGACCAAAGTCATAATGCGGCTGAGGAGAAAGTTGTTTGTCACAGAGGTTGAAGAACGGGATAATCTTGGAAGCCAAGGACTCTGCAGTACGGAAGCCTTGAGAAAACAGCATGACTTGAGCAATCAACTCTCGGTCTGGACGTGTCATTGCCATCCTATTCAAAAACAAGTTTCAGAACATATTTTCAACCGACATGGCTTTGGCTCACGGTCTGAACAACTTTGTCAAGTTCGGGGGGCGTTGTGAACGCCCGGCGTACGTAGGATTGGTGGTGATAAAGATACCTAAATGATACATCGCAGGATCAGCCACTGTTCGAACAATCACACAACAAAGGACACACCCATATTCTTATTGATCTTCAAATTTTTCCCAACCAGCTCGATTTCAGTATTCGGATTTTTGACCAAGGCAGCAAGACCCTGCTGAATGGGCTGAACTTGCTGAGACACGGCACTGAGAATACGCTCCTCGAGTCGATTGAACTCGTCAAAGCATCCCCAGGCACTGATTTGACAAAGACCGACAAAGATACGACCCATAGCCTTGAAGTCAAAATTCTCATTGCAACAAAACACCAAGACAAATTGACCAAGCTGTACACCGAGAGCCTTGACAGATTCAGTTTTCCCTGCAAGAAGATAAAAAATCAGCGAGAGGCCATACTGAGTCTGACAAAACCACAAACCAGTTCCAGCAGGACCAAAAGGCGCACCACCGAGCTGGTTATCGAGAGCTTGCGTAAATGTAAGATACACGCAATCTGTGAGTGGCATCTGGACAAGTTTGTCAAGCACACCAAGATATTCCCAACCGTATGGGAAAGCTGCGTCCGCGGCCTTGATACTCAAACGTTCGAGGGGGTTCGAGATACTCTTGTCGAGGTAGAACTTCATCTGATATAGCCAGGTGAAGCTATTCTTATCCACAACACGCTCCTGCAACAGGGACCTCGTAACATTACGCTGGTGAACAAGTTCCGTGATAAGATGCTCGCATTTTCGCCGAGTGACTGGGCTGAGCTCCTCCAATACAATGTCCGCGAGAAGATCCAAAGCTTGATTGACAGTACCCAGGGCTAACTGGGGAGCCTGCGACATTTCGAGAGCGTCTTCGACAGAAGCTGTCCAGGCAACTTGAACGGCCACTGTTACCAGTTGAGCAGGGTATTTTTCCATCCAGTGAACAAACTCTTCCAATGAGAGCTTGGAGCCCATGGCGTAGAACATGTGAAGCTCTGTCACCGCATCAGAGAGTAGATTAGCCAAGGAGACTTGCATCAACATCTCAATTTGCGTGAGCCAATCATTAATCTTGGGAAAGTCCTTCAGGAGAATAGGTGCGGTGAATCGGACCTCTTCTCCCTCCCTCAATGCCATGCCTTGAATCTGCGTAAGATCATCGTTGAGAATCATTGCCGAAATTCCAGCGAACATCTTCTTGAGATGCTTCATAACACGAAGAATGTCCTTGCTATTTCCGATAATCTCAAGCAAGTCATCGTCGCCGACAAAGTAGAACCGAGGGAACGATGAACGTTCTCACTCCAAGTATTCTCCAAGAACCTTCTTGATCTCATTCAAGAGGTCTGCTAGACACTCAAGCCTGTCTTGAATGCCTGTGATATTCATCACCTCGAGGACAAGCGGCAACTCGTAAACCCTCTTCATGACAGAGAGGAACTTGTCATTGATGTTCTTGAAATGGGCACTTTTGACTGGGAGGAGGTGCTTGATGTTGATACTCCCAGAGAAGATACCTTCGAGGTAAACCCACTGGCGCTGTACATCGAGCCAAACATCTTGACATTGTTAGTAAGGGCCGATAACATGTCGATTGAATGAACAATCACCCACCAAATAGCAGGTGGATCCTGTTTAGCTTCTCCTCCCAAGAATCAGCCTACGAAAAAGTGAGATTCTAAGTCTGGGTGGACTTTAGTGGAGCGATTGCACTTCTTTTTTGAATCCTGCAAAAAGGGGATTAGATCAAAATACCTGGGGCAATATGATACAATACAAGCTCACTTTCATAGTGGGGAAATTGTTTTAAATTCGTCAGATTCTCCATCCCTTCTGAGGATTGGTTGATGAGATCTTTGTATCCTCTGACGCGGAGATGAGTCCTTTTAAAGACGGAACAATTTTTGAGACGTACTTTATGAGAGGACAGCCATTCTTGTTAATGCAGAACTCTAATATATGTTTGGACCACAGTTCTTCGATGCTCCTCAATATCACTTCTATTTCCAGAGCTTCTCCAGCTCCATTGCAGGGTACCGCGCCTGCTGCCGGTCTCAACCCGGATTTTGTGATTTTGCCATGGACCAGTTGGTCTGGTGGACAGCTTTTCTTCAACGTTGCCTGCTGCTCCAAAAGGGTCTTGCGGTGAGAAATCATACCCTTCTCGCTCAACGGCTGGCGTTCAGCGAGGGTCTTCGTAGGAGCCTGAAGGGGATCCTTCTTTCCAAATCTTTGGAACGTCGTCTTCAAAGCTGGAGGGGGACCCTTTTCTCGGATTTGTTGAAAGTAAGATTTCGCAGGAGCTGGAGGGGGACCCTTTTCTCGGATTTTTTGAAAATATGATTTTGCAGGAGCCTGATTTACATCCCGGGATGTGGCAAGAGGGTAGTCGGGTTTAATTTTGAGGAGACAGATGGGCTGGTGGGGCAGGCGACCTCTACAATTGCAGGGCAGTGATGGACCAGCTTCTGCCATCGGGTATGGGGGATTTTGGACTGCGTTTGCGAGGCTATTATACTCGGTAGACCCGGAGATCCTTTCAAGACCCTGAGAATCAGTTCTAAGATGGAAGCGTCATTTAATCAACTTTAGTCAACTTTAGGTAAACTTACCTGTCAAAGCTAAACAGCACGCGAGAAGAACCTCAGGCTTCTCCCAGAAGAAGGTCATTCCTTGAAAGTTGGGATGTTTGGGAAAATAATCAGATAAAGGCGCCGAGACGAGGAAGATGAATGCCAGTGATGTGGAGGAGATAATGGGCAGCAAGAGAACCGGAAGACAAGGAAGCATCATTCCAATAAAAGGCTATTTCCTTTCCAGGTCGAAGGGAAACAGGAAGAACATTCAAGAGAACTTTTTTTTTCCCCAATCGCATCTGACCCTCGCCCTTCCAAACAACGACGACAACGGGCCTAAATCGACTCAGCCCAATTCACGACATCCTGGGAGACCCCTCTTCTTTTCTACCATCGCCCTTTTTGCTGTTCGGCGGGAGATCGAGCGCAACGTTCCACTATCCGCCAGTCGGACAATCCTTGCTGCACCTCTTCTAGCATTCCCATTTTGGAACACCCACTGAGCGGTTCAGGTAGGGATGACAATGATGATGTATGGGAAAAGGTGTAAGACAGGTGGAACTGCATGCAATGTGTGAAGCATGTTACAGGGAAGGGCAGAAACTGTTGAGATTGGTGAATGGCGATGATTGGATGAACGCAGGGTGGAAGGGACAAGGAAGGCGGAGGGAGCGAGTAAGGTTGGGGCTGGGAAGAGGCATGCGGCGCTGAAACCCCTCTCTATTTCTGAAGTACCCCGTACCCATCATCTGCTGTATCCTTAAATTTGGTTCACAATGTGAGCTGTTATTGCGAAAGATGTATCCGACCGATTCATTCCCAATTCCAAAACACAATCTCCTCGTTGGGCCTGGAAGTGTCGAAGAGCAAAGAGGGCAAATAACTTTTAAAGTGTGGATGTAAGGTTGAAGAAGAGGAATATTGAGGAAGTGGAGGTAGGGGGGAGAACCGGAAAACAAGAAAAACATCCCTGCTCCGGATACACTGTAGATCGAGGGAGGGACAAGGAGAGAACAAACGTTCGTGACCGCTCGTTGTTTTCCTTCTCCTTCCTATTTGATCTTGTTCTTCTCAGGCTTAACGACGACGACGGGACCGACAACTACATTAGGTCGACATTGAGGATAGAACGCGGAGGCTTTGGTACCTGGGGTCGAATCAGTTTTGTCCCTAAGAAAAAAATTGGGAAGGCTCAAATTCCAGTCATGTATCAAGGTTCGAAAACTTACGGTTTTGATTTGCAAAAAAAACATCAGCACCCAGTTCGCTTTCCTCCATGTCCCCCTCTCCATTTCCTGTTTCTTTTTCCTTCGCATTCTTCATGCAGGCGTGCACGTATATTAACAGAGAGGTCGGGTGATGGGACCTCAAAATATGGTATTTGAGTCGAAACAAGTCCGAAATGGAAGGTGTTTGAAGAGAGAAGGTGTTGGGCCGTCTCCACGGCGGCACAGGGGCCGGTATGACCTGGAAGATCAGGGAGAGCAAGAATGAGTGAATGCTGCGAGTCGTTTGGTCATGGTGATGCACTGAGTAATCAGGAAGTCGCGCGTGGTGACACCAAACGAGTCAATCGCTCACGTTCAGTACCTATAGCGGTACAGAGACAGCTGTATGGCTGGAAGATCCAGTTAAGCATCGCGCTTGCTCAGCCAGCACGATGCTCCTGAAGCAGCAGGCAGTTGCGAGTAGGATGATTTTGAGGAATGTGTGCTGGCCGGACTGGTGATGATCCAAATTCAAATACGAGGACCGAATTGAAAGCGAGACAATGAGGTTCATACGCGAACTGTGGGGGTGGGATTGTGTCACAGATTTCTCCATAATCATCTATGACTGTTCATTACTCATTACTTTATTGTCATCTCCTGATCTTATCTTTTATCTTTTATCTTATCCATCTGATTAACTTTATATAGAAGTATATAGAAGGGCTAGACCCTCAGGCACTGCTTCACACATCTGCTTACTGATGTGCTTACTGATCTTACCTGGGTCCACATGTGACTGCTTACTGATCTGCTTACTGATCCTACCTGGGTCCACATGTGACTGCTTACTGATCCTGCTGACTGATGGTGTACCCTGGGTAGAATAGATTCCTGGATGTATTTAAGTAGCTGAGTCTGTGGCTAAAGTCCCCAGACTTAAGAACATTCTTGCTTTGCTCCAAAGCATCTGGAAAATAGATGTACAGCCTGCGCAAAGATATTTCACAATCAAGAGGCCAGAGGTTTATCGAGGTGCCCTAGTAACCTGAGGTGCCTTGTATGCCCGGAGAATGCAAAAGACACCCCCCAAATCCTGTGGAGCCCTGGAGAGGCCCAGCGGGCCCCAGGCAGTTTGAGGAAAATCTAGGTCCATTCCGGTCAGCAACCAGGATATCGCGGAGGGATTGAGGAAAATCTGGGCAAGATTGGACGGATCCTGGCTAGGAACTGTTGCTGTCTACCTGCTCCAACTTGCTAGCTGCAGATCATGGAAAGTGATGGGGGATGTCATGTCCCACAAGGCGCCTACTTCATTGCCCCAGGACTTCTGGGGATTACCCACGAGGACTCAACAGTGGTTTCCACTAACCTGAATGCTTTTGGGGGCTTCCTCAAATCAATATGTGGCACACCTGTTCCGGGCCAGACGGCCAACGGTCATGCTCGGTAAGCCTCGAGAATTCCGGATTTGTTGGAGGGCCAATCTTCAATATGTGGAGACAGATCAGAGTAGGGGGCAATCTATCCAAGGTCCCAACCGAATATGTGGAGCAGGGGCAGAAGCGGAAGCCATCTATTCTGAGTCCCCAGAATTTATTTCATAACAATCGGGGGAATAACTCAATCCAGCCAGTGTGACACGCGAGGAAATGTATGTCCCCACAATTTATTGACAATGTCCTCGCCTGTATGATTACAACCTAATATCTCCAGAACACTTGCAAAATTCCCAGTTTATGACATGGGTACCTTCTTTGGATCCATAGTTTGCGGTGGGTGGGGTTCCATGTTCCCCAGAGCAATACCAGTTCATTCGCTGGTTTACCGGGACCGCCAGGAGAATCATACTGGCTGTAGCAAACAGCTCATCCCCGCATCAGGCCAGTTGAGCTCCTCCGCCGGGTGTTCAAGGGATATCAGCATGCACAGGGTGTATTGAGGGAAGACAAATTCATTATACGTCAATGATAGGCTATTATAGTACAGACAGAAACAGACGGATGTAACCTAATCGTTACCAGAACGAGAACCCGACGCTGCAGGCGAGTCATTTATCAATTCATGCTCAAGCGACAACCCCCCAGCAGAAATACCAATTGCATTAAGATTGGCATAGTTGTACGTTTGGATGGGTATAACATCGGGGCCAGATGACCTGAAGTGAAAAATGAGGCCAATTCAGGGGAAAAACAAGGGTACTTACATCATGTTTGTGAAAAGGAAAGACTGTACATGATTGATATACGCTGGAGCTTGTCGCTGGAGCTTGTGTAGTGTTTTCAGAATAGCTTTATAGCTAAAGAGACTTTCAGTCCTGCCAAGCGTTGTGAATCAACAAACTTACTGCTCCGACAAGTTACCCACTGAGAAGGCATTTTCGACCTTGTATCCTGATGAGTACTCCTGCAAGGAATGTCCAATCTGACATCCTGTCAGGTGTCATTCAGATAGTGAAGGGTTTTGAACTCACCAAACTCGTCACCATTGCAATGAGCTGGATTGGAATGTGTCGTTTACGCTTCAAATCAGAAATTAACAGTCGATCTTGCTTTGGTTTGCCGTCAATAAAATAACCTCGAAGGAGGAGACCTAACAGAGGACTCTTGAATGGTACCTCGTCGAAGGTTCGGGCCTTACAAAGCGCTGAGAAGACACAAGCTGGAAGTGAATGTTCCTCGTACCGAAAGGTCCACATTTTCGTTGTGGTAAATCCTGTTCTGGAGCAGCCATTTTACCGTCGCGGCCTAGAATGATGACCATATGACATCAGTTAATTGGTGGAGGTCCATGTGGTTAGAACACTCAACAATATCATCATGGTTCAAACTTCCAAGATTAAAATATTGCGCGGTTCTGACCCTTGCCTCTCGTCCTATGTCCAGGCGGACCGCAGGCGTGCCATAGCTCATCTAGAATATGATTCAGCGAGCAAATCAGGTTCAGAGCAACCGCGTACAAAGCGAAGGAGGTCATCCCGTCTGTCTGCATCCCCACTCATCTGCGCGAGGCCATCGATATAGGAATTTCCACTGCCATCAGAGTGCATACGTTTAATTTCAGCGGAAAACATGTCCCAAGCGAACATTGGACTATCTGGAAACATGTCGATGACACAGGTGGCCATTCTGGTGCATCGCTTCGCGAGAAGTGCGACTTTGGGATGACTGAAATCCCCTAGAACAATTTTGCGAAATCCAATGTAACCTCTACCATGATTGGGACCTGGGGAGCCCAAAAGCTGCGGAGTGACATCCTGGACTATGAGCTGCGATAAAAAGGGGTGATTATTTGACTTTAAGCTAGCAAAACTTGCGAACCTCGTTAACCTCAGGATCCTCGCCCCCGAGCTCATCGTCATCACTACCGCCTTCAGACGGAACTGCTTCATCGATAGGTCGTTGTTCTATCACGACATGATGAGATGGGGCAAACGAGGTCAAACTTGCTTACCAATATTTTCGTCGAAAAACTCCATCTCTGCAGGACTAAGGTCGGTCGGAGGCAATGGGGCTGAGGAACGAGTCAAAAGCGGTTGCATGAGGAAGAGAGAGAAGGGGCTATACCATGAGCTTTGGGCAATTCCAATTCATGGTTGGCTAGGGAGCCTCGCAAAGTAGTCATAAAATGGGCCTGAGCCTGGTCGCCTGGGACGGCTTCGATGATTCTAGTCGTGGTCACCTTAGTAGTGTGCTTTCTGGACGGTGGTTTCTGTTTTTGTTTGCTCCCTGACTGTTTTGTGGGTGCAACGACGTCAATGGTATCCTCGGCAGGTTTAAAACAGCTCAACACGGCATCCACATCAAGAGTCAGTCGCTTTGAAGTACGTCTGGGACCTGGATCCACCGTTTTGTTCCGTTTGCCCATCAGAACGTGTCACAAGCACAAAAAGAAGGAAGAAATGAGGCGAAAATCTTCGACACATCCAAGTGATTTGTAAGCTGTCACGTGGCTGACGGCATTCTGGCCAGCGTTAATAAATTGTTTGGAATGAGTATTTAGACTGCAAATTATTGACGAAAAATGACGGGCAAAGATCAAGAATATTGGTGGAATCCCACTGCTGGTTCCAGTCTCCCCGATGCGGTGTCAGCATGCAAATTTGTCGAATTTGCGCAATTGGCACCACACATCCTTGCATTTTGCCTTTGGAATCCGTCGAACTGGTAACTGTATACATCCCTGTCACAGGATCTGGCGCTTTACCGAAACGGGTATACCATGTAATGTAGGCGAGTTGGATCTTTGGCCAGTTACGTGGGGCTTCAACCGGAAATCCATCGTGACTGACAATGTCTGGTAAACGAAATATCACCCTAAGTCGGCCAACGCGACAACCTTGACAAAACCAGGCTATTTACATCCAGTTTCGATAAGAAAAACACACAACGAACCTTGCACCGCAGTGGATTCCGCCTCATCTGTTTCCAGGACCAGCACTGTGTCAAAGCGACCTGGGGTGTCCTTCATAGTTGGAATCGCCTTGATGACCTCTAGGTGCTTGTCACCCTTGTCATAGCCCAATGACTGGGGGGCGAGTTTGAATCGGTGCCACACATCGAGAGCCGCAAATGGAAGCTTGGATTCCAGAAGTATCGCTTTGCGCACCTGCTCGTTGGGGGGCAGCAATGATGCTAAAAAAACTTTCAAGTGGGACTCTAACTCGGGAGCATGATGTGATCCCATGATTCGCCCAATGCTTTTTCGACTTTCAGAGGGGAACTTCGTGAGTTTTATCGTGGTGAACCCAGTCTTGTACAACCGTCCAACTGCTCCTCGTCGGTCGTGAAGGATTGTTTGTGAATTTTCCACGTCGTCCGGTTCATCTTCAAGATCAGCGTCCCGTTCTTCCTCAATCCAAGCCCTATAAAAATCGAAATAGGCAACCTTTTCTTGCCGCCCCAGCCATTTAACCATTTGGGGGAAATGATCCCGTTTGTTGCTTGCCCGCCAGCCTAATTTTGTAAAGTCTATATGCAACCGCTCGAACATTTCTGTGTTGTAATTATCTGTCGTTCCCAACCATCGAATTGAATCGACGTAGTGTAAAAGGGAGTGAAACTTTGGGATATTGAAGTCTTCGCGAGCACCCACGGTGATAAAGACATCTCGATATTTATGCCAGTTGTGAAGGTCCGTTTGCATATAAGATAGGGTATGTTCGTCGTGGGACGGATATTGTGCTAGATGAATAAAGTGCAGGAGACTTCGGCATGCAAGGATGCCTCGATTGTCAATCTTTCCAATTAAACATGAGAGTAGTATTCGAGCGATATGCTTTCGCTCTGTTCCAGTGACCTGGCTTAAACCTGTAATCCCATTCTTGAACTGCCGAACACCACAAGCCGGCGGTAGTACTTTGACACGCGCATCAAGATCATGGGGTCCTATAACCTTTTGGATCCACTCGAGAAGGTGTTTCAATACTCCCTGGTAAAGTTGATGCAGGACATCCGGTGCGATACATCGATGGATGTCGGTGAGGGGAAATCCAACCCAAAATGGATCATATCGTGCACCGGCGACATCCTGAGTCATACATTGTTTATAGATACCGGATGATGTCTTGTGTCCAGCGGCACGCGCGTTCTAGATGATTTCGTAAGTTAGTTTTGCTTTTCGCGGAGGACCCGGAGTTGGAAGCTGCAGGTGATCCGCTGGCTGGCGGCACTTCGGGCAGGTTCCATACTTAGAGCAAGAAACTAGACATTGCTCTGGATAATCGGCCACGTAAGTTGCAAGAAGGGGAAACACCTTTCGCACCGCGCCGTCTCCGCCGACCATTTCTACCCCAATTTTGCCAGCCTCCTTCAGTGGCTCGAGAACGATTGACATGGATCTATGGAAAATTTCGTAATTCCGGAGGCGCAGCGCAACTTGAGACAAACCCTCCTTCGCTGGCTTGTCCACAGATAAGTAGGCTATCAACATGCATGCCCTACTTCCTGGCTTTCGTCGCAGAGACTTCGGAAGGTTTCCAAGCGTTAGGTATACAGGATAGGCTGATTTATTTCCTGAGAAATTCGTGAGTTGTGTTTTGTCCGAGGCAATGATCACAGGTGCTACTGTCCCTCCCATTGGAATTAGTTGCTTTAGGCAAATTTGTTACGGAAACAAGGACGCTTCAGGGCAGAAAAACCCACCTGTGCTGCATTCCAGAAGCCCCCTGTCCACATTTCTGAAAAGATCCTGTCGCATTCGCTGGTGCTGCTTCCACGATAGATTTTTGCTGGTTTGTAAACCAGATGTTGCGCGAGCGACGGGTCCCCCCAAAGCCCCTTTATGGCTTCAACAGGATCTCGATATCGAACAGTAAAGTTCTCGTTCGGCCGATCTTTGAATCTAAGTCATTTTGTAAACCAAGTACCGTGCCTTTCTGGAATTCTATCCACAATTTGCAACATTGCTCGAGCATTTGGAAAGCTCAAGCCCAAGCGATCTTTCACCTTCTGGACAAGTGAAACCCAATTTCTTTATACAAAGGCAGCAACTTACCTGAGGGATCTGAAGCAGGCGGTTGAGGGACTTTTGGGAAATATCCTCCTTCACAGCCCACTGGCTTATTTCCCAATCCAGCCGTGATTGAAAAGGGGCGAAATCTGAATCCGAGGGCCCGGTATGTGAGTCAAACGCCCTTTTCCAGTGAGTGAATGTTGCGTCTCTTCGTGCGTAAACCTTCCCAGCAGATGGGTGCCAGTGGTGGGTAAGTTCTCCTTCAGCTTCGTCATCCGGAGCATGCGCCACGGAAGGTATAGCCTCCGACTCGTCATACATCTCTACATCACCAACTGGAAGAAAGTCGAACAATTCCGCTGCAGTTGGTGCTTCCAATACCTCCGCCAACAACTCTTGATAATCTGCGCTCTCATCCCGCCGCTCTCCGTCATCAACCACTGGTTCCGCCCCACTGCTAACGATACTGCTGTCATCATCTTCGACCAACTCTTCGTGCATCTCGATGTCTGTTTCATGGAAGAATGATAGATCATCATCTGTCAGAGTTAACGATATTGGTAAAGGGACCACAGCAGCCTTTTCGATGGTTTGCTTGAACATAGCGGATAGATCTTGAGTCTGCTGAGAAAGATGCGCTTGGTGTGCAGCATCCTGCTTTTGTCTGATATGTGACACACGATCCTGTTGCCGGTTGAAGGATCGGAGACAAACGGGACATTTGAACATCATGGAACACAGGCAAAGATTAAATTCACAAGAAATTAGCTAAACAGGCACAAGATATATAATGTAGATTTGTGTCATTAAATGAACTCCTATGGGGAAGAACTGCTGGATATCGTTCCTGGTAATTCGGGGCCGGAAGATAGCTGTGAAGTAGAGCGAACCGTTCGCCCGAGAATAACCTCAATGAGTGCCTTGCGTCTCTGGCGGAGCATGGACTCTGGTGTATTCAAAGGCGAAACCCATGCGTAGAAGCTGTAGTGGCTGCTTCGGGTATTGAGCCCCGTCCCAGGTGCCTCTGACTCACACTCCTCACGAAATTCCCAACAGGAGCTGCAGCATTTTCGTCCAACACCAAACGAATATTCGTATTCGCCGGTTGGTTTGCGTGTAGATATTACGTGCAGCATCAGGGCGGCTTCAGCATGGACAGAGGCAGACTTGACACGGGAAAGGAGGTCTTGTCTTCGGGGAGGGGGGATATGACTGAGTAACAGGTTGCAGATAGCTTCAATATCTTGGGCGGTAATTTGGACGGGAGGACCGGCTTACCCAGATAAGATGTTAAACTTCACATGGGTGTGTACAAACCTGCGAAAATCCTGTGCAACTTCAATTGAGGCAGCGTACCATCCTGTGATAGTGTTAACACGAGAATAAAACGCCAGAAGAGGATTGACAGCTAGGAACAGATTAATCCAGTTCATGAGGATGGTTGAATGACTCACGGATGGAACGATTTGAATGACGTCCAGCTAATGCGAAAATGAGCATAGATATGAGCTAAGAAATTCTATCATACCTTGAGCAAGGAGAGCGCGCTCGATTGGGAGGGTCTGAATCTCATTGGAAAGAATGTCTTGAAGGACTGGCTGGAGGAGGCGGAGAAGACCCATTACATCTACCAACGATACGACAGCATCCTTGAAATTGGATGTAGACGAGGGAACAGAATTGACGGAGACCGGAATACAAGTTCCGCGATTTGAATTGCTGGCGTGTCCTCGTTTGTTGAAAGTGCCTTGCGTTGCGTTGAAGACTGTATCCAGCGCTGCTCGAAGCGTGACCCATAGCTGATCAAAAAGCAAACCCCAGGCCGGAATATTGCCAGTGTTGATGACGGCAATCGGTCGACCATTGCGTGGGTGAAAAAGAGTGGGGTACTCCGTATAAAACCTCGGATCCAGCGGGGTTTCGAGAACTATCCGCTTTATTTTTGTTCTAAATTTCCCACTGATCTTCCCCAAAAACTCAAACGGAATGTCGCCCCAGAGGTCATGGAATAACTCCATGCACGATCGCAACTTGAATCGGCAACGCAATGTGATGAACGCTCTGAACGATGGTAATAGCTTGCTCCACTTCTCTTCATCTTGTTCAGAGCGAAGATAAGCGAGGCAATTGAGGACGTCAAAAAGATGGGTTCGGTGGTGCACGAATCTTAGACATGGTGAAATCAATTTACGCATGGGATACAGAAAATTACTCACAGGGATGAGGTCTCCCAGTTGTGTACCAGGGCTTTCCCAAGTGCAGCAGTTGGGATGATCCTGGTTGTCCGTGGCTCAGATGCTTCCGCAGTATTGCCAACGGTAACGATAGGTTTGTTGAACGCAAAAACAATGTCCTCAATGACCGTGTTTTGAAGTCTTACACCACCTGTGACCGCAAAAACCTTGTTCGCTTTTGGATCAATCTCCGTCCCAGCTGTGCAGATGATAGCTAGATTATGAAAGAACCGCTAAGGTCCAAGCGTATCCACCGCGTTGCCGCCCCCGGAGGCTCCTGATTTTGCCCACCTTCTGTCGTCCACCTTTCCAAAATGGATGATAGGCACACTACATCGAGACCAAGATGTCTTGTGATCGCTGGAGAATCTCGCGTTATATCGCGCAAATCCCTCTTCCTGCTAGGTTCAACGCCTATGATGACTTGTTCACCATTTCCAAGAAGGAGGATGAAACTTTGATGGATCTCAGTACCAGAGTGACCGAAGCTATGGCCAAAATAAAGAATTTGCGGCCAGCCAAGTTTACTGTGGATGAGTTGGACAAGGAATTGGAAGCTATGTCTCTTATTAGAGTACTTCCTGCAGATTACAAACACCTCACATCTGCACTGATGCTGTTGCCAGAACTGGACAAGGACACTGTCCTAGAACTGTTCAAAGCAGAAGAACTCCAAAGGACAAAAGAGGAGCAGGCTGTACAAAGAGCTGCTGCAGCTGCTGCTTCCTTTGTTCCTAGAGGTAGAGGACGAGGCAGAGGTGGATATGGTTATAGAGGTTCTGGGGGTCATGCAAACATGATCTGTTTCAACTGTGGGGAAAAGGGTCATTTGGCATATAACTGTCAACAACCCAAAAAGAGCATTCAGGCCAATAGGGCTCAGGCAGAGGCAGATGAAGTTGTTGAAAATGCTGGATGTGCAAGTGCTTTTTCTCTTGAAAATCTTCGTAGCAGTTTTTCTGACATTGGTTTATGGAATACAGACACAGGTGCCACTTCTCATATGACTCCACACAAGAGTTGGATTCGGAATTATAACCCTCATAGAGTTCCAGTTCGACTTGCCGATAATAGAGTAGTGTACTCGGAAGGGATTGGAAGTGTTTTGTTTTCTCCTACTATCAATGGACAAATGGCTAGAGATATCGAGTTTAGTAGAGTACTGCATGTTCCCGGGCTTAATAATAATCTTCTTTCTGTTCTATATTTGACAAAACATAAAGGCTTTAATGTACATATTAATAGAGATACTATGGAATTCTCTTTGAATGATACTGTCTTGTTTACTGCTTCTGTTAATGATAAGAACACAGGGTACTTGAACGGACATACTAGGTGTACATCTGGTGAAAGTGTTAATGTTGCGTCAACTCTGCCTTTGAACCTGGACCTATGGCACCGACGTTTCTTGCACTGTAACTTGGCAGATGTCAAGAAACTGCGGAAGGAACAGTTGGTTGAGGGATTTAAACTTGATTCTGATGAGGCACCAGACCCAATCTGTGAGCCTTGCCTTGCTGGAAAGATGCATGCAAATCCATTCCCTAGTTCAAATACTCGAGCCAAAGATGTACTAGGACTGGTACACTCTGATCTCCATGGAATTGGCATTGTCTCCCCTAGTGGATATCGCTATGGGATCACGTTCATTGATGATAAATCGCGCTTCAGAGCTGTTATGCTATTAAAGAAGAAGAGTGAAGCATTCAGTGCGTTCAAACAGTTCAAGGTGTGGGCGGAAAAGGTCACTGGGCGAAAAATTAAGATCCTGAGGCATGATAAAGGGGGAGAATACATGTCCAATGAGTTTATCAAGTTCTGTAAAGATGAGGGTATTGAAGTCCAAAAGACTGTCAGGAATAGACCCCAGCAGAATGGAGTGGCAGAGCGAGCTAATAGGACAATGGAGGACAAGCTGACTTCTGCACTGGCTGAATCAGGTTTACCAAAGACATTTTGGGCAGAATGCTTAGCTGCACTTGTTTATGTGTGGAATATGTCCCCTACATCTGCATTGACCAAATCTACACCATATGAGGAATGGTACAAGAGGAAACCTCGAGTTGAACATTTGAGAGTGTGGGGATGTGTTGCTTATGTTCATGTTCAGAAGGACAAGCGAGTTGCTTTAGGTTGGCATATGGAAAAGTGCATCTTTATTGGTTATCCTGCGGGTGTCAAAGGGTGGAGATTCTGGAATCCTCAGACAAAGAAGGTAGTCATTGCTGAACGAGCTGACTTTGATGAGAGATATATGTATTCCTCTATACTGCCCAAAGACAATCAACAAGTTCATGTAAAAGAACCAGCTGCTGTGACAGAGTACTATCAGCCATTACCTCCTGATGAAGAGTTGCAAACTCAACCACCTCCAATGGAATACCAACTTGTACGCCCTCAGGGAGATCAGGATGTGAATCATGATCAGGAGATTGTGAATGATGAAATCCCAGACGGTCAAGATGAGGAAAATGCAGATGATCGTCCAATTGCTATCAGAAAGTCAGCGAGGAATAGAAAGCCTCCTGGTGAGTACTGGAAAGTAGCACAGCCTGCACCTGTGCAGCCTCGGCCTGTTATTCCTAATCCCAATCAATATCGTGAACCTACTCCTGCCTATGATCCTGAGCGCACAGATTCTGAGTCTGATTCTGATTCTGATTCTGATTCTGGTGAAAGCAATGATGGTGAAGAACATGGTCATATGGTTGCTGCCATTGCAGAACCACAGACATACAAGCAGGCAATGAGATCTATAGAGTCTCAGGAGTGGGAAGAAGCAATGAATGAAGAGATAACTGCTCACCTCACAAATGGTACATGGGAACTGGTGCAATTACCAGCTGGCAGAGAGGCTATTGGATCCAAATGGGTGTACAAAGTGAAGCACAAAGCTGATGGAACTATTGAACGCTTCAAAGCTCGTCTTGTTGCACAGGGTTTCAGTCAGAGACCTGGTTTTGACTATCTTGAGACATTTGCCTCTACTATGCGCTGGTCTACACTTCGGACTATACTAGCTTTGGCAGCAATTGAAGACCTTGAACTGCGCTCTGTGGACATCTCTCATGCTTTCATTAATAGTGAGATTGATACTGAGATCTACATGAAGCAGCCAGAGGGATTTAAACAAGGAAATGATCCAAGATTGGTCTGCAGGTTGAACAAGTCCCTTTATGGGTTAAAGCAGTCACCTCGTCTTTGGAGTGAGAAACTTGCTAGTGTATTGGAAGAAAACAGCTTGGTTTCAAACGCTTGCAGGCTGATCCTAGTGTCTATATCTATAGACGTGATGACCTTAAAGTGATTGTCCCAGTTTGGGTAGATGATATCACTGACAATTTTGTGGATGAGCTGAAGAAACATCTAAAGCTCAGGGACTTGGGTGCTACTGATTTCCTTCTCAGCATGGCTATTACAAGGGATAGAAAGAATCGCAAACTGTGGCTTAGTTCAAAGCAGTATATAATGCGCAAACTTGACGAGTTTGGCATGACTGACTCAAAGCCTGTAGGTACACCCATGGTTCCCCATCAGCACTTGTCAAAGGCTGAATGTCCCAGTACACCAGCAGAACAAGAAGAAATGAGGGATGTTCCATATATGGCTGCTGTTGGTTCTTTGCTGTTTCTGGCCCTGTTAACTCGTCCTGACATTGCATATGCAGCTGGAGTATTGTCACGCTTCAGTTGTAATCCTGGCAAGGCGCACTGGATTGCTGTAAAACGCGGAAGGGAACTGTTGATATGGTGTTGGAGTATGGGCCAGATACACAAAGTAATGACTTGCTCACTATTATGAGTGATGCAGATCATGGGGGTAACAAAGACAATGGCAGATCTACCACTGGGTATATAATCAAGGTTGGATCAGGAGTGGTCAGCTGGTGCAGTAAACTGCAGCCAGTAGTGACATTGTCAACAACTGAAGCAGAATATATTGCTTCTAATGTGACAGGCAAGGAGGTTGTTGCATTACGATCTCTGCTCTTTGAGCTAGGCTATAAGGTTAAAACACCGTCGAGTTTGATGGTAGACAACCAATCAGCTATTCAGGTTGCGAAAAATCCTGAGCACCATGGTAGAATGAAACAACTGGATCATTCTTACTTCTGGCTCCGTGAAAAAGTTGTCCATGGTGTGCTGATGCCTATATACTTGCCTACAGAAGACAATGCAGCTGACCTTCTCACAAAGTCCCTCACAAAACCCAAAGTTGCGCAGTTCAGAAAGATAATGGGAGTTGTAGAAAAATGACCCCTTGTGATGTTGTGGAAATGAAGGAAGTGCTGCACCAGGGGGGGCTGTGAAAGATATGGTGCACCACTGTGGGGAGGATAGGCTGGCTTGCAAAAGTGTTTCAGCAGGGGGCTGTGTTGAATGTAGTGCTGAAACACTTGTACTATGACCCCAATACTCATACTTTACCTATCTGTACTATATCCATCATTAGAAGTATAATAGTTGTACAAAACCTACAACTGGACATAGAAAGTTGAGTATGGTGGAGTTTGGTTACTTTTTGGCAGGGCGCAAAAATGTGGACACCTATTTTCACGCCTCATGCGTTTACATACAAATAGAACCAAACAAACCCCTATTCCTTATACGTCTGGAAGAGGTTGAACAAATCTTGACTGTGACACTAGAGATATTTTGCTTGTCAATAACAAGGCATTATTACCACCAAACCTTGCTGTGATTACAGTCCTTGCACTATCAGTTTTACACCATTTTAACAAAACCTTGCTGTGATTACAGTCCTTGCACTATCAGTTTTACACCCTTTTAACATCTTCATCAAGCCATTGCTGGAGCCATAGCTCCATCTCTGCTTGTAGCTGGTTGTGGTCGGATTCATGAGTGTGGTTTGGATTGATGGGCTTTTGTGGCTCGCATTGTGGCTCGCCCGTCGGCGCAGAGGAGATGATGTGTGAGGAACAAGGGAGGGATTCTAACAGGATCTGGTTAACTAAAGAAGAGCTAACATGAAACAGACATACCTTGGGTCAATTGACCTTGGAGTAAGTGTAACGGCCTAAGCTGGTGGTGCCCTATAGGAAGTTGATGAGCAAATGTAAAGCCAATCCAAGAGAACATACCTGTCTTGCCGAGCTCATTGCTGGCGATGGGAGCTCTAGATCTATTGAGGTTGTTGGTGACTACAAGAGCTAGATGTGGAAGAGCAATAAAATGTGCAGGACAAACACATGCCATACCATCTTGGAGCGCACCACACAGGTGGGCAATTTGAACTTGCACATCGCGCTTTTCCCTCTCAAGTTGTTTTACAATCGATGGTAGCATCTGCAGAAGTTGAAATTCGATGAATTATCTGGCGGTTATGAAAAAAGAACGGCGTGATGAAAGATTGGAGACCAGATGAAGGGAGAGGTTGAGATGAAAGAAGGGCGGCGGAATGAATGAAAGAAGGGGTGTGGATGTTGCAATGAAAGAAGGAGAAAGAAGGGGCGGGCGTGAATGTAATGTTCGGTGACGTGATGCTTTCATGCACAGCTTTCATGCCATTTGACTGGATATATCCCGACCATGTCTGTGGACGCTGATCAAGTGATGTCAGATGGTCCATGCGCCAGGTCATGTCAGGTCATGCTATTTTTTTCTTTCTTTTTCTACCCACGGGCCACCATTCTACACGACGACTGCATGCACCTTACTCTTCCACTCCAAAGGGCCAAGTCCCACCAAAATTTCGAGCCGGAAAAGCCTTCTCCTCCCACTTCCCAACTACCTCTTCCATCTTTTCCGGCGGCGCAAACCTTGTACTTACGTTCCTTTGTTCTCTGCATGCATCCAGCGATTGACAGCCCTTGCAGAAAGCCCCTGACCCAGCTGGCTCAAGAAATCTTTGCGGTCGCCGTCTCATGGTGATGGTAAGCTTTTACACCAACCCTTCTACTTTCCCTTGCGCGGCAACACTAAATAGCATACAGGGTCAAAATATCATGATGTAACTTTAGAGGTGGCATTCTCTCTAATGAACTTGAATAGAGAGCGTCAGACACTACTTTTGTTAACAAAAATATGAGCAATGAAATGATTGTTTACAAAAAATGCTATGCAGAATTACAAGTTCCAATGGACAGACATTAAAAGTAAGTAGTTCTTCCAAGTTCTTCTCGATTTGAATGAAAGCGCCCTTCCTATATGCGTATGCCCGCACTTCATCCCCAAAATGGTATTACTTGCTAAGTTGCTCAATCATCAGTGCCAGTCTCGCCCATCAATCAAACGGATCGTGGATTGGGAAATGCACGTTGCCAAAAATTGCTGTGCGTTTGCTGTTTGGCACACTTGGTATATGTTACTTTCCAGGAATGCGCCTAAAGAACTACTTTTCCGATGCTACCATAGGTTTGTAACAATCAATGTCAAAGGTTGACAAATAAAGGTCAATTAATGAAAGGAGTCCAGGACTGTTAATACCGTTCATTTTTTATGAACAAGAACACCCAATGAACCAAGTACTCAAGGCGAAATTGGATACTTTGTGGTAACAACAAAGAAAACGTCAAGAGTGTACAACAACCAGCCAATGTTTGAGCTCCTCAAATGGCTCCGTATCAAACTTGTTCCAACAATAATTGTCATTAAAGAACCACTCTCCCTCTGCAGCAGTAGTACCGATCTTAGGCCCTTGATCTTGCCCAACATACATTCCTCCTAACTCTAACTTGCAGGTTTTGCATCCATTATTATTCCCCTTCTCCTGGCAGCTGATAAGAAGAGTGCTGTTGACGGAGAACTTGAGCCGCCACAACACCTTACAATCGCTGCAGCTAGCTTCATGCCACTGGATGCCACATGGGGCCTGGTACACATGAGTCCAGACTGCTCTGGTGATTTTTATGTTGGCGTTATGCTGGCGCGCAAAAAGAATGTTACAATTGGCTCCTAGCTCTGGAACGGCCTTGCAGAGAGTGGGAATAACACAATTATAACTTTCTACATTTCGAACAATCCAATGAAGCTAGTCTAGGGCAAAAGTTGAAACAAGGTGAGCAAGAAGGGAATGCTGGCTGGGAAAGGCAAGAATGGACTTGAAGGTTTTCCTGCTAATCAGTGAAGATTTTATTTTGGTGGATAAAAGTTAACGGCATACAATTTGGAAAAATCTACAAACTGGTGATAACTTGTTTCTGTTGCAAAAGTTCCAGAGCAACAGACCAAAGAAAGATGAGCCTTTATACCAGCTAGACATCATGTGTTCAGAATTTGGTCGGGAAGATCTTTTGAAAAAACTGCAAACACAAATGTCAGCAGGATGGGTACTTTTTCTTGGATGGACTTACAACAACAGGATCAACTCGAGTATTTGCATCAAGCATTAATTGGCCATCTTTGATGGCATTATGCATGCATGGTGAGAATGATGATGATGGTTTTCAAACTGTCCCTAATTAATCCTTCCATGTCTTTTCTTGTTCTGGTCAAGGAGGACATGTTGTCAAGAGTGACCTTGAAGGAGGAGACATTTTCCGCTTTCTGCCATTTGAGAATGCCACTTTTCAAGGCATTGAATGTGGCTCTGAAATCGGCAACAGGGTGAGCAATGTCGACGAGACCAATAAAATCTTGATTAAGTTGGTTGAAGAACCTTACTGTGGGGGAATGAATAACTTGGAGCGGATTTGGATCCATAGGTGTGCCTTTACGCCACATGAGGAAGACCTAGAGAGAAGAATTAGGGGCGGCTTAGACAGAACTAGTAATAGTTGCTCTTACCAGATACAGATAAGGGTTCTTTACACCACTGTAACAATTCATTGTACTCCAACACAACGGGCACACGAAAGTGTGTTCCTTCAGAATTGTCGGAAGTTCAGAGAAGCCATCAGCTTTGTCTTTGCATATGATGTCAATGCATGCGTGGCTATAAGCAGGACCAAGACAGACAGGGCGATCACAGAAAGGCACTGTATATCCACGAAGAATGCCACCAAAAGCATCAGTGCATTGGCATCAAATGACTATGTGCTCTCCGGTACGGCAAGAGCAACAATACTGAAAGATTTCTCAAGTTAGGTTAAGTTAGGTTAACAGGGAGATGCACCTTTGTGTTAAAGTCAAACTCAAGTGTAGAGGACATGAGGAATTAAGGACAAGATGAGGAAAACCAACCATCTTTTCTAGCATGTAATTCTCATTGAATGGAGTCATTCTGACTTGTGCAAAATCTCAATTCATCAAAATCTGTCAGGATTATCAAAGCCACTGATTAACCAAAGTGTCCAGATTGGGGATTGAACCCAAGACCTTCTGGTGAAATCCCAGATGCTCTAACTACTGAGCTATCTGGCCATGAGTTCACTTCCAAGCTCAGACATCTAGTGATGCTACACATGCCCAACACACACAGTAGGGACTTCCTACCTGGATCATACACCAGGATTTCCGATGCAGCACCTAAACCTGTTTCTACCAAACTCCACCATACTCAACTTTCTATGTCCAGTTGTAGGTTTTGTACAACTATTATACTTCTAATGATGGATATAGTACAGAAAAGTATGAGTATTGGGGTCATAGTACAAGTGTTTCAGCACTACATTCAACAAAATCTAGATAAATGAATTGAGAGTCAGAATGACAGCTTTTGGTCGCTTTTCTTTCTTTAGAACCACCACGGTGACAGTTGAGCGGAGGTATTCATTGCCTCTTAATCATTCCCTCTATGCATCCATTGCCCAGATGGTGTGCTACATTAGTATAGCAGCAACATTGATTGCCCTTGATGCTCCATCACCATTCATATAGTATGTATTCTTTCAATTTGATTCACAGTGTTTCTACAATTACGATACATACTCTCTCTCCAGAGCTCTACTAGTATATCCATCTCGATTCCACTGTGTATTCATTGCTGTACATGCTTTACTACAACCACCGGCATTGCAACAGGAGGTGTTCATTGCCTCTTGCTGTTTCCCTCAAGGTATTCATTGCCTAGAGGGCATGCCAGAGTAGTACAAAAGCTGATACAAATTGAATGCAGTCAATGTTCCCCATTTCTTTACTATATACTACTATTTCTTTTATTCTACTACTCTACATATTCCTTTTTCTAGTTCTAAAATACAAGGTACGTACTACGTATTTGCTTTTCTCTGTATATCACTTCTTGGTAGAGAACTACAACCAGCATTGCAGCACGAGGTTCTCATTATCTCCTGCTGATTTCCCATAGGTATCCATTGCCTACGGCATGCTATAGTTGATACGCGATCACTTTGACTTGACTGTTTCCATTATATGCCTTAGTATGTATTCTCATTTTATAACTCCAAGGTTCCACTCAACAAGGTACATATTTTTTTTTCTTTGCATATTGCCTCTTGGTAGAGAACCACCACCTGCTAGCATTGCAGCAGAGGTTTTCATTGCCTCTGCTGATTCCCCATAGGTAGCCATTGTCTAGAGGGTATGCTATAGTGGTAAGAAGGTTGATACACAGTCACTTCAACTCGACCATTTCCATTATTTGCCTTGGTATGTATTCTCATTTTATAACTCCAAGGTTCCACTCTACAAGGTGCGTATTTGTTTTCTTTGAGAACCACAACCAGCATTGCAGCAGAGGTTTTCATTGCCTCTGCTTGTTGAAACAGCGATCAGAAATAAGAGCGGTAAGCTCAAACTCACTGAGTGTTGGTAAGATGAGAGTTGGACTGGGTTGAGTAGAGGAGGGAAGCAAATATTCAAGTTGTAGAGAAACTATATGAAATGACTGAAATATGAATAGAGCTACAGTATTTATACCTAAGCTACTTAACCCTATAACAACATATATCGTACCCTAAAGATAAGTATGTACAGATATTGGAACATAATAAACCCTAAAACATAGGTGTAGAGTTTGTACAGCAGGTAAGTATTCATAGTGCTGGTGTAGTCCGCACGGTATGTGACATATATTAAATAGTCCAAGGGATAACTAATAGATCAATGATGAATGACGTATGATACACATAAGCGGTACTGATATCATTTCAACACTGCTGTGAATATCACCCTACCTTTTGTGGTAGAGTGGTATCATTGTCTAACCTCATCTAACCTCAACTCTCAGCCTGCCTCGCAACTTGGGAGAGCTACAGAGAAGGGGGAGAGGTATATATCTGTTTCCGATGCACAAGAGGCGGTCCCTTGTCGAACGCACGCATACACATAGTCGGCTTCTCCTGCACCGCCATCACCACGACCTCCGCCATTTTGAACTTCTTTGTCCACCCCCTGTTGAATGTAGTGCTGAAACACTTGGACTAGGACCCAATACTCATACTTTACATATCTGTACTATATCCATCATTAAAAGTATAATAGTGGTACAAAACCTACAACTGGACATAGAAAGTTGAGTATGGTGGAGTTTGGTCACTTTTGATCAGGGCGCAAAAATGTGGACACCTATTTTCACGCCTCATGCGCTTACATATAAATAGAACCAAACAAACCCCTATTCCTTATATGTCTGGAAGAGGTTGAACAAATTTTAACTGTGACACTAGAGATATTTGCTTGTCAATAACAAGGCATTATTACCACCAAACCTTGCTGTGATTACAGTCTTTGTGTTAAAAGGGTGTAAAACTGATAGTGCAAAGACTGTAATCACAGCAAGGTTTGGTGGTAATAATGCCTTGTTATTGACAAGCAAAATATCTCTAGTGTCACAGTCAAGATTTGTTCAACCTCTTCCAGACATATAAGGAATAGGGGTTTGTTTGGTTCTATTTGTATGTAAACGCATGAGGCGTGAAAACAGGTGTCCACATTTTTGCGCCCTGCCAAAAAGTAACCAAACTCCGCCATACTCAACTTTCTATGTCCAGTTGTAGGTTTTGTACAACTATTATACTTCTAATGATGGATATAGTACAGATAGGTAAAGTATGAGTATTGGGGTCATAGTACAAGTGTTTCAGCACTACATTCGACACAACAGCCTCCATGAAATCCTTGAGGACCTCAGAGTTGTATCGTTTGAGTACTTTCTGGGCTGTAGATCTTGCATCGTCCCTATGATAGTATGAGCAACACGGAAGGATTCCAGCAGAAGAGGTGTCAGAATATTGGCTAGCTAAAGAAGCTGCGTGCGGGCAGAATAAAACTTTAGATTTATCCTTCAAGTCTAACGCAACAAAAGAAACTTACAATACCATTGTACTTGGCAATGGGGGAAAACTCGAAATCTTTTTTGGGGGTGATGAGCCCAGGAATGATAGTGGCAAGGTTCTCAATGCCGTCCAACATAAAGAGAGGCAAGGAAGCGTTGTTGGGGTGATGGTGGTAGTCATTGCTGAACGAGCTGACTTTGATGAGAGATATATGTATTCCTCCATACTGCCCACAGACACTCAACAGGTTCATGTAAAAGAACCAGCTGCTGTGACAGAGTACTATCAGCCATTACCTCCTGATGAAGAGTTGCACACTCAACCACCTCCAATGGAATACCAACTTGTACACCCTCAGGGCGATCAGGATGGGAATCATGATCAGGGGATTGTGAATGATGAAATCCCAAATGGTCAAGATGAGGAAAATGCAGATGATGGTCCAATTGCTATCAGAAAGTCAGCGAGGAATAGAAAACCTCCTGGTGAGTACTGGAAAGTAGCGCAGCCTGCACCTGTGTAGCCTCGGCCAGTTATTCCAAATCCCAATCAATATCGTGAACCGACTCCTGCCTATGATCCTGAGCGCACAGATTCTGAGTCTGATTCTGATTCTGATTCTGATTCTGGTGAAAGCAATGATGGTGAAGAACATGGTCATATAGTTGCTGCCATTGCAGAACCACAAACATACAAGCAGGCAATGAGATCTACAGAGTCTCAGGAGTGGGAAGAGGCAATGAATAGATAACTGCTCACCTCACTAATGGTACATGGGAACTGATGGAATTACCATCTGGCAGAGAGGCTATTGGATCCAAATGGGTGTACAAAGTGAAGCACAAAGCTGATGGAACTATTGAACGCTTCAAAGCTCGTCTTGTTGCACAGGGTGTCAGTCAGAGACCTGGGTTTGACTATCTTGAGACATTTGCCTCTACTATGTGCTGGTCTACACTTCGGACTATACTAGCTTTGGCAGCAATTGAAGACCTTGAACTGCGCTCTGTGGACATCTCCCATGCTTTCATTAATAGTGATATTGATACTGAGATCTACATGAAGCAGCCAGAGGGATTTAAACAAGGAAATCATCCAAGATTGGTCTGCAGGTTGAACAAGTCCCTTTATGGGTTAAAGCAGTCACCTCGTCTTTGGAGTGAGAAACTTGCTAGTGTATTGGAAGAAAACAGCTTGGTTTCAAACGCTTGCAGGCTGATCCTAGTGTCTATATTTACAGGCGTGATGACCTTAAAGGGATTGTTCCAGTTTGGGTAGATGATATCACTCTTGCTTCTGGTGCGATTGACAATTTTGTGGATGAGCTGAAGAAACATCTAAAGCTCAGGGACTTGGGTGCTACTGATTTCCTACTCAGTATGGCTATTACAAGGGATAGAAAGAATCGCAAATTGTGGCTTAGTTCAAAGCAGTATAGACTGCGCAAACTTGACGAGTTTGGCATGACTGACTCAAAGCCTGTAGGTACACCCATGGTTCCCCATCAGCACTTGTCAAAGGCTGAATGTCCCAGTACACCAGCAGAACAAGAAGAAATGAGAGATGTCCCATATATGGCTGCTGTTGGTTCTTTGCTGTTTCTGGCCCTGTTAACTCGTCCTGACATTGCATATGCAGCTGGAGTATTGTCACGCTTCAGTTGTAATCCTGGCAAGGCGCACTGGATTGCTGTAAAACGCGGAAGGGAACTGTTGATATGGTGTTGGAGTATGGGCCAGATACACAAAGTAATGACTTGCTCACTATTATGAGTGATGCAGATCATGGAGGCAACAAAGATAATGGCAGATCTACCACTGGGTATATAATCAAGGTTGGATCAGGAGTGGTCAGCTGGTGCAGTAAACTGCAGCCAGTAGTGACATTGTCAACAACTGAATCTCTGCTCTTTGAGCTAGGCTATAAGGTTAGAACACCATCAAATTTGATGGTAGATAACCAATCAGCTATTCAGGTTGCGAAAAATCCTGAGCACCATGGTAGAATGAAACAACTGGATCATTCTTACTTCTGGCTCCGTGAAAAAGTTGTCCATGGTGTGCTGATGCCTATATACTTGCCTACAGAAGACAATGCAGCTGACCTTCTCACAAAGTCCCCTACAAAATCCAAAGTTGCACAGTTCAGAAGGATAATGGGAGTTGTAGAAAAATGACCCCTCGTGATGTTGTGGAAATGAAAGAAGTGCTGCACCAGGGGGCTGTGAAGAATATGGTGCACCACTCTGGGGAGGATAGGCTGGATTGCAAAAGTGTTTCAGCAGGGGCTGTGTTGAATGTAGTGCTGAAACACTTGTACTATGACCCAAATACCCATACTTTACCTATCTGTACTATAGTATATCCATCATTAGAAGTATAATAGTTGTACAAAACCTACAACTGGACATAGAAAGTTGAGTATGGCGGAGTTTGGTTACTTTTTGGCAGGGCGCAAAAATGTGGACACCTATTTTCACGCCTCATGCGTTTACATACAAATAGAACCAAACAAACCCCTATTCCTTATATGTCTGGAAGAGGTTCAACAAATCTTGACTGTGACACTAGAGATATTTTGCTTGTCAATAACAAGGCATTATTACCACCAAACCTTGCTGTGATTACAGTCTTTGCACTATCAGTTTTACATCCTTTTAACAGATGGTACTCCAGGTAAAATTTCTAGATTGCCCAGAAGGATCAAAAGAATAAAAATGAAAGAGAGGATACACGCACTCTAGTTTGAAATTTACCGGTATCATTTGTGGACATAACACTGAGCAATGAAAGTCAGTGGTGCCAGTTCGAGGAGCAAGATATAGCATGCACTTGGCTTTTGCATCTTCTGCCCATTGAGTCAATATCTCCATCTCTTGCTCAGTCAGCCTTCGAATTCCAATGATATTTTTATGAGGAGGTAGGTGAGCAGAGGTTTAAAACTCCTTCCCAGTTCTGACTGTTGGTCGTCCAACAAAGAATATGACCCCAGAACTCCTCCTGAATCCTCCTTACTGCTATGATCTGGACTCATTGAGCAGCAAGTCCATTGTCATTGAGTTTTTTGGCTTTGCACAGCTCTGAAGTATCCTGTCGTACATTGTCCATTGATTTGTGATTCTCAAAATGTGGAATTCCAAGCAAACAACCCATTGCAATATATAAGATCCTGAATCCAGTTTAAATCAACATTGTGGAAAAATCAAATCAATCAACAAGAAAAATTCAGGACTTACTGCGAGCTGAGGTCTGCAATGGAGTAGCTGTAAGAGTCAACTTGATATTGCCAAGTTTAGGAGCCTCTGCCGCTGTGAAGAATTTAGGGCCAACGTTTCGCATGTGATGAGTGTCGTCCAATGAAACAGATAGGTAGTGTTGGCCATAGAGAGTATTCCCAACAGGTTTTGCTCGCGCTGGGAGCCTCCGAGGGTCCTTATCCACCTTGTTTGATGCAGCATGAGAAGTGTTGAATAGTATTCATTTTGGAGTGACTGAAATTTACAAATCATTGAATTTTGTAGCGTTAGAGAGGAAAACCAATTGCAAAGGACAAGAAAACATACGGAATGGGAAACAATAATGATTTTGTTCTGAGGCAAATGTTTTGATGAGTGGAAGGGACCATCTGGACTCCAGAAGACTGCATTGCCATTTTTGGGGCAGTCATATACAAAAACATCAAGACTCTTGGGTAAAAAAGCATTTTGAGCTCCTGACCCATTGTGCGTGGAGGGTGCTGGGTGCAATAATGAGATGAGGTTTTGGCATCACGGTTTCCTTGCCACAGAAAAACGGGCATTTTCTGACAAATCATGAAATAGAGGAAAGAACTCTAGAGGTATGCGCAAAACTTACAAAGTATAGGCAGAAGCAGGGCATTCTTGTTTTGGAGAGCTATGAGTTGATTAAGGAACGCAACAACCGTTAGTGTTAGGCTCGTCTTTCCAAGACCAACTTTATCACACTCCAAAGTGCTCGTACAGTGACTGGGGTCCTCCGTGGACGCTTGTCTAACAATCAAGTGAACTTCCGTGAGCTGGTGCCAGTAGAACGTTAGAGGAGAGAGAGAGTCAGACATGAGGTCCTGAAAGTGCGTTGGATTGTTCCAAGCGGTAAATCCCGCAACATGTTGATGTGTGTTGTACTGATACAGAAGCTTGTTTTGCCCAAACCCTAGATTGTGCGCAAGCTGGATAGGAGAAAGTTTTGCCTCAACTTCCAAGCCCATGTCCGATGAGTCCATATCTTAAAGTAGAAGAGTATTTGAGGGGGAGAGGGATAAAACTGGCTGCTAATTTTCATTGTCATATTCTTCAAAATAACAGTGGTAAATGACAGCAAGTCTCGTATATCTTTTGCATAGCTAGCCCCTGAAACTGAGAAAGATTCAACTTGATCGATGCTGTTTGTTTATTGTCAGTAAAATCCAAGACTGAAAATATCACAAACAGCTCACTTTGCTTTAGACAACTTTCACCGTCCTTCCCTGGGCGTCTTCCCACTTTGATGTTTGATATGTCTGCCCCAAACACCGCCAGTATTTTCTCCATGGCCCCCAGCATTTCTACTGCCTTCTGAAGGTTTTCTTTGGTCGAGTAAATCTCTGCAATGTCCTTCCATTTTGCTACAGCGTATATTGTTCGTGTGATTTTCTTTTTGTTAGGGGTGCCGTTATTGAGCAAGTTCCGTGTATGACTCAGTCAAAATAAAAGAGAGACTACAGTATTATATACACTTACCATTGAATGCGTCCAACGCAGCCTGTTGAATTTCCCCCATCCTTCCTTTGTCCTTCACAATATGTCGTTGTATTTGATCCCACAACCGTTGAGCCAGTATTGTCAAGGGCCCATGAAGAAAATTTTGGAGAAGAGGTTCCTGCTCACCACTATTGTTGTCATGGAAGGACTCAAGACCAAAGAGGCTGAGTGCGATAGAGTCAATGGCTATCAATGATTTGGCAGTGGATTTTCCAGGTCTCCTGGCAGTGCCTTGTCACAAAAGTCTGCCACTGTTTTTGTTCCTCGGAGCTGAGTTTGTTATATAGGACTGGATGTTGCTGGAATCTTTGACAGATAAGCCTTTTGGTAAAGATGAAATTCAGCACAAGTATGCTCCAATCGGTATTATCCCTTGAGGTGTCCAAGCTACATGGCATATAGTGACCAACAAGACTAAGTGCACCCCTTGTTTCATCGACGATGCCCATTTAGATGAGCTTGTTGGTGTGCTGTTTGATGTGGCATCCCAAAGCTTTAGTTTACTGCCACCCCCGATAGACCATTAATGGTTCCGATATTGAAGCCAATGACGGCAATCCGGCGAAACATCCTGGCGCAGAGACTATTGATAAGAAGGTGATGCAAATGTACCATGAATTTCTCGTGGACATGATTAACAAATCCCCTCTCCTCAAAGAAACTCAAGTCCTTCTTATTCTACACTCACCGCCAGCCAGAAACTTTGTGCCACCGAGGATCTGTATGCCAACCTAAATTTTTCAGACATTTGGAGGCAGTGCACCTGGAAAATTGCGCAGCTGAGGGATGCTAGCCTTTAGCCACCTTTTCCCTATTCCAGATCATGAAGCATCAGCAAAAATTCAAAACTATACGCAGTGCCAGTACTATCGTACTTGGAAAGTCCTCTGTGCCACTTCAGATGCACTGACTGCAGATGCCATTCAGATGGCTATTCGAAAGCGAGTCTTTCGCTTGAAATGGATCCCGTATGCCTGTTGTGACAAGATATGCTCTACTTCTTAGAAGGTTGATAAGGATATTGGGTGAGGTTCCCTCCTGGCTCTTCTGGCCCCGCACCTCATATTCTACGTCAAATCAAGCCACACTGGGGTGCAGATGCGGAAGTAATTGAGCTGTAATTTTATTGACCTTTATGTACTTTTTGTTTCTTGATTATAAACCGGCCGCCTTCATAGTCCTTCCTAACTTGTTTTCATAGGATCCTTCCATTTCGAGTAAGAGGTCCGACGAATTGGATGGGTAAACGGGTCGGCTAATTTGTCCAGAGCAGAGCTAGAGCGTCCTGATGATTCCTTCATCATTTAGCCACACTCCGGTCTCTAGTTCCGCAGTATAGCTTGAGTCATAACTGAGCTGGCATCGGAATGTCGGTACCGGTCCTTATGGACTACGGCCTAACTCTCCCAACGTACTCAAAGGTACTTCCAACAATTCCCTTGTTGAGGTCTGATGTGTTCTAGCTTCTTGTTGCATATCTTTTCATGTAGGTCGCATATATTGACACTTAAGCATATCATATCATTTCATTTCTTTGACTTTTCATTCCATCTGGTACAAGTACTCAGTATCATCGAATAGTATTTCGGGTGAAACCAAGTTAGGACTCGATAAGAGCCACTAGAATAAGTGCCACGTGTCAAATAGCCTCGTAGGTCTTCGATCCCTTGATACGAAGCCAGTAACTAGCTCATATATGAGACCCTTGGCGGGTTACGGGTGAGTCTGCTAACTTTCGAGAGTTAGGACCAAGTTCTCATAAGCCATCTATATGAAGATGTGTATGGTTTACCATCGACCAAGGTAAACATAGTTAGGACACATGGTCCAATCCTCGAGTAATCGCATACATAGTTGCCTAGCTTGTTAGCTGACGACTAGGGCTCGTCTCAGCTCTCAAATATACTTTCCTAACTTGGAAAGTTGTACTTTGGATGATTTCACGCATGTACGCAAAACAATCGCATCACCGGAATAGGTGACCCGGCCCGAAACCCAACTTGACCTGACTGACCTGAGACCATCACTACCAGTTTGAACGTATGTATACGTCTCCGGAACAGCCAAAACAGACCTTTGCTGGTCAAACGGATGCTCTACCCACTTCTGGGACCACTAAAGTCATCTTGAATCAGCTGAAATCAATCTGCAAAACAGTATGCAAACAGGAACAACAGAAAGCTGGCTCTACATACCGAATTGGAATCATTATTTCTCCGATTACACTCCTTGGCACATCCCGATGCAATGCAAAGACTGAAGAGATGCTCCAGGAGGGAGTCATGCTTGATTCTCTGTTTGCAGTCCTTGACTCCAAGAACGCTACCCCCTACATACATGAAGGGCATCTCAAACTCACTTTTGCTCCCGATAATCCTCATTTCTTCCGCCTTCCTTCAATGCAAACACCCCCACCCCAATTAACTCCCCAATGTTCTGCGCAAAGTTTGAGAGACTCTTCAAGTCATCTGAAGAGATCTTGAACACCCTGCAGGCTGATCCGCCCGCCCCATCTACATCTCAATCTTCTTCCGTGTCTTCTTCATCCAATGAGCTACCAAATGCACCAAAATATGATGTTGATTCTAGTTCATGGATGGATGCAAAATGGGAAAGTGGTAGTGGATGGGAAAAGGTCCAAGACTGGAGGGATGGTGGTGGTGAAAGCGAATCCAACAAAAGTCACGAGAACAAACAAAATTCTGCGGAAACCGGCCCAGAATCCATAGAACCTGCTAAGTCCGTTTTTCTCTTCCCTTTTGCGAGTTCAACACCCTTATTGTCTTCCCCCCGCTTAGAAAATTGCTGCCACTTAATTTTAACTACAAGGCGTTAAGTGACAAGCATGATGTCCAGCAGAATGGGTATTCCAACACTCGAGGTCCTTTGCCAGAGGCACTTCGTTCTGAGCTTGACCAGTTACGGGCTACATATGAGATGTCAAGAAGCGTACAAAGGACTTAGATTTATTTTCACTTTATCACATGACCGTTCCTCTGACTCTTTACTTACAGATACTTACATCGGTACGATTCCCTTATCTCCATTGTCTCCTTTGCTATTGTCTACCTCTACTCCAATTCACTGTTATTGTTCTTACACCCCCATGACTTTACCTTCGCTCTCACACTGTCACATACTTACCGCTTTTATTCCACTTCACTCCCGCGCTGTCAACCTCTCGCTCTCACACTATTGTCTTTACACCTTTTCCTTGTTCTGACTCGTTCTGACTCGTTCTGACTCTCTTATTGTTCCGATACGTATATAAGCCCAGTACCTACCACCTGGCTCCCCATCTTGACCTCTTTGTCGTTGGGACCAGGTAAGCTTCCGCCTGTACTAGATACTTCCTTATATTAACTTTGTCGTTGGGACCAGTGCCTACCATCTCCGCTTAAGCCTCTGCTCTGCTGCCTTGCTCTGCCGTCTTGTACTTCTGCTCTGCCACATCGTTGCTCCGCATCCCCGCTCCGTCCCATCAGACCTCTTTGTGACATGAGAAAGACGCTAAAAGTCTCGCTGCGAAGTATGGGGTAGAGCCTGCGCGAGTATTCACCTTCCTTGAGCCCCATGTCGCTGTCACACGCGATCCGAATCAGTGGAATGTGTTTCAACGGTGGTATGGGTCCCATGGTGAACATAAAAAGTCAAAAGATAGTATGCGCACTGTTCATTACCCATATATCAAAACTGACATTGACAATTAGTGCCGCCTAGTGATTGGACAAAGTCTGTTCAGAAGGAGTATGTCAAATTTCTTCAATCGAAGCTCCCTGAGGATCAACTGGACGATTATAATGCTCGAGAGGAAGCTCTCAAGGAGCAGCTGGATTGGTTTTATTCGAGCTATGACAGCTTCATTGAGCGAAAGAGGAGGTCAGGACGGATGGGTAACACATTGCTCAAAATCATGCGGCCAGTCATCGCAATGGTGTGTAAAACTCGTTAAACATATTCAACTCTTCGGCCCTCTGATTTTCTTCCGATTATAGACTCAAAGAATCCAGCGCAAAACCGGTTATGAAATCGGAGGCTATGCAGTACATCCGGAGCTCGAGAGTGTTGCATGGGTAGGAACTGAGACTTTGGAGAACGTAAAGGCCCAACATGGTACGCAAATGTTCTCGCAAGCATCTCAGATTGCTGCCCTAGTGATGTGAGTAACTAGTCAAGGTTGTTTGGCCCTGCTTTTCATCCGTTATTGTTAGTGTCCAAAAAATGCTTGATAACAATATTGAAAAGGATCTTGCGGACTTGTGGCGAGACTGTCAACTGTCAAGCCCGAAGCAGTCTAATCGGGATATGTGGCGGACTGCAGTATCAAAAATGTTTAGTTTTGATGCAAGTAAGTTTTGCCAATAAATTCTTAGCAAACGTATGGCTTATGTGATTTCCAGAGCGCTTGGTGGTGGCTCATGATGATATTCAGGTTGAGGCAGGGAAGTTACAGCCTACTACCTTTATTGAGCATGCTTTTCGGGCGAAATGCCGTATTGTCAATTGGCCTATAGAAGTTCCGTTCTTTGGAGTTGGGGTGACATCTCGGGGCGGCTTTATGGCTGGATACAAGGTGATTCGTGACATTCTTGCCAAAGAACTTGGGGATATTGCACTTCCGCGTATTGAGCATGTTAAACGCAAAGTAAATGCAACACCAGAACCTCAGAACGCCAAATCATACTTTTACATGGAGAGGTGGACCGATAGTGAGTGTAGTCTAATTTAAATAGTGAGCGCTTTGAAGGCTGATGTGCTGTTTTTGTATGGGTTAGTGGAGATCAACCTGGCGTTAGACCAAATAGGGAAAGTACCCATTGTTCTGGATACGGCAAATGGAGTAGTTGCAACAGTGGCTCATTCCACGCTGTATCATAAAGAGTTGGCAGACTTTCAAAATTGCTCAAGCAGACAATCTGACATGGCGTCATTGTTTGAAGATGACGATCCTGAATCCGCATCCCCTTGGCCTTCTCCTGCTCCTGCCTATCCACGACCTGGGCCAGTGCAGCATATAACACCTCACCAACTTCAAGCAGATGTGGCAGGTCCATCCAATCTAGGACCACCTCCTGTACCAAATTGGGCCAACAAGCTGTCAAAGATGCAGCAAGAGGAACTGAATGGGCTCCCAGTAAAGAGGAAACAAATCTGATCTTCATCGTACTGAATCATTCTGTATTGTTCCACATAGTAACAAATATATGGTTTGCTACATCTCTTGTGTCTTTTGCGCATGATTTCTATATGGTAATAGGTTATAAATGAGTAGTTGGAATTCCAAGTAATGGGAATTCCAAGTAATGGGAATTCCAAATAATGGCGAATAGAGGGTGTGTCAGAGAAAGAGGATATATTTGTGTATGGGTAGGTAGATAATCTTCTAGTGTATTTTTAGTATGTGGCTTTTATATGATTTTGGGTTCTAGGTTCATAGGACATTGGAAAGAAAAATGAAAAATAGGGTGTGATATGCAAAGGAAAGGAGAGGACCATGAGGTAAACACAAACTGATTATAAGAAGGGTAATCTTGAAATGGGAATATTTGGATGTAGTGTGAATATACACAGAGTGGACTGTGATCATATTGTTACTGGGAATTTCAATGAGTGAGAATTACAAAGTAGAAAGACTTTTGACTAGTCAACATTCTCAGCCTGATTACTATCCGGGATGGTAATCAGTTGTCAACCAGCACCATCAAAAGTGTTATATGCTTTATCTTGGATTTAGAATCTCAAAGTATAACAAGTACAGCAAAGCTGAAGGCTGTGGACTAATATTAAATGGTGGGATTCCCAAACTCAAGCCTGCCAGGGGTCCTACCTTGGGAATCCCACTTTGGAATTCCCAGTCATTGGAATTCCCAGTTCTTGGGAATCCCAAGCTGGGATATCCCAGGGATCTTGGCCCTCTAGGGTATAACTTTGGGTGGGATAGTTAAGCCTAAGTAGGGTGGGTAAAGTGGGTGACTGAAGTGAACTTGCTATAACTCGGTTGAACCACCTGCAATGAGAAGAATTGAATATGACTCAGACAACTGGGTAGTCTTACAAGTTGATTCTTCCAGAATAGGAACAGGGATGGTACTTGGACAAGAAGATGAAAATGGAAAATTTATACCTGCTAGGTATGGTTCCATTCCAATGAGTGAAAGGGAGAGCAGATACTCTCAGCCAAAACTAGAGCTGTTTGGACTGTATAAAGCCCTCAGACATTGGAGACTGTATCTTAATGGTGTAAAGAAATTGAGAGTGGAAGTTGATGCAAAATATATTGCAGGAATGCTGAAAGAACCAGATGTACAACCAAATGCTACTATCAATTGTTGGATTCAGGGAATTTTACTCTTTGATTTTGAGCTTAAACATGTTCCCACATATAAGTTTAAAAGTTCAGATGCATTGTCAAGAAGACCAGTAGCCAAAGATGAACCATTGAGTCCAATGATGATACATGGTTAGACAACATTGTATCATTAACTCAGCTCTTGGATAGGGAAGATGACCCGGAACTCAATTCCGGACCTTGCTATGGACCCCAGACACTCCCATCATGTTACTCATCACGTCAGATTCAAGAAAATACACTTTTCAAGATCTGGCGGTTTCTTACAACACTGGAATCTCCGCACTTTACCAGCACTCAATCAAAACGGAGATTCTTAGCAATGGCAAAACAATATGTCATACACAATGGTAGAATTTTCCGAAAGAATGTAGAAGGATTACCTTTACTGGTTGTGACTGATCCTCAGCTACAATGGGACTTTTTAGTACATGCACATGACAATTTAGGTCATCAAGGAATTGAAACAACATACCGGAATTTGAATAAGCAAGTGTATTGGGCGCACTTTTGGGCTGATGTCAAGCACCATGTGCACATATGTCATGAATGTCAGATTTGCAGTCTCACTAGAATGGAAAGACCACCAACAATATCAACCCCAAGCATACTCTTTCAGAAATCAAACATTGATGTAATGTTTATGCCGCCAGCTGGAGGATACCAATTTATTGTTGCTGCTAGGGATGATTTGACAGGTGTATGTGAAGCCCGGGCATTGAAGCAAATCACTTCCCAGGCACTTGCCAAATTCTTTTGGGAACAAATATATTGCTGTTATGGTGCTCCCTAGTATCAAATTACGACAGATAATGGACTGGAAATTAAAGGTGCCTTTGAAGAGTTAGCCAAAAGAATGGGAACACCACAGGTTCGTATTTCACCTTACAATAAACATGCTAATGGATAAGTCAAAAGAGGGCATTTTGTCTTACAAGAATTGCTAATCAAGTCCTGCAAAGGTAACATACAGGACTGGCCAAAGAAGTTACCTGAAGCAATCTTTGCAGACAGAGTCACCACTAGTCGTGTTACTGGATTTTCACCATATCAACTGTTACATGCTACGGATCCTTTACTGCCATTTGACTTGCTTGAAGCAACATTTCTTGTAGAAGGATTTTATTCAGGCATGAATACCAGTGAACTACTTGCAAAACGTATTCAGCAAATCAGCAAACACCCCGTTGATATTGAGAAAGCTGCAAATATACTCAAGGAAAGCCAATTTAAATCAAAGCAAGACTTTGAAAGACGATTCCATAAAAGAATCATTAGGAAAGAACATAAAAAGGGAGAGTATATACTCGTATGCAACTCAAGAAGAGACCAGGAAATTGGCGGAAAAGAAAGGCCAATGTGTTGGAAATAAAAATAGAGGTTTAGGATTGGAGATATTTGTCACTCTTTAGACAATGAGCAAAGAGGGTGATAATTCCGTTTGTCCTCTACATATTGAATGAAAGTAGACAGGGAAATTGGATGAAGATACATCCGTGTAAACTACAGCTTATATACTGTGTAACTAGTAATAAAGCTATGTATCAAGTGGATACAATGTGAACGTATGTGGATACTCTGTGAATGTATGTGGAGTTTTGTAGCTAAATATACCTTTGTATCCTATATTTGTGTTATCTGGTTTATTCTCGTGAAATGCTATTTTCATATATTCCAACACGATGTATTTTGGACCCTATATTGTAGTTGGAATCACAAAAGGTGGAGCGTACAGACTTAAGGAAATGGATGGGACCACTCTTGACCTACCTGTTGCAGCATATCAAATCATTCCATATATAACTCAAGATCATTGGTTTATGAAGTACGGATGGCTTGAGAAAGAGACCTAGATTTGGATCAGCACTTTGACCCTGCATGCCAAATAAAGATTTTCTGGATTTTCTCATAATTACGGCATGCTGTCAACTCTAAAAAAAATAAATTTTGAGAAGGGAACAGACAAAGACCTGCTCTTTCCACTTCCCCCACCTTCGTTTTTTTTCTTCTTGCACTATGCAGAACCTTGACCCTCCTTCCCCAATTATTATTCAGGTCTCCTCTACAACTTCTCTCCTCACCACCCTTTTGTTGGGCCTGGACTCATCCATCATGAGTTTTTCAGAGGGTAGTATACACAACAATACCGCCTCTCAGGCTGCCATGGGCATTGCAGACTCCTCTTACCTTGACGTGAAACGAGGTCACGTTCAACTTTGGAACCTGGACCAGTATGTTACCTGGATCAACAACCTCCCGATGCTGGATAGTGGAGATCTTCTTCTCCAAAAATGTGTCAAACCAGACTTCAGTCTCAGTAGCTACCAAGTCAGCCCAATTTACAATACACCTTTTCTCCCGCCGCAAAGCAGCCTAAAGCGTGTTAGGGGGAACAATGTACCATTGTCCACATGTCACATTCCATGTTTCAAAATTATTGGCGCCATGCTATCTCAGTCTATTGTCCCAGGGACATTGATTTTTTTTGCAGAAGAAGGCTACCCCCATGGTATGATTGTCTCACATTTTTATGTTGCTGGACCATTCCATTACCTTCTTGCCATTTGAGGCCAAAAGCTTGTCCTTGTCCGTGCTCGCAGGCATCAGCTGTCCACTAAGTGGCTGTCATGACAACAGTGCTTACATAATTTTCTCACATTCTATCTTCCACCACCCTTGTATGCTGCGCTTAAGTTCGGACTCCGTCGTCTTTGAAGCTTGCCGGCTACTTGGTCTGTGCTTGTGCTTGTACTCCCTCTTGTGCTTCCCTCGCTCCGGTTGTTCCGATCCTCGTTGCAACATTAGGTTGAGATCTTCTGCTGCGCCGACAGCCTAGTCTCAGGTTGTCCCCGCAGAACTTCTTACCATCACGCCTTCTTACTCGGCACATGTTTCCGACTCTGAGGATTCCAAATTTGACTGTACCAAATCATCCCACACCTGGGATACTGTTGATAAAACTTATGTCCACCAAAGAAGAGCTGATAAACCATCTGATTGGTTTGATTGTTACAACCAACCCTGCCCTAACGCTACTGAATCACAGTCAATCCAAAACAAATGTTGTACAGGCAAAACCAGACGCCTCTTAATTCCAATATCCCAAATCAAAACATTCAATCAGAATCCTCCCACACTGAGCCTACCTATTGCCGCACCTCCTCCCCGTTTTGGAAGAACCTTGAACCCAAGTACTTCCCGAGCCTCTCCTGTGCTACTTGCACCACTCCCACGTCATCCAGTAGACACAGACGTTGTTATCTCCACAGTAGGACGAGCTTTGATCCCTACTAGAGCTGAACCTGAAACTGAACTTGAGCCATTGGAACTTGTACCCATTGAATTTATTGAATTCCCAGGAATCTTGCTCAGAGACAAGCCAATCAGAGTTGACACACCCCCTGAACCCCCTATCCAACCCGATCCCGCAATGGCACAAGTCACCGGCCAAGATGTTCTCTGCGCACTTAACAATCTTGCCGCCAATCAGGCAGTGTTGCAGCAACTGGTAACAGACGTTGTCACCAGTATGAACAACAACAAAGGGGTCAGCAAACCTCACAACTATAATGGAATAGGCAGCAAAGATGCGCGCCGCTTCCTAGCTGCATTTGAAGTCTGGGCACAGGGAATCCCCAACCTCAGAGCTCTGACTGGAAACAAACCAGTCAAATCCGCAATCTCATTCCTTGAAGGTGATCCTGCTATCTGGGCAACCCCTATCGCCAAAAAACATCAGTGCACACACCTCTAACAACAACGTGGCCCTTACATATCCTGACTGGGCGGATTTTAGAGCTGCCTTCATTGCTCGCTTTGAGACAGCAGATCCGGTCACAGATGCAAAGAACATGCTAGACACGCTTTATCAAGGAAAGAGTACTGTAGCATCCTATGCGGCCACCTTTAAACAATATTCTGACCGCACTGGGTACTCGGACACTGATCTATGGGACAAATTCTACAAGCACCTGACAGACAGAGTCAAAGACAGGTTGGTACACTCTCAGGCCGACACAAAGTTGTTGGCCAATCTCATTACCGAAGCAACCAGAATGGACAATTGTCTAAACAAACAATTCAGGGAGAAGGCACCCTTCAAAACAATCACTCCTACCACTCCTTGCCTCCAACCAATCAATGCCCCTTTTACTGTTGCTAGAGATCCAAATGCCATGGATGTTGATGCCACCCGCACTGTAACGGGTAAGAGTTCAGATGATTACCAAAGGTTTATGACGGGAAGGTGTTACGGATGTGGATTGAGGAATCACTGTAAGGCAGATGGGCATCACAAATGAGACATTTTGACCACTGTGGGCTCACTGGGCACCTGGCAAGTGTTTGCCGCCATAAGTATCTGGGTCTAACGGGACGTGCTGCCCCTCGCAACATTTTGGCCACTTCTATCATGGAACCCTCCACTTCCACCATCATGGCAGCTCCATCTGCCTCCGTCACGCCGGATCTTGCCCAAGTTCTTCAACAAATTGCTGCCAACCAACAGATGTTAGCTACCCAGATTGCCAAACTGCGCCAGAATTTTTAAAGTGGGGACCCGCCACGGCTGCTGCCTGGTTCCCCAAATTGTACTCTTATAAATTGTCTTCCATTTATGCATCTATCTCCTCCTGTACTATTGGTTTGGTTCAATCTAGCAATGTTTCTCATTTTTGCATAGCAATTAAGTTACAAGGGAGATTCAAGAGTACAAAAAGCACAGGAATGATAGACTCTGGTGCAACAGGTCTATTTCTTCATCAACAGTTTGTAAACCAGCATCATATCCTCACCTGACCTCTCCTCCATCCAATCACTCTCTACAACATTGACGGAACTCCTAACACTGCTGGAAAAATCACGCACTCAGCTCATTTACTTTCCACTATTGATCAAAACTCACCCCAACTCCTCGAGTATCTAGTCACCAATCTAGGAACAGAAGACGTCATACAAGGTCTGGCTCCGAAGGGTCAACCCTAACATAGATTGGAAACAGGGACACCTTGCAATTACCACCCCTATTCCCACTTGTATGACAATTACAGATGAACCTGAACCTCAAGAGTCCAACGTTGGAGGAACCACAACCAACAAAATTCTGGAACCTAACCCTGAATACATTCCGTTACCAGAATTGGATGAAGAGGAGCTACTAGGTCAGGAAGTATTTGATGTCAAAGCCCCTTTATACCAATTAAATGGGAATTGTAAAAGAAGAAGGGCCCTTTTTTGTGCCGGAATTCTAGATCATGCAGCGGAAGAACTTTGGTGTGCTGCTGGGTATACTTACTCCCAAAAACTGGCAGAAGCAGCAAACAAGGATAAGCCGACATAAACTTTTGAAGAACTCATTCCCGCTGAATACCGCCGCCACACCAAAGTCTTCTCTGAAAAGGAATCTGAACGACTACCTGCACACAAACCCTGGGATCATGCCATTGACCTCAAACCGGACACCCCTGAAACTCTTTGTACGAAAATTTATCCAATGTTGGTTAACAAACAGCAGGAAGTGGACAAATTCCTAAAAGAAAACTTACAAAAAGGGTATATCCGACCCTCTAAATCCCCTTTAGCCTCCCCAGTGTTCTTTGTCAAAAAGAAAGACGGAAAATTACGGTTTGTTCAGGACTACCGGAGGCTCAATGAATACACCATTAAAAATTGATACCCCCTCCCCTTGATTTCCAATATCATCGGCTGCCTCCAAAAATCCAAAATCTTCACCAAGTTTGACGTACGGTGGGGTTACAACAATGTTAGGATCAAGGATGGACATGAATGGAAAGCAGCATTTGCCACTAACCTAGGACTCTTCAAACCACTAGTGATGTTCTTTGGACTGACAAACTCCCCCGCTACATTCCAAGCCCTCATGAACTCAATTTTTACTGATCTAATTGCTGCGGGAAAGGCTGCTGTTTACCTCAATGATGATATTCTGATCTTTACCAAAACCCTGGCTGAGTGGCACTGTTCCATTGTCCATGAGGCCCTCACTTGCTTAAACCAACATGACCTCTACCTCCGGCCCGAAAAATGCGAATTTGAACAGTCATCTATGGAGTACCTGGGACTCATCATTGGAGAGGGAGAAGTACAAATGGATCCAGTAAAAGTTGAAGCAGTTAAAAACTGGCCCACACCCTCCTTATTATGTGATCTACGCGGTTTTCTTGGATTTGCTAACTTCTATCGGAGGTTCATTGAAGGTTTTGCTAAAAAGGCCCGCCCACTCAACAATCTCACTTGGAAGGACATCAAATGGAATTGGGGAACCCAACAGCAAGAAGCATTCCAATCACTCAAGGACACCTTCACCGCCTCTCCTATTCTTGTCTTATGGGATCCCAACAGACCAACCAGAATTGAAGTTGATGTGTCAGGATTTGCTACTGGAGGGACCCTACTACAGCAACAGGACAACGGACAATGGCATCCAGTTGCCTTTTGATCAGCCTCTATGGACCCAGCAGAACGGAATTACAAAATCTACGACCGAGAAATGCTGGCCATCATTGAAGCGTTGAAGGATTGAACTGCCGCAATCATTTGAAATCATCACTGATCATCAGAACCTAGAATTCTGGAGAACAGCACAAGACTTCAGCCGAAGACAGGCTCAATGGGCCTTATGGCTGTCTTGGTTTGATTTCCATCTTAAACACTGTCCTGGAAAATCAAACACCCAAGCTGATGCTCTATCTTGCATGTCCCAATTCCAGGTATCTGATGCCAATGACAATCAGGAACAGATTGTTCTCCACCCTGAACACTTCATTAATGCCGCCACCGCCGTTCTATTCCATAATCCCCTCTATGATCAAATTCGCAGCGCCAGTGAACGAGAAGCTGAGGTACTTGAAGGATTGAAGCAGATTACAGGCCCACAAAAACTAGTTGGCGGACTACCAGAATGGAGAGAAGAAAATGGTCTAGTCTTCTATTAAAACGAAGTGTACATGGCACCAAATCCTGAACTACAAAAGGCAGTGCTGATCCAATGTCACAATGCTCCAACTGATGGACATCCGGGTCAGCATGGGACCTTAGAACTGGTGAGCAGGGAGTTCTGGTGGCCCGGAATGTGTTCATTTGTGGACAAATACGTTGACGGCTGTGATCCATGTCAACGAAAGCACCTAAATCCTCATTATTCCTCATCTCTCCAACCTCTCCCTGTTCCCAGTGGTCCTTGGAAAGACATTGGTGTCAATCTCATTGGAGAACTACCTATGACGCAGGCTGGACACAATGCAGTTATCACATTCATTGACCACTACACCAAAATGATCCACTGCCTCCCCACAACTACCAAAATCACTGCTGAAGGTGTTGCCAACTTTTACTACCAAGAAATATTCCAACTCCATGGACTTCCCAGACAATTCCTTTCAGACCGTGGCCCTCAGTTTGCTGCTGAAGTGATGCACCACCTACTAAAGCTACTTGGTGTTGAATCTGCACTGACTATAGCATACCACCCAGAAACCAATGGACAAACTGAACGGGCTAATTAGGAAATCAAGTGTACACTAGCCAACACCAAGACGAATGGGACCACCTGCTACCCACTGCCAAATTTGTCATTAACTCCTGTATTCACTCAGCTCACAATCACTCCCCTTTTGAAGTCCTCTACGGGTACACTCCTGAATTTAACATCCTGGTCGGAGTCTCCAAATCTTATCCCTCAATCAACCAAAGGCTAGAAGTACTCTGTCACGCAAGGGAAGATGCAGAGGCAGCGCTCCACATGAGTAAGCAAAGAATCAGAGAATTGGTAGTAGGGAAAGTACAGGAATTTGAAGTAGGATAACCCATATGGCTTTCTACCAAAAACGTTAAAATCCAACAAAAACATGGAAAATTTGGAAGCCGTCCCCTAGGACCATTTGAAATCACCAAAAAGACCGGCCCCCTTACCTACCGTCTCTCCCTTCCCTTCTGGATGAAAATCCATGACAACATTTATGTTGATCGCCTATCTGCTTGGAAAGGAAATGAAGTCAATGGGACTGAGCCGCCACCCCCAGAGCCAGAAGTCATAGATGGAGAGGAGCACTGGGAAGTAGATCAGATTGTGGACAGCAGGATATTCGGACGATAGAAGAAGCTCCAATTTCTGATAAGATGGAAAGGTTACGGTGAAGGCAAAGAAAATTGGGAACCAGAGGACAATTTGGTGGGAACAAGTGACAAGGCAATTGCAGATTTCTATTAGGCTCACCCTAGCGCTCCACGAAAAATTTTAGCAACCGTTTTTCACTCCCTTCCCTGGCAATCATTTGAAAATTTCATGGAAATTGTCGCTGGGACATTGACTGTAGAAGGGGGGTAATGTCGTGACAACGGTACTTACATCATTTTCTCACATTCTATCCCTTTATCCTACGCCACCTTTTTCCTTCTCACATGATTGCGTTCCATCACTCCCACTTCTTTGACGAATCATCACTTCATCTCCGCTTCACAGCTCCTTATTGTTTCTCTTCCTTATTGTTATACTTCACTCCCATTTGTTGCTGTTATCCTTTCATCTCCATCTCTCACAACTGCCACACACTTATTGTCTTTGATACTTACTTTCTCTTGTGCTGTTGTTCCTCACTCTCACGCTATTATCTTTTGACCTCCTTGTTGTTCTTTCTCTCTTATTGTTACCATACATATATAAGGACTGTAGATAGCACCTAGTTCCCTATCGCAACCTCTTGGTCATTGGAAACTAGGAGTCCGTGTTGTATCTCTCTGTATATTCCAATACTAACTTGGTCATTGGAAACTAGTCCTTTGAGCCCTTGTGATTGGCCCTTCGTGCTCTCACTGCTGTTGAGATCACTTATCTTCCACCACCCTTGTACACTGCGCTTAAGTTTGGACTCCGCCATCTTTGAAGCTTACCGGCTACTTGGTCTGTGCTTGTGCTTGTGCTCCTTCTTGTGCTTCCCTCATTCCGATCCTTGTCGCGACAGTGGCCTGAGTGGGACCAGCTCATTGAACAATATGGACCGTCTATCTTCTTCCCTGCATTTTCCGGTGGACCTATCTGTTATGCACTAGGAGGTGGGAATCCCTCCCAAATGCCCTTCCTTTTGTCTGACAAGCACCTTGTGCAACCGAGTAGGGCCCATGCTGTTGTGAGCCGTTTGAAAAATTCCGTGAGGCAATGGGTGTTCAGTATTCGGAAGAGATAGGTAACAAAAAGCATACCCTTACCCCCAATTTTTGTTGTTCATATATCCTGCTATGTTTGCTCTTTCTTGTTACCAAAGACGTTGTACATACTCCTCTGAGAGATTTGAAGTCTGTAAAAATAATGTTGCTAACTTTTCAAGATCTCAAAAATTGTCTCCGAATGAGTTAAACCAACATTATTTTTCTGAGTTGTTACCACTGAGGACAGTGGACATTTCCGTTCCCCGCGGATGTCAGGTGACAAGAATGTTTAATAAAATAACATCCCTTTGGTGTGAAAATAACAAAATGTCAAGTTCGCCAGTCTAGTTGAAATTGGGAATGGTTATTTGACAATAATGTTGAATAATGGAAACTGAAGAGCTGACAAATAGAAAGCAAGAGAAGATGATAGAAGGTAATAGAAGGTGATAGAAAAGTATGGAACATTGGAGAAAGAAATGGAATAGTGTAGAATGTTCCGGAAGAACTAAACTGGCAGTGCAAAGACCTTTAAAGAGATAGATTAAAAAGACAATTTAGCTAAATTAGGATACTCAAAAATGTATAAATAGGCAGCTAAACTTTTCAAAATATAACTTCCTTCTCCAGAGTTAAATATTACTTTGTAAGAAAAAGCTCAACACTGGAAGCTACTGAGTAATATCTTCTACTGTGAAGACTATTACTAGTACCTTTACTTACTGTAGAACTCAACCGGAGCACTATTGTAAGATAGACAGAAATGTTGATACAGACTAGCACCGAGCCTAGGAGTATTACCTTTAGACAGAACAGCCCAGATAGTACAGACTAGCACTGAGCCTAGGAGTATTGTATTGTCTATAAGAAGACAGACAGAATACAGACAGGACAGAACTTGTACAAGAACAGAAGACAATAGAACAGACTACAGAACAGAACCCTATAGAACCTAGACAGAAGCCCTTACAGACAGACAGACAGACAGTAACCAACTAGCCCAAGACCTAGGATTTTGTACTTCACCTTAACTTGTACCTTTACTAGTGAACCTACCCTTCCTGAATTCATTGGAACATTTTCCAGTTTGACAGTACCTTGCACTAGTACCTTAGTGGCTGTTTCCTGTTCCTGTACCTGTGCCACAGGACCAGAGTTAAGTATTAGAGGTTTTGCATAGTATCTGGGCTCCTGGTAGAATAGATTCCTGGATGTATTTAAGTAGCTGAGTCTGTGGCTAAAGTCCCCAGACTTAAGAATCATTGTTTCTTTGCTTCAAAGACTTAGAGTCCTTGCTACACTCTTGATTGATTTCATTCCAAAAACCTCTGCAACATATCAGGTGAGTATTGAGATTTGTAATACAACCCGGGAGGTGCCAGAAGCGGCCCCAAGGCCCACAACACCAGGCTCTCAACCTTTGCCCTTAGCCCCAGCGGGAATATGCAGAGGGGAGGCTAAGGAAGTTGGTGGTGCTGTAGTAGGATCAAAGGCAGGTGCAAATGTAGTGGCACGTCTTGTGGACTGGCAAGTAACCGCAGGCTCAGGATGGAGTGACGTGGCAAGCACCATATGGAAACTCAGTGGAAAGTCGAAAGAAGAGACGTACATGTGAAATTGTGCAGTGAGAATTTGCTGTGTTTTGCCAAGGCGGTATTTTTTTTTGTATAAATGCGCAAGAAAAAGATGATGGTAAGAGAAAGAGGAAGGCCCAAAGCCCCCTGTTGATCAAAATCAGTCGAGACAAAAACGCGGCTTCCATTCCCATGGGACAGAAGCCTATATGTTCTAGTAGTTCTTGATACACTAACCATAATTTTTTTTTATGGGGCAACTCTTGTAAATCTAAGTTGACAGAAATCAAGTACTAGTCCAAATACATATATGATCTGTGTTCTAGAGGGATTGAGTGACAATGTACTGAGCTACAGGCTACATATAGGTGATTTTATGCTATGTGAAACATAAGAAACTTTGAGCATAGCAGTAAGTGTTAGGAATCTAGTTGGATGGATTCGGATGGCGTCGGTATGGATTCGGGTGTTTGACGAGGTGATGTGGTATATGGCTATGTTAGGCTACCGCGTCTGGTTTGTTTGGTTCTAATGGTATAAATATTTGTTTCCCCACTCACTCTCCCTCTTTATCTTGTACCGTCAAGAGCAAGAGTGAGTGCAGAAGTCTCTTCTCTTCATATTCGTAACTAACTTATTCTAGATACCGTTTCTCATATAATATAGGTATTTAGATCTTGTACCGTCAAGAGCGAGAATACCATTTCTCATATAATATAGAACCATTTTTCATTAACAGATTTGCAGTCAGATGGTGTCTGGCCATTTCATAATCGTTGGTTCTATTCGCGTAACGTCGCATCTACGCTGATGCGATTGTTTTGCGTACATGCGTGAAATCATCCAAAGTACAACTTTCCAAGTTAGGAAAGTATATTTGAGAGCTGAGACGAGCCCTAGTCGTCAGCTAACAAGCTAGGCAACTATGTATGCGATTACTCGAGGATTGGACCATGTGTCCTAACTATGTTTACCTTGGTCGATGGTAAACCATACACATCTTCATATAGATGGCTTATGAGAACTTGGTCCTAACTCTCGAAAGTTAGCAGACTCACCCGTAACCCGCCAAGGGTCTCATATATGAGCTAGTTACTGGCTTCGTATCAAGGGATCGAAGACCTACGAGGCTATTTGACACGTGGCACTTATTCTAGTGGCTCTTATCGAGTCCTAACTTGGTTTCACCCGAAATACTATTCGATGATACTGAGTACTTGTACCAGATGGAATGAAAAGTCAAAGAAATGAAATGATATGATATGCTTAAGTGTCAATATATGCGACCTACATGAAAAGATATGCAACAAGAAGCTAGAACACATCAGACCTCAACAAGGGAATTGTTGGAAGTACCTTTGAGTACGTTGGGAGAGTTAGGCCGTAGTCCATAAGGACCGGTACCGACATTCCGATGCCAGCTCAGTTATGACTCAAGCTATACTGCGGAACTAGAGACCGGAGTGTGGCTAAATGATGAAGGAATCATCAGGACGCTCTAGCTCTGCTCTGGACAAATTAGCCGACCCGTTTACCCATCCAATTCGTCGGACCTCTTACTCGAAATGGAAGGATCCTATGAAAACAAGTTAGGAAGGACTATGAAGGCGGCCGGTTTACCTGGAAGTGGAAGTGGAGTCGACGTTTCAGCATTTCCTTGAATATTTATTTGGGTTTGGGAATTTTAGTATTATTTATTATTTTACAGTATATATACCCCGCACGTATGTATTCTAACTTCAGATTACCCAGTGCGGATCTCACCTTATATTATATTTTGCTCAGTATCTGCCGGAGTGGGCGTCTGAGAAGTGCAAACCAGCGGGAAAACTCCTGTGTAGCCAATAAGAAAAGAAAAGTTACAAAATTTGCCCGGTCAAGGTTGTGGTGAACTAGACCGTGTATCTACCAAAAGTTGTCCTATCTTCGTTGGGAAGTTGAGCCCTTGCCCCCCTTCGTTGATCTATCCAAAGTCCATACGAGGAAGTTGAGCCCTAGCCCCTTCGTCACTGGCACAAGTCCGTTTCGAGTTTAGTTTAAGTCAGAAAGGCCAGTGCGCCCCTACTTCGACTAAAAGCGATCCGAAGTTATATAAAACCTAGTTAGGCTACATCGTAGTCGAACGTTGAAGCAGTTGAGCCCTAGCTCCTGTGGATAAAGAAAACATAAAAGTGAAAGATTCTTGCGGAACCCGCGTAACCTTTGACAAGCACACTCGCACCTTTATAAATTTGATAAGGCGGAACCTGTCCTAACTTACCTAAATACAATTTGGGTTTAGTTTTGGTTTTGGGTTGTGGTAGTTGTGATCCCACGCACTACGCGTTAACGCCGCTGTCATGACTTCTGTAACTTCATCGCTTCCTACGATTCAACACTTCCCAGACAACTGCCAACTCCAGGGTGTTTCAAACTTCCTTGCGTTCACGGACCACGTTATCAGTCTCGCCTACGGCAATGGGCTCTTTGGCTACCTCGACGGCAGTATTGCTAGACCCGCCGGCAACAACCTTCCTCAGCTTCTTGCTGCTGGCGCTGCTGGTGGTGCTGTTCATCCTGTCGCTACTCTGGTCAACTCCACCACTCCGTCCCTTGCGGAATGGTGCCTTCGCAATGCTCGTCTGGCATATATCATCTACATTAATGTGAAGGACCCGAGGGCCATTGGGCTCAAGCCGGATGATAGTGCGAACACACTGTGGGTCAAGCTACAGGCAAAGTTCAATACTCAAACCGCTGCTATTCAAATTATTGCCAGGAAACGTATCGACGCGCATATATTCGCAAAGACCGACCGTTTCAATGACTACTTTAATGGACTGAACTGCCTCAAATCCGAAGCCATTGCTGTTGGATGTAGCATTGACGATGATGCACTTGTGGCTAAATTCCTGTCACGCCTTGATGAGTCCCAGATGTGGATAATCCAGCAATGGGCCAGCAAGACCTACGACGAAATTGCTGCCGGCCTGACGGAGTATCAGCTGCACAAAGATATTATCAGTGGTACTTCCTTATCACTTCCTCCTTCCAATGTTGTTTCATCCGCTCTTGCTGTGAGTGTTCCCACTGGTCACCATCCCCGGAGTACCCTTGTATGCTACAATTGTAGTCGCAGAGGGCACTCCATCTCTCGCTGCTGGGCTCCGGGTGGTGGAGCAGAGGGCAAGGCACCTCAGGGTTATAGGCCTCCGAAGACGACGACGACAACTGCCGCTGCGGTGACCGCCTCAACTTTGTTGTCTACATCTACTACCACTGCTCCGTCCACTCTCTCTACCATATACGACCTCGGATCAGACCTTAAAGGTACGACCACCACTTCCCCTGCTGTGCAATTTGTTATTGATTGCCTCAATCTCAGACATAGAGGGGAAGCTTCTTCCCTCTTAGATTGTCATTGGGATGCAACAGATGGGGGTAGTAGTGTACATGGGGAAGCACATGTCTTTGTAACCGCAAAATTGAATGGAAACTCTTCGCCTACATACCTAGACAGCGGAGCGTCTGAGTGTTGTGTTTGGGACCGTGGTAGATTTTCAACATTTATTGCGAGGAAGGCATTTCGGAGAATGGCCGCAGAAGGCTCTGGAGGCCAGTTTGAAATTGAAGGTTACGGGATAGCTCATTTTGCAGTTCGTACCCGATCGGGGAAACTCATTTCAGACGGCGGCTCTTTGCACCCCTTCTTTCGCGATGAATTTACTCTCAATCCCGACTTTCGACGCAAAGGGATTTGTTGGCGCTTGGGGTGGGGGAGTAATGGAGGTGAAAGACCCCAAGACTGGGTCAGTCATTATTGACGGTAAAGTTGCTATCTCGGAAGGTAGCCAACGTTTGTATGAAGTGGAGGTACTGCCTCACACTTTGGCTTTCCCTTCAGCGCTTTCGACCGGAGTTGCAGTCCAAGCTGGTGCTTGGTCACTCAACAAACCATAATCGCTTTGCTCACATTAATACCAACACTGTCTCACTCATGAAGCGGAAGAATCTGGTTGATGGCCTCGAAATCACTGACGGCAACTTATGTGGATGCTGTGAGGCATGTCTATTGGGGAAGGCAATTCACCGCCCTTTCGATGCAATTGTAATGCCATCAACCGAGGTATTAGAACGAGTAAGCCTTGACTTATGGGGGAGAGCCCGGACTCGATCTCTTGGTGGTGCCTACTATCTCTTGGTTGCTGTGGATGACGCAACGGGCATACCTGATCCTTACTTCTCAGCCACAAAAGATGCACTGTTGATCCTCGAGCTGGTCAAGAACTTTGTAGTGAAAGCAGAGAAACAGACCGAGAAGAAACTCACGCGTTTTTGTATCGACCTCGGTCGGGAGTTTGACAACAAACTATTCGATGACTATGCAGCATCCATTGGCGTCATTGTCGAGAAGATTCCCAAGGATTCATCTGCGGCAAATGGGATGGTAGAGCGCGCAAATTGGACTGTCATTTCAAATGTGCGGACAATGATTGAGGACTCGGATCTTGGGTATGAGTTTTGGGCAGAAGCGACGTCTTCGTTCTGCTACGTGAAAAGCATGGTACCAACCTCGCGTGTTCCTGGTGTCATTCCGATACAGAAATGGTTTCCTAACCATGCTCGTATCAATGTTTCACACTTGCGTTGATGGGGATGCAGGGTCATTGCTAAGGACCTAGATTATCGAGAAGGAAAACTTGGTCGCCAAGGATGGGAAGGATATATGGTGGGGTACCTGGATCAAAGAGGTTACCAGATCTGGGATCCACTTTGGCGTCACATCTTCTCCGCACAAGATGTTGTTTTTGATGAAGGTATTCCACGCCGAACTATAGCTGAATCACGTACATCGCATCAAGCAACACTGTTTGAGCAAGAGGAGGATGACATGTATGTGCAAAGTGACGCCACTCCTGTAGCACCTCAAGTCAATGCCGCTCCTATACCTCCTCCCGTCCAAGAGCCTGGGCCCATGAACAAGAATCAGCCAGGACCCAAAAATCATATTCCGGAAGAACAGATTCTGCATTGGGACAAAGAAGGCATTATACTGCGTCGTTTGGCAAGGCATTCCATTCCTTTGCAAGCTCTCCAATGTTCTCATGAATACGAGGTGGATGAACGGCATGCACGAGAGAGTTGCGAGGAGTGGGCAAACATTGTTGTTTTAGCGAGTACTGTGAAAGGTGCGGATCGAGTTCATATTCCGAGAAGCTTCGAGAAAGCAATGGAGGAAAAAGAGTTATGGCTTCCGGCAATGAAGAAGGAAGTGGAGTCCTTGACGGACCGTGATTGTTGGGAGCTTGTAGATTGTCCAGTAGGAGTGAGGGTACTAAAGGGTATGTGGGTATATGATCTGAAGGTGGATGGCTATGGGGAGATCATTGCTCGGAAGGCAAGATGGGTAGCAAGGGGTGACATGCAGCGGCCTGGCCTGGACTTTGATAAGACGTGGTCAATGGTGGCGCATATGGAGTCAGTTCGTATGTTGATTGGGGCATCTGCGTTCCTAGGATGGTCAAGTCGACAATGGGATTTTTCGTCTGCGTACTTGAATGGTCACTTACCTGCAGACCCTCAGATTTATATGGAACAGCCTAGGGGATTCACCAAGCAGGGGGAGGAGGGTAGAGTTTGCTTGATGAAACGTCCCCTGTATGGGCTAGCGCAGGCTGGTCACATCTGGTTTAAGGACCTCAGGAAGGAATCAAGTTGCATTGGCTTCAAAACTTCAAGAGCAGACCCGTGCATACGATACCGTAAAAACAACAAAGGACACTCGATTCATTCTGTCCATACCGATGACATTTGGTCTACGGCATCCTCGGAACAAGAAGCTGATCAGTCGATGGGTGATTTTGACCGCTGGCAGTGGAAGGACGTAAAATCAAAGGGTTTTCTTGTTGGTCTATCTATGGAATACTTTGCTGATGGTATTGCTATATCTCAAGCTCCCTTCTTTGCAAACGCCTTCAAATATTTTGGTATTTGGGACAATCTCCATCCTATCCTCACTCCACTTCCGCCCAAGTATCATGTGATTCCTGTCAAGAAACTCAGCAACTTAGACGAAGATTTCATGAAGGACAAGCCGTACCGTCGAATCTTGGGGTGTTGCTGGTGGGGCGCATTGTCAACCCGTCCCGACATTGTTTATGCCTGTTCAAGTCTATCATCAGTCCAGAATGCACCTACTCGAGAACATTGGGAGCTCTTGATTAAGTTGTGCTGTTATATCAAAAATACCATCAACTATGGGATTCGATACCGACGCTCAACGGACACTGCCATACAGCCTTTAGGTTATGTTGATGCAGACTGGGCTGGGAATCCGTATAACCGTCGTTCCGTGTCAGGATATGTCTTTCTCATCAATGGCGCTAACACACAGTGCGTGGGATCACAACTACCACAACCCAAAACCAAAACTAAACCCAAAAAACGTGTTTAGGTAAGTTAGGACGGGTTCCGCCTTATCAATTTTATAAAGGTGCGAGTGTGCTTGTCAAAGGTTACGCAGGTTCCGCAAGAATCTATCACTTTTATCTTTTCTTTATCCACAGGAGCTAGGGCTCAACTGCTTCGGCGTTCGACTACGGTGTAGCCTAACTAGGTTTTGTATAACTTTGAATCGCTTTCAGTCAAAGTAGGGGCGCACTGGCCTTCCTAACTTAAACCAAACTCGAAACGGACTTTTGCCAGTGACGAAGGGGCTAGGGCTCAACTTCCTCGTATGGACTTTGGATAGATCAACGAAGGGGGGCAAGGGCTCAACTTCCCAACGAAGATAGGACAACTTTGGTATATACTCGGTTTAGTTCACCACAACCTGAACCGGACTAACACAATGCGAGGGAGCTAGGGCAATCGACCTCGACTTTCCAACTTTGGTATATACGCAGTCTAGTTCACCACAACCTTGACCGGGCAAATTTCGCATCTTTTCTTTTCTTTTCTTTTATTGGCTACACAGGAGTTTTCTCGCTGGTTTGCACTTCTCAGACGCCCACTCCGGCAGATACTGAGCAAAATATAATGTATGGTGAGATCCGCACTGGGTAATCTGAAGTTAGAATACATACGTGCGGGGTATATATACTGTAAAATAATAAATAATACTAAAATTCCCAAACCCAAAAGAATATTCAAGAAAATGTTGAAACATTGACTCCACTTCCAATTCCATGTAAAGTGACCGCCCTAATAGTCCTTCCTAACTTGTTTTTGTAGGATCCTTCCATTTCGAGTAAGAGGTCCGATAAATCGGATGGGTAAACGGGTCGGCTAACTTGTCCAGAGCAGAGTTAGAGCGTCCTGATAATTCCTTCATCATTTAGCCACACTCCGGTCTCTAGTTCCGCAGTATAGCTCGAGTCATAACTGAGCTGGCATCGGAATGTCGGTACCGGTCCTTGTGGACTACGGCCTAACTCTCCCAACATACTCAAAGGTACTTCCAAAAATTCCCTCGTTGAGGTCTGAAGTGTTCTAGCTTCTCGTTGCATATCTTTTCATGTATGTCGCATGTATCGACACTTAAGCATATCATATCATATCATTTCTTTGCCTTTTCGTTCCATCTGGTACAAGTACTCAGTTTCATCGAATAGTATTTCGGGTGAAACCAGGTTAGGACTCGATAAGAGCCACTGGAATAAGTGCCACGTGTCAAATAGCCTTGTAGGTCTTCGATCCCTTGATACGAAGCCAGTAACTAGCTCATATATGAGACCCTTGGCGGGTTACGGGTGAGTCTGCTAACTTTTGAGAGTTAGGACCAAGTTCTCATAAGCCATCTATATGAAGATGTGTATGGTTTACCATCGACCAAGGTAAACATAGTTAGGACGCATGGTCCAATCCTCGAGTAATTGCATACACAGTTGCCTAACTTGTTAGCTGACGACTAGGGCTCGTCTCAGCTCTCAAGTATACTTTCCTAACTTGGAAAGTCGTACTTTGGATGATTTCACGCATGTACGCAAAATAATCGCATCATCTCCCCCAAACTAAAAGTTCTGACCGTCCCCGGTCATAGCTTAACTCTGGGTTCAATTCTGTGCATCCACCTCTAAGTGCCTAACACTATTAAAGAGGAACTTAACACACTTTTACATTTCTGTGTCATCTCTTATCATATCTTGCCGAGTCCGGCCTCTTCCCATAGTACTCGCTTTGATCCCGAGACTCGTATCAATCAAATTAGTTCGTCAATCAAATTGATCTCCGGACTTATTTCCAATCGACTGTATTAGCCAATTTGGCGTCACATTTCTCTTCAAAGAGCAGTTAGAATACTGCTCTTTGGCGTATTGCTTCCTTTGAAGCACGAGATCTAAATTTTAGTCCACTTTTCTCTTTTTATTTATTCAGGACGACTTGATTTCTTTTCTCAAATTGTCCTAACTTGTTTCTTATGTTTTCTTTTCATTTTCTTAGACCAGAAACGCAAGAGAGAGAATCCTATCTCGGTTCAACTGTTGGATGAGGTTGCAACGACCTCGTTGGGAGACTTCAAAGATCTCCCAACTGGTGCTCTCAACTCCCTTCTCAACTATCATCGAGTGGAAGGTCTCCATGCTACTCACATCGCTCTCCTTCACCACAATCGCGCCAAGGTGTCTCAACGCATCTGTGATGAAGTTAGGAAGGAGTTCGAGGCTCGTATGAACCTTGCAGATAGGTCCGAACCCGAAACTGGAAACATGGATACCGAGAAAACTCAGGCTATTATTGTTCCGACTTCTGAGGACGTCGAAATCAGTAGTCCAACTCCTAGGTCTCCTGTTGCCGGTCGAAGCGGTCATTGCTCGGCCTAACTTCTTTTCTTTACATAACTTTTCCTAGCTTCGTTATGGGTCATTCTTTTTAACCCTTTTCTTTACATAACTTTTCCTAGCTTTGTTATGGTCTAGAATGATTATAAAAGAACTCTAGTCTTTGTCTTTGGACGCAGACTGTTCCTTTAATTCATCATCTGATTCATCACTGTCCAGATTTAAGTTAGGCACCCTGTTGAATGTGAAGTCATCATTCCAGATGTGTTCTTCATCATCTTTATCTTCAACAAGGGTGTGCAACTGTTCCGGAGTTAGGTCAATCAAGTCGTGAATGTTCTTTGGCAGAACAATGGGTTCATTACGAGCGACATGAGGTATTATACGAAATGCGGCGACTTTCTCTTTTAAGACAGTCCCATCCATTTCGGCAATAATATATAATCCTCCTTTTGTTCGACGAATTACTACCATCGGTCCCTTGTACCGTAGATACATTTTCCAATCTAAACTCTTTTCGATTGTAGTGTTCCTAACTTGAACTAGGTGTCCAGGTTTGAAATTCCAATCTTTAATAACATGACGGTTTTTCTGTTCAAAAATCCTTAAATTCCTTCGCTTCGTTTCATCTACCCACTCAATCATATTGAGTACAAAGGTTCGATGCTTTGATAATGCTTTGGCTCGTAAGCCAATTAGTTCTTCACGAGTTAGGACACGATTTGCCAGGCGTATCTACTAACCATGTAGATTCAACAATATCGAATGGTGAGATAGGTTCAGCTCCAGTCACCAAGAAATAAGGTGAACATCCCAGACCGCGACGAGGCGTTACTCGATCGGCCCATAAAATGTGTTTTAGGAAGTAGAACCACTTAGATATGTCTCCACCTGTAGATTTGGCTAAAGCTTGCCGAATATCAAGGTGAGCTTGTTCTATCTTTCCATTGGCCTGTGAATTATAAGGGGAAATTCAAATTCCTCAAATTCCGTACTTATTTTCTAGCCAGCTCAACATATTCTTCATTTGGGGTACATTGTCCGTGACTACTTTGTCAGGACATCCCCATCTGCATATAATATCGTCGAAAAACCATTCACCCAGTGTCCTATCATTCTCCTGTCTAAGAGCACGGGCTTCTGACCAAGATGATAATGAATCTCAAGCATGGACGATATATTTACATCCATTACTCGCAGGAGACATTACCATCGTGTTGACATGTATCTTTTGGAATAGCAGTGGTGTGTGTGTCAAGTTAGGAGGCGTTTTGATTAAACGCATCTGCCGGTTTTGACATGGTACACACGGAGAAACATACCAGTGTACGTCCTTTGCTACCTCTGGCCACCAGAATCGTTTCTCAATCAATTCTTGGGTCGCAAAGGATCCTTTATGTCCCACACTATCATGCACTCCAAAGAGGATTCGCATTCTCTTATCCCTATCAACTACTAACTGCGGCAGTCCCTCCAAAGAGTTAGGACGCCTATACAGCCTTCCTTGATCAACAAAGAATTTCTTAGCTTTTCGTATTAAATTATCTTTCTCTTTCCTTGTCATAGTGGAGAACAAATCCGGGTTAGGATTGTCATGCCACTCCTTAATTTTTGGTAACATTTCATTGTAAAGATTGCCTAACTCCGTACGGTGTTTGACTGAGTAAGGATTTTCAGTATCAAACGTTCCATGTTCCTCTGGATATAAATCCTGAGTAAACACCGTCATAGGCATACCCGAGTCTTCATACATCTGATGCCTTTTGAATTCGAACATTCGTTCTTCGTCAACATAGGCTTGCAGGTCATCTTCAAAATCATCAACGCTTGTGGCATAGACATCCATAGTTAGGAAGCCACTTCGAGGATCAATTTTGTCTTTAAATTCATCGAAGTCGTATGGTAGTTCCTCAACCTGTTCTGCTACTGAGAACGGAATTGGTTCTCCATTATCTTCGTCATTATAGTCTTCTGGATTGATTGGGGGTCGAGCAGGTTGCCAGCCACCCGGTGTAATACGAGATAGGCCGTCAGATCCATGCTTGACTCCTTTCACATGTATTAATGCAAAGTGATATTTTTGTATATCTTCGATCCAGCAATTTATAGTCACATTTGGACCGCAACTGGGGTTATCCAACATGCCTTTAATATAGCTTGCATCGGTTTCGACAGTTAGGCATCTACTCCCGTAAATTTGATAATAACTTGCCTCGAGGGCTAGTTTTAATCCATATAATTCTCGCTTAGCTTGAGAGAATCATGCCTCTCGCTCATTTAGAGTTAGGGACCCGAAATAATTAAAGAATTTCTTCTTAGGATCATTTGGGTCGAGTTGGTAAAGGTACCAACCTACTGCCTTATATGAAGTATCGACAGACAGATTGACATCCCATTTATAATTGATAGGTCGTAAAGCCGGAGCTTTTTGAATTCCCTCTTTAAGTAACCTCATGGCTAACTCCTGTCTCGGTCCCCATTCCCAGGGAACATTATGAGTGAGTTGAGTTAAAAGTTCTGCTTTCTTTGCATAATTTTCTATGAACATTTGAAGCTGACCAGCAGTTCCCAAGAATGCCCTAACATCGCTTTTATCTTTGCATGCAGGCCAAGTTAGGACAACTTCTGCAATCTTATCTTCAGGTACTCGACCTTCGTAAGTGCATTTATGCCCAACTACAACAATTTCTGGTCGGCATAAAAAGGTTTTCTGTCCCGAGAACGTTCCTCCAGCATACTTTAGACGCTGAACGACCCTGTTAAGATCTTGGAAATGTTCCCAAATGAACCTCCTAATTCCTTTATTGCCTTCCATTGTTTCAAGTCCACCGTCAGGGAGCTCATAACGAGTAGCTGGTCCCCTAACTGGTACATCATCAACGTATGGCCATGTTACATGCGGTATTTCATCTTGTAAAATATATGTCATATCGTCATGGAAGATAGGAACCGAGTTAGTCCACCCCATTGGCAATTTTACCAATTGGTGTGCACCAAACGGTGTCTGAAAGGTAGTGAGGTCTCGGGAATCTTCCTCTACCTCCCTTTCGTCGTACCCAACATGAACATCCAAGGTCGTTCCACAGCTTCATCCAGCAAAGTGCCTAGCTACATCTGCAGTAGCTGGAGGTATGCCAGAATGTTGAATCGTGACTTTATTCAGCGGTTCAAGACTGTGTACTAGCCTAAGTGACTTTCCATCTTTCTTCAGGACACAGAACCACTTGGAACAATAACTAGCGTTCGATGGTTCATAAATTCCTGCATCTATCTTATCTTTAATAATTTTGCACACGTCGGCATAAATTCCAGGTGGGATCGGAATATTTCTCTCCACCCATGGCTCGTGTGCTTGAGTTGGTATCCTAACTGGAGGGAAGAACTCTCGTTTAAAGGTTCCCCCTTCTTCCGGACACCACGCAAATGCTTTCCTTGAAGTCTCATAAATTTGTGCATGAGCTTCCTCTCTTCAGGCCATAAGAAACCATCATCATGAGATTTGTCCAAAGCTTCCATTTTCTCCTGAGTATATTGTCCGGTTGGTACGAAATCTTGAGGATTGATAGGTAACTCTGGCATATCCTTCAATGGTTCACCAGTTATATGCCTTTTTATCCGAAATTCCTCAGATAATTCAGCTTTCACCGGCCTAACTTTAAGAGCGACGGGTTTGTACTTTTTTGACCCATAAACTCTTACTAACTCGTACTTTTGAAGCTGCCCCGGTTTGTTCTTTCTAGGAACGTAAACCGACGGTTGTCTAAAAGCTTTCTTCCCTGGAACGGGCTGCCGAGCTAATCGTTTAAGAGATTTCCATGAAATTCGTGGTTTCTCTTCACTTTTCACAAGATAGGACAGATTTGAATCGTCCGCCTCAAATATCATAAACGTATCATATAGCGTAAAATTTGTTTCTTCATTATTTTTAGTGATGGGCTCGGGTCAGTCGGGTCAAGTCGGGTTTTGGGTTGGGTCACCTATTCCGGGTCGGGACAGGTCTGGATATGGTGACCCGACAATGACCCGACTGACCCGAAATGACCGGACCGGACCGGACCGGCATCGTGGACATCATAGCTGTGAGGTTACAAGAATGATGTCATAGAAAAAATGACGTGGCAATTCTTTTTTCTGAATTCACATGTGAAAAAAAATTTTACCCAATGCTTGCATCTGACGGCGGCGTGAAATTCACGCCGCCGCTGTCCATTGACACATTGTGTTAAGCCATGTTAAAATGTCTTAAGTGTGTTGACACATTTTGTTAAGCTTTGTTAAGTGTGTTAACAAAATGTATTGACCCGGAATTTAAAAGTCGGGTAACCCGAACCCGACTGCACCGGTTCGGGTTTTGATTCCGGTCCGGGTCGGGTCAGGATTTTTTGACCCAAACCCGACCCGAGCCCAACACTAATTATTTTCCATTACTTTTTCATTGATAGAAACATTTCGTTCCTGTTTGACAATTTGCATGTAGGTCTGATGCAACGCTGTTGCGTTCCACACCGGTCCTAACTTTTGCAAGTACGATTCGATGGCGGCACCATCCATACACTCCTTTCGGTCTTGTTCTTCAGATGCCAACCAGTACGATTCCGCAAGTTCTGTCCTCGTAAAATGTTTTCCTTCGGATTGGCGCCAACCATCCACCTCTAGTTCACCCTGCTCATCAAAATGAAACCCAATGGCGATTTCCTCCTCTCCCTGATCGCTAGTCAGATCTTCGAGGTTCAAAAATTTCCATCCGGCTCTGGTTTCAATGGTTCTTCAGGTGTAGGCAATTTCTTATAGTTAGGCACCTCATATCTTGAAGTATCAACTTTCATAACATTGGCTAACTTGCCACGAGCGAACGTAGGAACTACACATTGCCGTTTAGAGTTAGGACAAGTGATTGTGAGTTCCGTATCACCGTTTGTGAAAGTTTTAACGTTGCTTTCCGTCAACGCATCGAATGGTCTTCCCATAAGTAACATATATGGAGCACGATTTTGAATGTGCAACTGTAGGTAGATAGTAAGGTCACCAAATGTAAATGGGACGTTCCTAGCTAAACCCTCAGTTCTACCCAACCCTCCATGCGAATCCTGCATTTGAAGAGTTACGTTGGGGTCCCAAGTTAGGCCCAACTGAGTAGCCACTAAACGATCAATCGAAACGATCTGCGATCCAGAATCTAAGATTCCTTCAACAATTTCATTTCTATGATTGATTCGAGCCGCAATTGATTGTAGTCCTTTGCTGTTTCCCGCTACAACAATCATATCGCGTCTCTCGTCGTCGATGGGTAAGTGATTATGAAAACATTCTACCACATCTTTTTGTACCCAAGATCCTGCAGGCATTCCATCCCTTTCTTCGGATAGATACTCAAACATGATCTCTGGTTCAAGAGCTAGATCATCAATGTCGATATAATTACCGTGCATTAATACTCCTGTAGGCATCTCCGGAATCTCAGTCTTGCCGTTATCAGTTAGGACAGCTACGTACGCTGACTTTCCCCGTTTAGGCTCAACTCGTCGATTCTTGAGTTTTCTTTCCAGAATTTTCTTCACTAACGAAGAAATTCCTAGCATCTCTTCTATGGATAGCTGAACAGTGCCTTCCAAAACTTTGGTAGCTACTTCTTCCGCTAAACCATCCTTAAACAATTTGTTCCTAACTCGATAGCTAGGTTGTTTCGATTTTTCCCTTTCATTTGACATAGGAGATGGGTGAGATTGATCCAGTGCCTGAGAGTTAGGTACTTCAGAACGACGGTTCCGTACATCTGTCTCAGGTTGTGGCCGGAAGGTGATAGGTCGGACATTGTCAAAAGGTCGCTTTGCAGTGGCAGGAGACGGTCTGATGTCCCCATAACCAGCACTAGGCTGTTCCTTTGATACTACTTCCATCCTAACTTTCTCCGCTGGCTCACTTTCAATCTCAGTACTTGTGTCCCTAGTTCGACGGAAATTCCGGTTAGGAATACCATCAAACCTATCTTTTGGAGGCATAAGTACACCATCAAACGCGACTTTCTTTTTAAACGCTGATTTCAGAGGTCCCGGAGGTGATCCCCTTCGATCATTGTTTGTATTATTGGAAGTTTTGCTAAAAAGAACTCTCCGGTGCCTGCACAAACGAGCTAGTGTAGTTTCTTCCAAGTTGGTAGATACCACGACCAGGTCTAGGCTCCTTCATCGAGTCTAATAGTTTTTTTCCCAAGTTAGGGTGGTCACCATTTTGTGAATGATCCGGATATGATCGTTCGTTAAACCGCCTAACTTCTTCAGATGGCCTTTGTTGGCTCATCTGCAACATTGCGTTCTTAGCCTCAGCTAATTTGCGTAAGAGGACTTGTACCTGATCCTCGGAATCCAGCTGACGATTCATTTTATCTTCTTCTTCATCAACCATGTTCGCAAAGTAAGATTCTGCCTTGTCCCAACCTCGGGACTTAGCTATATCTTTGATCAATTTGTAACGAGGGGTATTTTCGTCATCACGGGGCATCCTAACTTCATCCCGCAATTTCATACAAGTTGAACCGTTGCCTTCCGAAACTAACCATCCTCTTTTAACGTAATCCTGATAGATAGGACACGCTGCTAACAAGTGATCCTTTGCTCAACACATGAAACAAAGTAATTGACGAGGACCAGTGTTTGAATAGGTGTTCCCATATTGAGCACTTGGTCCAGAGGGTCCGGATTGATTAAATCCATACCAATTCTGATTCCCTTCTAAGTTAGGCTGCCGTTGCAAAACAGCTGCTCCAACTAGAGAGGCCACAGTACTAAGACCTTCGCCAACTTTTAATGTCATTTGACGCATTTCCTTTAGCCATGCTTCATTGACATCTTTTTGAGATGCTAGATGCTCCTTTTTGAGCTCTAACTTCTCTTTCTCATTAACGCTATCTTTGGAAGCGGACTTCCACAAATCTGAGATGCCCCCTTCAACATCGTTCTCCTGCTTAATCTTCCTGACACTTTTAAGGTAGTCAAAGTTCGAATGGGCAGGTAGACCCGACGTGAGTGGATAGGCTATCTGGCTTCGTCTATACGACTCTGGGTTGGTAGAACCAATACCCGACGACCTTACGGAAGTTAGGCCATATATAGATTCGTAGTTCGACGATGAAAAGACCTTTTCCGCCGCCGCTACTGCTTCTTTAAGCGTAATAGGATCCTCTTTTCTTCGATTACCGATCGTTGTCGGTTTTACGTCTCTCCTAACTTGATCAAACACCATACTTCGAGTACTCTCTTCGAATACCTTCAAGTAGGTGCGTACCGCATCCCTATTAGCTAGGATGGGTCAATCCGTCATTAACTTTTCACATTCTGTTACAAACAGAACATTATAAAGTCAAAACTCGGCTTTCTGCCTTATACTCAGGGGTTCGTACTCATTGACAATTCGGTCTAACTCGTACATTGATCCTGCGACATCTAACATTTCTTCAGGAAGAATATTTCGGACCTCTTTTACAAATTCATCGTAGTTAGGCGTCCTAACACTCTTCATGCCCATAAATAGCTTTCTGGTCGGATATGTACTCCAATCCAGAGCTAGTTTTAACTTTGCATCGTCCGACGTAATGCCGTTTGAATCAAAGATCCACTCTGCCGCCTCAAACCATTGAATAACTCCGACTGGGTCTTCGATATTCAAGATAGGAGGGGTCTTGTATAACTTCAGTAACTTTTCGGCTGCAGCAGCCAACTGAGTCACCGCATCGTTCGAAAGGGTTGGTAACCCAATCTGAGGAATATTGTTCCAATTTGACATGTTTTTCGATTTTTGTAAGATAGGATGAGACGTAGATGAGATAGAATGCGCGAGATTGAGATTTGGAAAGGAAGACTGAAACCAAGACAAGAAAATAGACAGATAATCGAAAGAAAGTGCTGGGGTTTGCATAGAGGTGAGATTTGTTGATTCGAAGTTGAAAGGATTCGGTCCTTGCTCGTTATTAGAGTTAGGACTTTCACCAATTGATGATAAAGGTGATTCTGGTTGTTCTCTAAACTGGTCGTCATCGTCTTGAGACGCCGAACGTACAGCAGGAGATTTTGGGTATGCTCCAATAGAAGGACCTTCTGGTTCGACTACTGTTGCTTTTTCTTTTGCTTTACGAGTTCGCCCTCTGTTATCTGATGAAGGGTTCACTGATTTCGCTTTTCTTTGACGTGCTTTGATGCGATCTAACTTCCCAAAGTCAATGATTTGAACTCGAGATGAATTCCGAGTGTTACACTTCGACGATGGTTTGCCTATCTTGTTTTTGCAACGTACAAAGGGTTTTTGTGGCTTTTAGGCCTATAGATTCTTTTAGAACCCCTCGCGGTGGGCTCCAGATAATGCGCAGTGCGTGGGATCACAACTACCACAACCCAAAAAACGTGTTTAGGTAAGTTAGGACGGGTTCCGCCTTATCAATTTTATAAAGGTGCGAGTGTGCTTGTCAAAGGTTACGCGGGTTCCGCAAGAATCTATCACTTTTATCTTTTCTTTATCCACAGGAGCTAGGGCTCAACTGCTTCGGCGTTTGACTACGGTGTAGCCTAACTAGGTTTTGTATAACTTTGAATCGCTTTCAGTCAAAGTAGGGGCGCACTGGCCTTCCTAACTTAAACCAAACTCGAAACGGACTTTTGCCAGTGACAAAGGGGCTAGGGCTCAACTTCCTCGTATGGACTTTGGATAGATCAACGAAGGGGGGCAAGGGCTCAACTGCCCAACGAAGATAGGCTTTGGTATATACTCGGTTTAGTTCACCACAACCTGAACCGGACTAACACAATGCGAGGGAGCTAGGGCAATCGACCTCGACTTTCCAACTTTGGTATATACTTGGTTTAGTTCACCACAACCTGAACCGGACTAGCACAATGCGAGGGAGCTAGGGCAATCGACCTCGACTTTCCAACTTTGGTATATACGCAGTCTAGTTCACCACAACCTTGACCGGGCAAATTTCGTATCTTTTCTTTTCTTTTCTTTTATTGGCTACACAGGAGTTTTCTCGCTGGTTTGCACTTCTCAGACGCCCACTCCGGCAGATACTGAGCAAAATATAATGTATGGTGAGATCCGCACTGGGTAATCTGAAGTTAGGATACATACGTGCGGGGTATATATACTGTAAAATAATAGATAATACTAAAATTCCCAAACCCAAAAGAATATTCAAGAAAATGTTGAAACATCGACTCCACTTCCAATTCCATGTAAACCGACCGCCCTAATAGTCCTTCCTAACTTGTTTTTGTAGGATCCTTCCATTTCGAGTAAGAGGTCCAATAAATCGGATGGGTAAACGGCTAACTTGTCCAGAGCAGAGTTAGAGCGTCCTGATAATTCCTTCATCATTTAGCCACACTCCGGTCTCTAGTTCCGCAGTATAGCTCGAGTCATAACTGAGCTGGCATCGGAATGTCGGTACCGGTCCTTGTGGACTACGGCCTAACTCTCCCAACATACTCAAAGGTACTTCCAACAATTCCCTCGTTGAGGTCTGAAGTGTTCTAGCTTCTCGTTGCATATCTTTTCATGTATGTCGCATGTATCAACACTTAAGCATATCATATCATATCATTTCTTTGCCTTTTCGTTCCATCTGGTACAAGTACTCAGTTTCATCGAATAGTATTTCGGGTGAAACCTGGTTAGGACTCGATAAGAGCCACTGGAATAAGTGCCACATGTCAAATAGCCTTGTGGGTCTTCGATCCCTTGATACGAAGCCAGTAACTAGCTCATATATGAGACCCTTGGCGGGTTACGGGTGAGTCTGCTAACTTTTGAGAGTTAGGACCAAGTTCTCATAAGCCATCTATATGAAGATGTGTATGGTTTACCATCGACCAAGGTAAACATAGTTAGGATGCATGGTCCAATCCTCGAGTAATTGCATACATAGTTGCCTAACTTGTTAGCTGAGCTCTCAAGTATACTTTCCTAACTTGGAAAGTCGTACTTTGGATGATTTCACGCATGTACGCAAAATAATCGCATCAGCGCACCTGTATCTTGGTCTTCAAAACCTCAATCAATTGTGGCTTTGTCTTTCACTGAAGCTGAGTACATGGCTCTAGCTCGAGGAGTCCAGCAAGCTGTTTGGATGAAGAGCTGGTTTGAGGAGGTAGAATTGGGCAGTGGGAAGCCGATGAAGATCCTTTGTGACAATCTCGGAGTGATTAGCTTGTCGGAAACCACTCGTGAACATAGCATTTCAAAAGCTATTGATGTTCGGTACCATTTCATTAGGGACGAAGTCGAGGATAAGAAGGTTGAAATATTTCCCGTTGAATCTCATAACAACGTTGCCGACCTATTCACGAAATCACTTCCGAAAGAATTGCATCAACAATTTATTCAAGCGCTGGGTTTGGACTGGTGGTACCACCGCCAGGGGGAGTGTTAGGAATCTAGTTGGATGGATTTGGATGGCGTCGGTACGGATTCAGGTGTTCGACGAGGTGATGTGGTGTATGGCTATGTTAGGCTACCGCGTCTGGTTTGTTTGGTTCTAATGGTATAAACATTTGTTTCCCCACTCACTCTCGCTCTTTATCTTGTACCGTCAAGAGCGAGAGTGAGTGCAGAAGTCTCTTCTCTTCATTTTCATAACTAACTTATTCTAGATACCGTTTCTCATATAATATAGGTATCTAGATCTTGTACCGTCAAGAGCGAGAATACCGTTTCTCATATAATATAGAACCATTTTTCATCAACAGTAAGCTATGCCAAATTGGTGCAAGGGATACTGGAAAAAGGATGCCAGGTATAGAGCAGCCATTTCTCTACAATTCAAACTCTTTATCTTGGCGATATCCCATGAATTAGTTGGTGTGTGCTCGAGTTAAAGAAATGTTCCTCCCAGTTAGGCGCCCAATATCTCGTGCTCCAACACACTGCCGGGTAGCTCTTCCTGAGGATATGTAATGCCGTCACACCTGACTAACTGGGCGTGACAATTGAGTTAAATTCTCGTTTATTCCATAGTATATTCCTATCCACCCTTCGACCTTGTCAAAAGTAGTTTTTCCTAGTCTAAACCTGTCTGGTTACATTTAGATTTCCCCAGATTACTTCCAAACAAAAGTCGCAGGTCAAACAAATAGTTCTGTATCAAGGACTACTAGAACACTGTAAGTGTTACAAACGGTGCAATCCGGCAAGGGGCCGATCATCCAAAGTTATATAATAGGTATAATAGGTTTGGCCGTCGCCGCTTGCGGCCATCCCAGTCATTGAAATCGAAGCAGTCACGAGTTCGGGTCTGCACTCTTCCTTTTGCCTTTCACTGTTCTACATCTTTTGTTTCTTTGTTTTCAATTTCAATGGTTAGTTCGGTATGGTTAACTCTTGTAAATACTAGCTAACAAAACCACACCGGAAAATTGCGACAATATATCTTTTTTCGCTTCGATTTTTTTTTCCTCAACGCGTCTGCAGGCTGCCCAGGCTACGTTCAAGTCTATCAAATCTGTTATCCCTCTTCTTGACCGCGTACTGGTCCAAAGATTCAAGCCTGAGACTGTAAGTCCAATTTCTTTCTCGGGAAAAACACGGCTCAGCATACGGGATTACTCATACGAAATTCTCGTCTAGAAAACTGCCTCTGGGATCTTCCTGCCTACATCTGCTACCTCAAATCCTCTCCCCGAAGCCACTGTCATTTCTGTTGGTCCCGGTGCTCCAGACAAGGACGGTAAAGTCGTCCCCACGGCTGTGAAGGCCGGTGACAGGGTACTTCTTCCTGGTTGGGGTGGAAATGCTATCAAGGTTGGGGATGATGTACGTCCTCTTTTCAGCTCTTTGATTATGCTTGAAACTGACTGACGTGTTCTACTCAGGAATACCATCTCTTCCGAGATTCGGAAATCCTCGCCAAAATCCAGGAGTAAACGGGTTTCCTCTGAATCCTCTGCTCCACCCCTTCCCTCGACCCGTCGCTGACTTTTTTTTGCCCATGGGAGCTATCGGAAGCCGATGGGCAAAAGTCAGAGGGTGGAGTTCGCAGAGAGAGAGAAACAGTGTACGAACCTTCGTGTAGAAGAAGGCCACCCACAAAATTACAACACTTTCCTACACTAATCTAGTTTGCATTTTTGCTGTCTATTCGGTTTTCATTGGTCAATAAATGAAAGAATCATCCCCACTCATACCTCAGTAGCAGTCTGTGAATAGTCCCCAGGTCTCCTTCCGCCGACCGTTCAATTGAACGCCAATTTTGGCAAGAGGGCTCTAGTCCCTCAGCCGTGCTATGACACATTCCTCCATATCGTACCACTCCATGGAAGGACGTCAAATAATCTGAAATTCAGTCTTTTTTGATCTCATACCGTAGCAGTAGCACTTGAGGTACATGTATACATCTATATCTAATAACATTACTATTCTACACCTGTACAAGAAGCGACCTCCCCGACATCTCCTCTGGCTTGTCCAGACCCAACAATTCCAGCACCGTTGGTGCAACATCACACAGCGCTCCAGCCTCTTCACCCTCCTTGTCTTCCGCGAATTTTATCTTCTCATTATCACCCGTCATCAAGAACGGTACAGGATTCGTCGTATGCGCCGTATGTGGTGCTTTCGTTTCCAGATTGATCATTTGCTCGGCGTTGCCGTGATCTGCGGTGACGAGGAGGATATACCTAAGTGAAGAAGTAGGACGTTAGGAACACAACATCAGCACGTCGACTCAACTCACCCAGCCTCCTCACATGCTTTATAAACGATTCCGACCGCCTCGTCCGTGTGTCCAATTGCCTCTACTGCTGCATCATATATACCTGTATGTCCGACCATGTCAGGAGGAGCAAAGTTGCACATGATGAACTCGTGCTCTTTCAATTTGACGAGTTCAGCCACTTTTTCGGCAACACCCTATAAGAGATGTTTAGAACCAACATCAGCGAGCGGTTGCTTGAGCATCCACACACCTTGACGCTCATCTTTGGATCCTTATCGTACGTCGGCACCTTGGGCGAAGGAATCATGTGTCTTTCTTCATTGGCAAACTGCTTTTCGACACCTCCGTTGAAGAAGAAGGTTACGTGCGCGTACTTTTCAGTCTCTACAAGCGGAGTGTGTTACAAATAGCACGATCTGAAGGTTGAATCGAAGCATACCAGCGACATGTGCTTGCTTGATGTCCTTCTCCGCCAGCCATTCCGCCAATACATTGGTCATGACTTGAGGGGGGAAAGCAATAGGAAAGGGGAACTCGGCGTTGTAACGGGACATGGTGGTGAGATGCTGGAGGGGTATGAGTTAATGACGGAGAATGAACTTAAGAATAAACACGTACAAGATCTTTTGGAACTTTGATTTCAATCGGTTCATCAAGTTTTCCAAGTATGGTGGCGATTTCACGCATCCTGTCCGAGCGGTAGTTGAATAAGAAGATTGTATCATTGTCTGCAACACGAAGGAGACGTCGGAACAGGTCACTGACGAGAAGATTTACGGACCTTTTAATCTTCCTTCATCTCCGTTTACAATGATCGGTTTTAAGAATTCGTCAGTGACATCCTTGTCGTAGTTGGCCTTGACAGCGTCGACGGCAGCCTCTCCCTTATCGCCGACGCCGTCCACAAGCCCTTCGACCGCAATTTTGACCCTCTCCCACCGTTTATCCCTGTCCATCGCATAGTAACGTCCGACGATCGTTGCGAGTTCTCCATATTGCTCCTTCTTCATGAATTCGAGAAGTTGTTCAAGGTAGCCTGCGGCAGAGCGAGGCGCGGTATCTCTACCGTCGCCGAGGAAGTGTACATAGGTGTGGGGTACACCCTGCTCCTTCGCAGTCTCCAAAAGGGCGAATAGATGATTGATGTGGGAGTGCACACCGCCATCAGAGATCTATGGAAACAAATCAGGAGCGAACGGATGAAATGGAAAGACCAAACCTACCAGACCCAGAAGGTGTAGTCTTCCGTTACCCTCCTTGGCTTTTTTCATACTTTCCAGGATAGCCGGGTTCTTGTGGAATTCCTTCTTCTTTATCGCAACGTCGATGCGGACAATGTCCTGCCAGACGATACGTCCTGCGCCGATATTCAAGTGACCAACCTCTGAGTTACCCATGAGTCCATCACTGAGGCCGACAGCTGTGCCATGGGCAGCCAATTTGCGGAAGCTATGCTTTTTAGCTATATCATCCATGTTCGTGGTAGTACCGGCCTCGATGGCGTTCCCTTTCTGCCCAGCCTCGTCGGCGATACCCCATCCATCATGAACACTACATAGGGCTCAGAAATAATCAAGCTAGAAAACGGTAAACGGGACGCACATTAAACAGACTCTGTTCTTTACCTCTGGCATGCGGGGAATACAGGAAAAGGTTAACGCGGACTTTACGTTTTTTAATCGATACGGATGCCGGTCGGCAGTGGCGATGCAGTAACCTAATTTGGACATTGGCCAAACAAATAAACGTCCAGCGAAATCCGCCAGTCATCGAATCTTTCTCTTTACCCATAACCTTCAACGGAGCTCTAGTTTCAGGTGAGCTCGCTGTTCCCCACGACGTCGAAGCCTTGAACTCGCTTACTCACAATGATGTCTCACCGTCATCTATCATCATATGCTGCGCAACGCATCGCTTTTTTCGATATATAAACTGCCAGCTCTTGTAACGCCGTTTTACTCTTTCTTACGAATAATCTACTACAATGGAGGACGAAGTCGCTGCCCTCGTACGTTTTACATCCCCCTCCCTTTTTTTCTCTGTCTGACAGCCCCCCCTTTGCTCAAGGTTATTGACAATGGATCCGGCATGTGTAAGGCTGGATGTGAGTATTCCAGTATTTTGCCCTAAATCTCGTACTGATTTCGCCGATTTCTAGTTGCTGGTAACTTAAAACGTTTCTACACTCACGTATAGTGTCTGACTACCTTGGGATCTTAGGTGATGACGCTCCTCGAGCTGTCTTTCCTTCCATCGTCGGTCGTCCCCGTCATCAGGGTGTCATGGTCGGAATGGGTCAGAAAGACTCCTATGTTGGGTATGTCTCGCCTTCTTTTGCGATCTTTCTCTTGCTCACCGCGATCTCAGTGATGAAGCTCAGTCGAAGCGTGGTATCTTGACCCTCAAGTACCCCATCGAACACGGTATTGTTACCAACTGGGACGACATGGAGAAGATCTGGCATCATACGTTCTACAATGAGCTCCGTGTTGCTCCTGAGGAGCACCCCGTCCTTCTCACCGAAGCTCCTTTGAACCCCAAGGCCAATCGTGAAAAGATGACGCAAATCATGTTTGAAACTTTCAATGCCCCCGCCTTTTACGTCGCAATTCAGGCTGTCTTGTCTCTCTATGCATCTGGTCGTACCACTGGTATCGTTCTTGACTCTGGTGATGGTGTCACCCACACCGTCCCTATCTACGAAGGCTTCGCTCTCCCTCACGCTATCCTTCGTCTCGACCTTGCTGGCCGTGACTTGACCGATTTTTTGATCAAGAACCTCATGGAGCGTGGGTATCCCTTCACCACTACCGCCGAGCGTGAAATCGTGCGTGACATCAAGGAGAAGCTTTGTTACGTTGCTCTCGACTTTGAGCAAGAGCTGCAAACTGCTGCTCAGTCTTCTGCCCTTGAAAAGTCGTACGAACTTCCCGACGGACAGGTCATCACTATCGGAAACGAGCGGTAAGCTTTTACGCTCGTATATGTCTTGCCCTTTCCTTATTCATTTTATTTCAGATTCCGTGCCCCTGAAGCCCTCTTCCAGCCCGCCTTCCTGGGTCTCGAAGCTGCCGGTATCCACGAAACCACTTACAACTCCATCTTCAAGTGTGATCTTGATATCCGTCGTGATCTGTACGGAAACGTTGTGCTCTCTGGTGGTACCACCATGTTCCCAGGTATTGCGGATCGTATGCAGAAGGAGCTTACCTCGCTGTCCCCCGCTTCGATGAAGGCATGTAGTCTCTTTTTTTGAACCCCAGTGTAATTCGCTGATCGTTTCGATAGGTCAAGATTGTTGCTCCTCCGGAGCGAAAATACTCTGTCTGGATTGGTGGTTCTATTCTTGCTTCCCTCAGCACGTTCCAAAACTTGTGGTGCTCGAAGCAAGAGTACGACGAATCTGGTCCTGGTATCGTCCATCGCAGTACGTGTTTCCTTCCTATTTGGTATCCCTCCTTGGCGCTCATTACTTCCATTCACACAGAGTGCTTCTAAGCGCTGTCGTGGATATTGGGAGCGGACGATCGTGCTAGCGGAGTGTGTTTCTTCTTTGGTAAAAAGTAGTAGAACGATGTCGTGGGATTGACTCACGACGCAAACTTGTAAAGGAATGATTTTGATGCCCTTATCTCCGACTTTTTTCTCTTTTCGTCCTCTCCACCTTTTAACTGCTCTCTTCTCCAGTACCTTACCTTATACGTACTTTTCGTCGCCTTTATGTCACGAAGTGGATTTTTCTCTCAATCGGCGCGAAAGGAAAAATCATGAGATTAGGATATCGACCAATTATTGCCAAATATATATACTACTTTGATGCGATGCTATGCAAGTACTTTGACCGTTTAGAACTAAAAGTCTTCGTAGATATATGAGAGTCATGACGCATCCGAATCCAGATCGTGCCCCTGCATACTTACATCCACGCCATTCTCCTCCGGCTCCCCCCTCTTCATGATCATTTTCTTTGGAAGAGCAGCCTCATCCTTGTTCAAAGCATCCTGCTCGCCTTCACCCTGTCTCGCATAAATCTCTGGTCTCCCTCCCAAGCCTTCCTGTAACCTCCCATTCCTCTCCCTCTCCCTCTCCTTCCTCTCCGCCAAAATCCACTCATACCTCCTCAATAATATCCTCTCAACCCAGCCCTCGTTTGGAAAATTTTTCTCCCACTGATTATGCAGATGAACTCCAAATACCTGGGACAGCGCTCGTGCCAAAGCAGGCGGGTTGCCAGTATAGGTGACGTCCCCCGGAGCAGATTTCAGTCCATTATCATCGATGGGTGCATTAAGGTGAGTATGACCGCCCGAAACGTCCAACGCCTCAACGATATCCCCCCGTTCAAGCTGACTCTCCCTTCCTCCCTTTCTCCTCCACGGATTCCACCACGATTGTTGGTTTTTTATATTACTCTGGCTCTGAGTTGGACTCTGGTCCTCCCACCATCCGATTCCACCCGGTCTGTCTTCTTTGAACGGGTCCGGAAGTCGATTATCGAGTCTGCATGAACGACCGTCTGTAAAACACCAAGGGAGGATCTGTAAAAGCATATTAAAAGAGTCTCTGTTTAGATTCAAAAGAAAAAACCCCCACCTTGAAAGGCCTCACACCACCTCTCACCAGCCTCCGATACAGCTTGAGATACAGCGTACTGCCCCAATCTGTTGAATCCGGTCTAGGTGGAGAATCCGTGGCCATGATGTGAAAAGCCTCGCACAGATACGGAGAATGAGGATAGAACCTCATCAACGCCCCATTCAGCGGCGTATATTTTTTACCATAGCAATCCCACTGAGTCACAAACTCATTTTCCAGCAACGGTTCCAGATCCCTCGTCAACAAAAAGTCCATATCCACCCAAACGCCGCCATAGTTCCAAAGCAGCAACAGGCGGATCAGGTCACCGTCGACCCATGCTTTTTTGTCAAAGAGCGGCAAGTGATGAACAGGAGGCTGTTCTTGCGGCTGGTGAGGTTGCTGCTGCGGATCCAGTGCCGTCCCTTTCGCCAATTGCACAACATCGACCCTCCGAACCTCGAACGATCCCCTCTCAGAACCATCCTCCAAATTCGGGTGATCTTCGCCGTACCTCCTCAAATACTGCTTCAAGATCTTGTTCCCTCTCAAATCCCCATTGCTCCATAGAACGAGTTTGGACGTGGCAAGATTCTGAGTCGCGAAAAACGATTTGAGCATGTACTCTTGTCTCGGTCCAAACGGTGCCAGATCCGATCTCCAATAGGTGTGAAACTGAGTTCGAGGTAGTTGTTGTTGATTCATAACAGCTGCGGCAGCCTGCCTCGTCAAACTCGACGAAGACGACAAACTCCTAACCGTCCCCGCAAAATCATAGCAGTCCAACCCAAACCTCATCTCAAGCCCAGCCTGGACCTCGTTCATTCTAGGCCCATAAACTCGTTCGGTAACATTATACCTCCAATTCGGACGATTGAAACACCCAGCGAGAGGTTTGATAGGCAAGACTTCCTCCCTCACAAACTTGCGCGAGTAAAACGCAAGTTCGAGGTGTGGCTCGTAGATCCCGAGTAAGAGATATATCAGTGTCAGAGACGCGACTGCTAAAAGGGTGATCACTATTTTGGTCAATGTCGGAGTTGGGTCTTTGACTCTGCGCAGGTTTATTCGTCTGCCAGTGGAAGATGAGGACGAGGACATGGACACGGAAGGGTTTGTTTGTCTGAGAGTGTGAAAACTGGAGCGGAGGTAGTGAAAGGGTGTACGGAGAACCAATGACCCTATTCGGCGTATGATTCGAGGAATAGGTATCGGAAGTGACACTAGCCAACTCTGGGTCGAGTTTGTTCTGACAGGGGATAAGGAAGGATTCCGGCGTCTTGGTGCAGCAGCAGAATAAGTTGAATACCCATAACCGTACGGCGCAGACGGTCTTTTTCGGTGACGGTGCTGCTGTGCCACGGGATTGGGAGACGGGGCAGAGGCAGATGCGGATGAAGAAGCAAAATTTTCGTTTAATTCGGCGTCGTACCCATCGTTGTACATCGGAATGGGCGTAGCAAGTCGGTCATAGCTCATGTGTTTTTGACTGCCAGCCAAATGTTATTAGAATGAAGTCAAACACACAGAATTTTGTTTACCCAGCTTGAAGCCTGAATACCCTTCTTTTTTCTTTTGTGTTTGAATTCTGCGGCGGCCTTTGGGGGCGTTGGTGACGGTTGGTCAGAGGTCAATGTAAACAAGATGTTGGAGCTCCCGGACCGCAATTCGCCGCGCATACTTGTGAGGGGTCGGTCTAGACAGCTGCCATTTGAACGCTTCGAGCTGCCACCGCCGTAAATCCACGAGCTTTTTAGACGCGACCTTATGGCACGGAATGATGGCGGGCGGGAACCAGCAAATGTAGAAATGAGTGGTGGCGATGTGTGTAAAATATGTATGTAGGCTCTAAGTAGTAAAAATCTAATCATTAAAGTACTTTTGCCTTTCATGCCTCACAAATAGACCCTCGAACTCCTTCTGGCCATCTCAATCACCTTCCATCCACCTGTAAGTTCATTACCTAGTTCCTCTTCCACCCTCGTCACAACCGCGACATACATGCACTGCTCAACGCGGTCTTCACTTCCCACGACTACCTCTCTCGTCTTTACATTCCTAAACAGTAGAATCTCCTGCGTATTAAATTGAATCACAAACACCGGGATTTCGTTCTCCAGGACTTTCCCAGCGGAGATATCGACTTGACGGATATCGAGGACCTTACTGTCGCTCACGAGTCCTTGACAGAGATACTGCTCCATCGTCGCCCATAGGACATTGTACGTCTAGGGAGGGAAAAAATGAGCTCAAAAGTTTTGACAGACAAAGACATGAGCGCAGCTTACACCCTCTCCACACCAAGCCTTCAAAGCTTCCTGATCAGCGCTCAAATATGCGTCCACAACCTCGGGGACGATGTACTCCCTAAGCTCCTTCTCAAAAGCGTCCTGAGTAAACCCAGGATCCAACGCTTTCATCATCCTCGTCACATGTGCCGTTTCGTTTTCTTCAAACCATCCCGCAATGGTATCGGTGACACCTCTCATGGACAAAACCACAGGGTTTTCGGATTCCGCATAAGCAATTTGCCATGAAGACAACGACCGTAAGATAGGATTAGTTTGTTTCAAATTTTCCCATCGTTCTTGCTTGGGCGACGAAGCGTGCAGGACAACGGCCGAGCCAGCCCTGACAAGGAAGAGGGTCAGCCTATCTCACCAGAGAAAAGAGAAAAAGAAACAGCTAACTCTGGATCAGCAACGACCCTCCCTCCAACACCCATTCCCGTCTTCCCCGCCTTTTCCAGCCTTCTTTGTCTCCTCAACCTCCTAGCTTCCTTCTCCTCGAACCCAGCGTGCTTCGCACTCCCACTATCATCCAACGCATCAACAAGTGTCTCCGCAAGACTCTTATACGCAGCCGTCTTCCTGATGGGCTCCGTACTCTTTTCAATCTTTTCAGAAAGCGCAGCAGAAGCCTTGGATATAGCCCTCATAAGCTCGGATTCTTCCATACTCTTTAACGCTTCTCCAACCGCATCGGACACTTTAACACCCGTCTTTTTTAATTCTTCTGCTGCAGCTCGCAGTCGAGGATTTTCTTTTATACTAGACGTTAGCTAAAAGAGAGGACATAGGTTGAGCCATTATTTCTCTCCTTCTCTTTTGGAAAAAAATAAAAGAAAGAAAAAAGAGTCACTACACATACCCTGGCTCGTTCATAAGCAGCTCTAGCCTTCTTCATAGCTTCCGAATCTTGAAACTTGTCTACATCGCCCTGAAGTTGTTTGACATTATCCTGTAATTCTCTATTCTTCTTCAACTCGTCTTTCAGAACGTCCACGAACGTTTGAAATGGAGATTTTGGAAGTTCGTTTCTGCGCGAGTCGGAAGAGTGGAAGGCGCGTCGTCGCGTTGCGTTTCCGTTTCCGTTTACGGTTTGACTTATTTTGACGGATTGGGAGATGGCGGCGAGTCTTTGTGAGCGTGATAGGGCATTCCGGGTAACGACGCTGGACAGGTTTCGAGGAAGCATTTGGGACGGAAAGAAAAAAGAGGACGCATTTGTGCCGGCAGCCGGCAAAGTTAGCCTTCCGGGTTCGCACGAGCCGTGCCGGCTATTATTTCTCTTCGACTCCGATGCTTCCTCGTAACATCTCCAGTTTAATTCTCGGAATGCCCTATCACGCTCCCAAATACTATCCACAATGCTATATCTAATTCTTTGAAGCAACCCAACCCCGCTCTGGATGAACCAAGTGTTCGTGGCAAAAGTGAGCGTCTCTGAATAACTTGACAGGGTTGATCGTCTGTTGCAAACTGTTCGAGCGCACCTAAAAAGCTATGTATCATGTCCTTTATTACCTCAGGTCCAACTGAACTTTCATCTTGCTCTCATCCTCATCATGACCATCCAGCTACCAACTGAAATATGGTGGAGGATACTCGATTATCTTCCCTCAAATAAGGTTAAACAGCTGGGTCGAGTCAATCGTGCTTTCCTTGAGAAAGCGCGACAATCGCGATACCAAAGTCTGGTGATCTACGAATATGACAAGAAAACTAAACGTCGATTGGAAAAAATTAGGTGAGCCACTAAGGAAGGGCGCTGATGCCACAACCTTAATTATGATCTTCGTCAGGTCTTCATCTCTCGGTCACTATGTCCGTTCCTTGACGCTCTGTGTTCAAGCATGGCCAGCCTCTGAACTTATCAGGTGGGACGGCCAAACCGGAGACTCCTTGTCGGTCGTTGACCGCGTTCGCTCGCTTTTCGACTCGCATTATCTCCCACGGAAGACAGTGGCTTTGAAGAAGAAACGGCTGGATAGACGGATCGAGCTCATCTTCGAAGCAATGACAGCTTTTGAGCATATTCAAGAGTACGAGCTTATCTGGGAGGAATACGATCAAGACTGTCCGGAAGAATTCATTCCAGAGGTAAAATTTGCATCCTCGCTGATGACGATCTTTCTGTCCATGCTTGTTATTTCCCCTCTGCGTGGAACTCTGACAAAGCTCAGTCTACAAATCCCAACGCATATTGCACTAGACTGTTTGGCTGCGGCGGATTTTCCGTTTCTGGAAGACTTAAAAGTCTTTCTGTGGAAATCACAATGTTCGAGGGCCAAGGACTGGGATATATTGACTGGATACCTTGGCTCGGAGAACCTAGCCAAGTTCATTTCGGGTCTCTCTAGTACCCTGCAAACGCTCTCCATTTCCCGCTTGGACCCTTCCATCAACCTCGACCGCGACTTTGGCCGAGTCTTTGATCTCCTCTGTAAAACAAATTTCCCTTTTCTACGCTCTTTTGATTTTTGCACTCGGTCGCGGTATCTCAGAAAAGGCACGCCCAGTCTTGACAGATTTGTTCGTCAAATCAGTCATAGTGTTCGCAGCCTCAAACTCTCCCATTTGGCTTATGATACTTCATCGTCATCTCCTTTACACCACTTGGACCACAGATCATGGATCTCAAATGTCCTTTCCGTCCAACAAACGCGTGCCTTTTCTTCTCTCACATCGTTGCGGATCAAGGACGGGAGTTTATGCGCTCATTTGGCAGATTTATCTGCCTTGCTCACTTCCGTCGCTCATCAACTTGGTTCCTTCTTTCTCGAGGATAACCTGTTGACTTTGAAAGAAGTAGAGACGGTTGTATGCTCCCTTTCACATTCTTCTTCGCCCTTACGGTATCTTGGTATCGAACCGAGGGATCTCGCTCCAGATACTTTTGACCTGTTGGTTTGTGCGTTTCCGGGGCTTAGGGAGTTGAGTTTGAGTTTTGAGAGGTTTACTTCGTCTGATGATGATGTGATACCGATGACTGAGGAAGACGTAAGATGCATGTTCCCGAATCTATGCCTCGATCTGGTGAGCACTGGTCATCCTGATTTTATGGGACTTTTTTCTGTTCGGTTGTATATGCTAACGGTTCAATGTCACGGCGTAGGGATTTTTTTGTTTTGGCCTTATGGTTCGTAGCGAGGCGGTGGGCGCTGATTCGGACTCTGAGTCTGACTCTGACTCGGTAGAATACCGCAGGCGCGACCGCCGATGGAATAATATGTCTTCGCTTACGCTCTGCCGTATCGTTGGAGATAGAGCTTTACCTGATGAGGTGATTTCGTATTTGAGCAATCATTTGGTGTGCGAGAGGGCTATTGAAAGGTTCATTCCTTCACTTGTTGAATGTGATTGTTTAATTACTGTTCGGCCTGGAGTGAAGTAGGTGTTTATCTCTCAATTTATTCTACTACAGTAGTAGTATGTACTATTCCTGATTTTTGTTTATATACTGTTTCGGAGATGGCAGCTACTATTGACTATTGACTACCTCGAACTTGTGCCATTCAATTTGCAGGACGTTCAAAACAGGACCTAGAAACGATCGCGAGAACCTGATATTTACCCCAAGCGTCCAAGGATGCACCCAACTCTCAAAATTCAAAATTCAAATCGGTGAGAGGTTTCTGAGCGCTTGGGGTTCCCACGCGTGCTTTCATCGAGCAACGGCATCGATTACAGCCTGGGACAGATTCTAAAATGAAGCTCAAAGCTGCCCTATTAATGCGAATAATATCACATTGAACAAGGGAAAGAAATTACGCTCTGAAGTCTCTTCCTCCTCGGATCGGATGACTGGGTCAAATATTCTCCTACAATCGAAACAGTCACTGACCGAGTCAAATGGCTACAGTGCTCGAGATAGCGCGTATAGGCTAGCTTCAGGCACTATGTATGGCGTAAAGGCCTAAAGTGTTACATCACGCATACTGGTTGCACAAACAGCACCCCAAAATATAGAGTAGCTATTACTTGGTCACGGTGTAGCAGACGGAATTCAGACAAGCACTGAAAAAACCGACCAACTCGATAATTATTTGTAACTTACACAAATGTTCGCGAAAAAAATGAGCTACTAGTACGCCTACTCCAACCTAGAGCGAAAGGAAGTCAAGCAGTCGCATTCGACAAGGGAGGGGATAGATCGCATGATAGCTCTCTCAAAAACCAAACTATTCCTCGAATATGAAGATACCGCATCGGACATTCTTCCTGTAACAATGCAGTGAAGAGTGAGAGAAGACAAGGACCATTTGTGGTATTCACCCGCCTGGCTACGAAGCATGAGCCCAAAACAGAAAAAACCCTGTGGAGATGGACCAACCATTAGGACGGTTTGGGAGAAAGGGAAAAGAGAGCAAAAAAAAAAAAAGCCCAGGATCGGGTCAAGTGCTCACCAGATCAAAGAAGAGATTTGGGAAATTTTGCCGTACATCTTCCTCAGTCAAAGGGTCGGGTCTCATGGAAGAAGAAATCCTTTCACAGGTCAGGCTCAACGACTTGAGTTGAGGAAGCGCCGAGGCCAAAAGGTCAAAAACGTCTGGACTAAGATCCCTTGGCTCAATGCCGAGATATTGTAAGGGTGAAGAAGGACGGGACAGAGCCTGGACGACTATCTCTACTTCCCTCAAAGTTAACAAGTTATACTCCAGAAAGAAGGAGACAAGCTGATGAGCGACGGAGGCAAGTAAGGAAGACAGGTCTGCCAAATTATTGGATAAATGGCCGTCCCTGATCCGCAGCGATGTGAGAGAAGAAAAGGCATGCATGCGGCTTTGCTGGGATATAATATCGGAAATCCAAGATGGGTGGTCTGGCCGGTTGTGCAGTGAAGGGGATGAGGAGGTCTGGTAGGCCAGATGAGAGAGTTGGAGGTTGCGAATGCTACGGCAGATTTTACGAACAAATATGTTGAGGCTGAGTGTGCCCCTTCTGAGACACGGTGACTGAGTAGAAAAGTCAAAGGAAAGAAGGCGAGGAAAGTCTGTCTCACATAGGAGATGAAAGAGACGGCCAAAGTCGCGGTGGAGGTCAATGGATGGGTCCAGGCGGGAAATGGAGAGGATTTTTAGAGTATTTGAGAGACCCGATATGAAATTAGCTAGGTTTTCTGAGCCAAGGTATCGAGCGGCGTTATCCGAGTCCAAAGTCCATGCATATTGACATTTGAGCAGTACGACCTTCAGATCTTCCAAAAGCGGAAGATTCACCAAAGCCAAACCGTTTAAAGCAATATGTGTTGGAATTTGTAGACTGAGTTTGGTAAGAGTGTTTCGCAAAGGGAAAATAGCAAGCAAAGACAGAAAGGTTGACATTGTTTCTGATGCAAAATCCACCTCTGAAGAAAATTCCGGCGGACAGTCTAGGAATTCCATCCATCTAAGCTCACACTCTCGGACACGCTTGAAAGCTGTTGCTGCTTCCAAGACAAGCTGGATCCGGCTATCCAGTCGTTTCTTCTGCTGGGATAATTTCTTCCGTTGAGAGTAATTAGAGTCGAAGAGTGAGCGAATTTGAGCGGCGACTGAGAAAGAGTCTCCAATTTGACCGTCCCATCTGGTAAGAGCCTGTTCAGAGGCTGGCCAAGCGTGAACACACAGTGTTAAGGTGTGTACATAGTGATCAAGAGATGAAGAGCTGGAGGAGATAATAATTTCAGACTTCAGGTTGTCGCATCCGAAAAGCTTTCGCTGACCTAATTTCTTTCAGTCGAAGTTTAGTTTTCTCGTCATATTTGTCAATCAGGAGACGTTGGTACTGCAATTGCCGTGCCTTCTCGAGGAAAGTCCGGTTGACTAGACCCAGTCGTTTGACATTGGCTGGGGAAAGATAATTGATTATTGTCAACCAGATTTCAGTGGGTAGCTCGGGGGTCATGATGGGGACGTTGGCGCGCTCCGTTCAAATGAAAACCAATTCAAAGTTTTCAAAGTCCGATAGACGCCATTCCTCCGAGAGCGGGAAAATACCTTCCGGGTTCCCACGATAAGATAAGATAAGATCGTTTAGATAAGATGAGATCTTTCAAAAATTTGCTTGCTCAACTCCGCCCTGCTGGTAGAGGAACAGTAGAACGCTTTCACGACCCACTTACCACGGTTATTCAGCTCGTACATATGTACCATATGAGCTCTTGATACAATCAGGGTCACACCCATCAGGGGAACGGCATCTACAAATTCAGTCTTGGCGAGCCTGGGTATTAACTTGAAATTATGTACAACCCTGAAGCTGCTCGCTTACAAGAAAAGTATAAAAGAAAGGGTGTTGAATGCCACTCATCCTACGCTGCTCGTCTTCAGCCTCGATGACAATGTACCGAAAATCATCGAACCCCCCCCCCGGCGCCGCTTCCGCTTGGCAATGGGGTTGTGCCTTATTCGGACATATCAGACCTTGATCGCGGCTGACCGTGCTAACGGCCTGGCAAAAAACATGACATTCCAACAAAATGTTATGACTGGTCGAACTTTACATCCATAATTCCGAAATATTAATAAAGCTCTTTTCGCTGTCAGTTCACGGTTCCAAGAAATGCCCTTTCTCCCAGCGGTCCTCCTCCTCGTCCTTCTTGGCTCTCTGGCTGCGGTCTCTGCACAAAATTTGACCGAGTCTCAGCTCGCCAATGTCGTTGCCCGTTTAGCTGACGGTGCTACACACCCGTACGTCTTGCTGAAAATTGTCAACTTGTCCCTTTAATGAAACATTTTGGTAGCTGGGAACTAGGCACTCGAGCACAAGCCATCCTCGAGCACGACGTCCGACCTTTTTCCGTCTTTTCTCTTTCCCTGCCAGAAACCTCCGTGCCTTCCAACACATCTTCTGCCATATCTCCAGTCTTTTCCATCGCCAAAACCGTCCTCAGCAACCGCGCAACATCCAACAAAAACATAACCGGCCCTCAACCTCTTGTGTCAGATGACAGCGCAGCAGACCCAGCTTCTATCGGCCCCGCTGTTCTCCTCGCAAACTGGACAGGCAGAGGTCAATCAGATGGCGTCGATTACGCCGGCGCAGCACAGGACCAGTTCAATTTCCTCTACTTCAGAGTCCCCAAAACAAGCGACGGCGCCATCTCCCACCGAACGTCCGAACTCCAGCTCTGGTCCGATTTCGTGTACATGGTTCCTCCGTTCCTAGCCTACTACGGTCTCTTGACCAACAACCAATCCCTCCTCGAAGACGCCTACACCCAAATCAAACTTTATCGCAACTATTTGCGGGACACTCAATCCAACAATCTCTGGAAACACATTCAACTCGGGACCGGTTCAGGAGGGTCTCAGGTCGCGAACGACGATGGACACTGGTCAACAGGTAACGCATGGGCAGCCGCAGGAATGCTACGGGTCCTAGCCTCCATATCTACTTCCTCCTTCTCCTCATCCATGTCTTCCGAGCAAGACGATCTCTCCTCTTGGATATTCGAAATCCAATCGGGCATGTACCCACACATCGACTCTTCCTCTTCCCTCTTCCACAACTATGCAGACAACACAGCTACGTTCCTAGACGCAGCTTCGACCGCTCTCCTAGCTTCGACCGTCTACCGCCTCTCCCTCCTCAGATCCATCCACCACTTCCTCCCTGCCGCCGAACAAAGCCGAAAAGCTTTGTTCGGAACGAATTCTTCAGGAGATCTAACACATTTCACTTCGGACGGATGGTTGACACCTGTCGTTAACCCAGACAACTTTGGTGCAGAGGGTACGACGAGTCCAGAAGGTCAAGCTTTCGTGCTTGACCTTCAAGCTGCTTGGGAAGATTGGGTTCAGGATGGGTCAAAAGGCGCCAATGGCGCTTCTAGGATTCGAGGAGGTCCGAGTGGTGCATACCTCATGGTTTTGTTCACCTTTATGGGTGTTTGGGTGATGTTTATTTGAATCTCCCAAAGACTTTGGTTTTAAAACTTGTTTATGTTGTCTCATCACAATCTGCTATCTTATTCATCATTTTCTCTTTTGTTTTTGACATCTAACGCAACTTTCTGGACTTCCTTTCGAACTTTGTACCCTTCGTACCGTCACAGGTACAACCTACACTTCCGTCACTACCTCAATAATTATATACAACTTCTACTTTCACTTTTATTAGGTTTTCTTTTTTTTGTTTTTTTCAGGTCCTCGCCTTGGGTGTTTGTCAGGCTGGTAATTTAAGCAGCAGGGGTTTCTTTTTCCCCTTCCGGACTTTTTTCTTATGATGTGTTTTCTCTGTTACAATTTGATTGCGGAAACGAGGAGGGAAGGATTTTTACTTGTGGAAACGAACTATTTTTTCTTACATACGTACGTACATAAAAAAAAAGAAAGTCGGATACCGTACTTACCTGTATGCACTATGCCGTTGTGAGTTGTACAGTACGTACTTTTACTTACCTACTTGTTAGGTTTGGATGTGAGGATTCGAACTCGGACCGTTCCTTCCCCATTCGGGAGTGTAACAATATCATCAAGCGGTTGTCATGGAATGAGTGGACACTGCTCGAGGGTCAAAGCGATTTCTCGCATTCCAAATAAGGAAATAACGGTAAAGACAAGACAGAAAGATCTCTCCTCAAACTAGGCGGCTAAACAAATAAAAACGCCTACAAGTTCATTTGAAGGAGATACATGTTTCTGACTCTATGTTTTGCTTTTTGGCTCAACGTTTCACGATTTTCTGGAGAGAGTACCCGATGAAATGTATTTCAACATCATTGCTCGGACTCCGGACTTTTATTCATCAAGTTCGTATGCAGCGTTGAGATCCCACCCGACTTATCAATTATACTTCCCATTTGCTCGAGCATCTAGCGTCTCTATAATTTACACCGTATGCCTTATAAAATTGTTTCCTCTTCTCATTCTCGAGCGCAAGCAAGGTATGTGCTACGTCACGGTAAGCTGCGCTTAGGGAATAAGGAAGTAGTCGTGAATTAAAAGAAGTAATGAAGACTTTTCCGAGTTCGTTTACACACACACACCCATTCAGAAAAAGAGTAGGATATCCGATTTCCTACGAACAAATTTTTAAAATATAGCAGCATAAAAAGAAAAAGAAAAAAGCCTAACAAGATACTAATTCAACATAATCAAGCAAGCGCGAACAACCGTCTCGCACTCGCATTCGACGAGAGAAGGAAGACAGCCTTTAAAACCAACGCTGCACTCAAAAGTACCACTGGACCTTTCGCTCCCCCGAATAACCCTACACATCTTCAGCAACTTGACCTTCCATTCATCATACTCACCCTCATCGTTACGTACCAACAGCCCGACAAAGAAAAGCACCTGCGCATGGTCAAAGATTATTAATTTTATAAAATAGAAAGAAAGAAAGAAAAAAAAAATCAAGCTGGTGCCCACAGCACAAAGAACTCACCAAATTGACTGGCATGTTAGGAAAACGACTCTGTACTTCCTCCACGGTCATCGAAGACTGCAACACCACAGAAGCATATGAAAAAACTTCAAAGCCCAGCTCCAACGACTCGAGCTGGGGAAACTCCGAAGCCAAGAGGGTAAAAATATACGGGTCAAGATCTTTGACCTCCATTCCAAGATGACGCAGTGGAGAAGGGGAACAGGACAGAGCTCGGACTAGCATTATCACCTCTTCCGTGCCCAACATTTCATATTCAAGAACAAATGATTGGAGCTGACGAGCCACGGATGAAAGCAAGGTGGATAAACCTGTCAAGTTATCCGGATGCAAGGACCCACCGCTGAGCTTCAGTGATTTGAGAGATGAAAACTGGGCACATGTGAGCTGGCCCTGCGCCGAGCCCGGGGCAAGTATATACGAAATCCAACATCGGTGGTTTGGCCGGTACCTAATAGGGAGGTACATAATAGGGAAGCCAGGATAGTGGGAGAGCATGAGATCACGGAGGTGGTGACCTGTCTTAATTATGAACTTGCTCATTGAGCTCCCGCCGAAAGTACCATTTGGTACTGAATACATCGACTGCCATGTCTGAAAACTGAAAGAGCGGAGGTGAAATTGAAAAGGATCTGCCTCGGAAAGGAGATTAAAGAATCGACCAAAGTCGCCGTCGAGGTAGAGGGAATCGTCATGGCATGAAATGGAGAGTATCCGTAGGGTCCGCGAAAGACCCAATATGAATAGGGCCAGGTGCCCGACGTTGACGTCCATGACACGAAATTCCCTCCGGGTCGAATTGGACAGAAGAACGTCCAGATCTTCCAAAGATGGAAGAGTCACTGAAGCTAAATAGTGTAGCGTATCTGTCGGGAGGCGTAGACTGAGTTTGGTAAGGGTTTTGCGGAACGGGGCGACAACGAGCAAAGACATGGCGGTGGCGTGAATGAGTGAAAAGGATGATATGCCCTGCGATTGAAAGTTTCCAAAACCAAACGGGTAGTCGTGGAACAGCTCGCACTCTTGGACATTCTCGAGGGTTTGAGCTGTTTCCAAGATGAGCTGTATGATCCGTTTTTTTTGTTTAGAATACTCAGAGTCAACCTTGAACAGGGCGCGAATGAAATCGACAGCGGATAGAAGTCTTTTGGCTGGACCGTGCCTCGGATGATAAACAATTGGCCATGGTGCATATTGGATATACAAAGAACGGACATAATGCCCGAGGGATAAAGAGCTATATAAGTAAGGACTTTTGCGTGAGTACGTCTGAGCTTATTGACTGACCTTAGGTTTCTCAGTCGACGTTCAGTCTTCTGGTCAAAGTCTTTTATCTGGAGATTTTTGTACAGTGATTCGCGTGCTATCTGAAGGAAATCTCGATTCACTGGGCCGAGCCGTATGATATTGTCTGAGGGAAGGTATCCGAGTATCTTCCACCAGATTTCAGTTGGCAGCTCGATGGTCATGATGGAAGAAATGAAAGCCTCGTTGGAGATTGGTAATTGATGGGTTTAGGTAAAACGCTGTACTCGTGCACAGTGACTACAAGGTAAGCCTCATGCATGTGCACTTTGTAAGCTTCTCCGAGGCAGCAATGTGCCACACTGGCTGACGTTGGCGGAAAGTGCATGGAAGAAATCATTTGGATTATCATGCATCACTGGCCATGGCTTGTTTTTACACATCTATGGGTTCCCAGAGCCATAGAGTGGCTGCTTTGACAGAGCAAGTATTTACCTCGCATGTCATTTGCTACGTGCCGACCCCGGCGTCGCCGTCAGCCGCAATCAGCCGTTGTCCCAACTAACACACTAACACCCGTGTCTCTGTGAAAACAATGTGCTTTTCTTGGGTATGGCACCCAAGTGGAACCAAGAGCTAGAAATATGCTCAGAGATTATCAAAAACCCCATTACAAATCTGGTAAAAATAAATGCCGGCGGTGCAAGATCTCGAGAAAGAGAACAGAGATGAGTGTTTCTAGCCGTTGTTACTAATATAATCGCGCTGGCCTTGGGCTGCACAGGCTCTCGCCCTCATAGTATCGATATCTAGAAGGCCAATCAATGTTGGGAAGCGAGGCAAAAGAAAAACGAACTTTGTCCATGCACTTCCCGCCAACGACACACTAGCAGAAAGAAAAAAAAGTTGACAGAATGATGGGAGCGTGCTTGCCAAGTGAAAAGAAGGTTTGAGTAGCCGTCACCGGAGTTTTACTCAAGCAACGGTGGAAACGGTGAGTACGAGAGCCTATTCACTTGGATTTTTTTTTCTTCGAAATGTCCGCCGATGAGCCAAAATATGAGTCTACGTGACGAGCAAAGTTACTCTGCCCTCCCTCCTCAGCCTGTTTTTGGGAAATCGATTCCGGATATCTGGTTCACAGCTTGCATCAGAACTTTCAGACCTACCGCGATACAGTTTCAATCTGTTCGTAGCCATACTTTCTTGATCTGAATCATGGTACCGCATCCGTCTAAAAAGATTGAGCTCGCTCCCCTTCTACGTGATGTGCCTGCAGTACCAGGCTTGATTTCAGCATACTCCAACGACGATATGTAGTGTGTTTGGAATCATCCACGTCGGTTCAGGATGGAAGTTCGCGGGTCAAAGCGATTTCTCACATACCAAATAAGGAAAAGTGATAGATGATGCAAGTTGTTCCGCTAAATGCGAGAATATGTTACTGTACGTCTTGATGCCGCTGGAAAGCCCGAGCGACTGGCAAGTTCCGCTGACGGTGATAGGCCGAACTTGAACAAGCAGGAAGATTCATCGGCTTGAACCGGGTCGACCCGGTGGAGAAGTTACTCCCGATAGCTTTGTTTCTTTCCAAAGTCGCAGATCGCCGAAAAAGCCCGGATCCCCCGAATTCCAGTAAGTCTTTTTACCTCAGTCTATATTCGTTCTCGGTGCTTCTCCCGCTCTGTTTATTTTAATTTATTTCCTCGTTTCTGTTTTTCTTAACATCCCGGTCCTAGAAACCCGGATGTGACTGCGCGTCGTCGTACTGGTCTATTTCATCTTCAACTTGAAGCTTGAAGCATCATGATTGTACTTGGTACGCCTTCTGATAACCTATAGCCCAAACATGAAATCAATACGGCTCTTTCAGCCACGGAGAAATTCAGCATCGGCTTTCCAACATACGTACTGGCGTATACGGAATAGTGGCCCGAAATTGTATTTTTTTATTTAAAAAGTCGACAAGATACTGAATAGCGCCACTGTCGTCGTTTCCTTTCGTTTTCTAAAAAGAAAACAAACACGTCTTTCAATGTAGCAAGCCCACACGCATCTCAGTTCACCGATTCGCCGGGAGAATTGCCGCAAAAACCTCAGGCTAAGAATATGTGGGGGGGGTCGAACTGTTTCCAAACAATTGATTGACTTTTTACCGAATTTTTGCGCGGCCTCTGGCGGGCTCTGTGTGGGTGTGTGGGTGGGAAGCTATTCGTCCAGCCAAAATTTTGATAGGACCTAGATGGAAAGCATCAAATGATAAAATTTTAAAAAAAACAAGCATACCCATACCGAGTCACTGCAGGAAAAATACAAAACAAGACTTTTTGAAAGTGGGATAAAAAAGTTAATGCGGCGCCAAAGTGGGAAATAAAGGAAGAAGAAAAATGATTGTTTGAACATTCGATAAAAGCGAGAGCTGTTTGAAAATAGGCTATGGAGCTCCGTTAGAGGGGCTGTTGTGATACACTACACAGCTACCCATCTTGCGCTAGTGGGGGGGGGGGGGGCGCGCTCCTTGTGCGTCGCTAAAGCAGTATGTTCATGAGAAAAAATTGTCTTTTTGAAACTAGAAAGACGTTTAACTCTGAAAGGCCTGAGTTTGAACGGGGGGAATCACCGAACGAAGTGATTCTTGTTGTAGTATGAGCGGCCCAAAGGTGACGATTCCAGGGGAAGGGCTTAAAACTTCTACAGTGATCTCCCTACCGCTGTGTAAATCAAAATGATGGATAGTCAGGAGAGCCCGTTAGCAGCAGGGAAAACAAAGCATCAGAATAAATTCTACTTTTTGTTGATCATCTTTCACAAGTTGGAAATAAAATATTGAGCGAATCTGCAGCTGATTCTCGTTTTCATTAACGCGGAACTCGAACAGCCATGGATGGGCGCGAGCTCTCAGGAGACTTGACAACAGATAGGAGTTGGTGATTCTGGGATTTCGCGCACCTCGCAGGATAAAGTTAAGGTATGAACGCCTGAGCAGGTCACAAGTGCCAACGCCACATAAAGCAGTTAATACTTAGCTCGAGGATTTGTAAAGAAAAGCTGTGAAAGCTTCAAAGTTAGTTCCACGGGAGAATTAAAGATTCTGGCTTCCGTAAAGTATGACTGATATCGTAGTTGGCAGTGCAGAAAGTCGGAAAGCGAACGGAAAACATGGGCGAGAAGAATTAAGCAGAAGGATACCAAATATGGTAAAAGAGTAAATTACGTAAAATGCCACGCGTTAGAGCTCATACAAATTCCGAGGTCCTTGAACCGAATTCACCATACCGAACGGATCAGTGGACACTGGGCTGAGTCAATGGCAGTCATATATTCTCTCCCGACTTATAATGGCAACGCTACCCAGCTTCCTTCCTTCCTTTCCTCACAATGGCCAACATCCAGCTCGCGCTGCCCGTCGAAATCTGGAGCAAGATACTTGACTATTTGCCTCCAGACCAGTGCCGCCAGCTTCGCCTGGCGAACCGCTTTTTTCTCCATCTGACAGGACGACAAATATACAAAAGGCTGTTCGTTACTGGGTATGACCAGCCCACGAAGCATTTATTGAAGGCCATCAAGTGAGTCATTGTCCTTACATAGTGTTATTATTATCTGGTATACCGATGAATCTATCCAGCTCTTTATGTCTGGGACACCATGTCCAGTCATTGCGTATCCAGCCTTGGATAGTGGCCCCGCTCGTTCAGTCTCAACCCCGCCGTCGACGCGAACGTGTCTCGTCCGCGTTCCAGCAAGTTTATACCTTTTTTGATTCCGCATACCCTACGCGGAAAGCTCAAGCGTTGCAGAACGAACGATTGAACAAGCAAATTCAAATCGTTACCGAAACGATCAGGAAACTCCCTCATGTCAGGGAATATACTGTCGACTGGGATGTAGATCGGCCCTATCATTCCCAGTTATTTACTGCCGTCCTCACCTTACTGAACGTCACACCGTTCAGCCAGACCCTCACCACGCTCTCTCTGACCGTTCCAGTCGACAGACTGGTCTGCCTAGCACCGGTTCATCTGCCTGCTCTCGAAGAACTGAGTGTTTGCTTCGTCACCCAGGGACTTTCGCAGAGGTATATCGACGATTGTCTGGACTCTTTTATTTTTTTCTTGGACAACTTGTACAAAACCCTACGCTCGTTATCCATTTGCTCCACACATCGCTCCCCCCATCTCAACCTCTCCAAATTCTTCCATAATCTCTCCTCAGCATTCTTCCCTCGCCTACACTCATTTGCTCTTCGCATTCCATATGATGGTTCCCATCTTCCCCGCGATACAAACGGCATCGAAAATCTTCGCGCCTTTATCTCCAAACACGGCCGAATCATTCATCACCTTAAACTCTCTGCATTCCCTCGCCCCTCAATCCGAACAAGCCCCAGTGATCCCATGGGTAAATACTGGATCCAAGGCACCCTCTCTGGTCTTGGCTTTGCTGAAAGCCTCACCGCACTCACATCACTGGAGCTTTCCATTCGACCCCTCCGCAGTGACTTGGACCCTTTCCTCACCTTCCTCTCTTCGGTTAATCACCGACTTGACTCTCTCGCCCTCCTGGACGACCCCCTCACCCCAGAAGAGGTAGTCAGGGTCCTCGACACACTTTCTCTTCATTCCGCTTCCTATCTCCGGCATCTTTCCATCCGATTACAATACCTCAGCCCTTGCACGCTTGATCGGCTCGCTTCCCGCCTTGCCTGCCTCAAGTCGCTCAGATTGACTTTTGGAGATATCAAATCCTCACATTGTGACGAGAAGAACGATCTGTGGTTATCTCGTCTTGGCCGTGAACTAGTAAGCCTTTTTCGCTTCCTTATTATTGCCATCCCCGATTCCACATACCCCCCTCTTCCAAAAATCCTTCCTTCGCTCCCTCGCCCATCTCATACAATGGCCGATCATTAATTACCAAAATTCACAGGGAATCTTCCGAGATGAACTATCTCTTCGTGGAGAACACGGGTCATACAACCAATGGAACCTCTCTTCCTTGGCGCTGTCAGCGTGTCCGACATATCATCACCACGTCGGACCAGATTGGGGTATCAATCTGGAGGAGGTTCTTCGGAAATGTATTCCCTCCCTTGTTAATTTTTGTATTTTTCGTGATTGTTAAAAAGTGATAAAAAAGAGGGGGGGGGGTTTTTCTTTTTTTTTTGGAATGATTATGTTGTATGATTTTTACTTTGCTTTGTAGTGCTTTACTTGGTTCTTTGTAGTATTAGTCCTTTTTTGTTCTTGTTGTATACGTATCGCTATATCGCTATAGGCCCGTTGGTCGTTTGGTTTTTTGGTTTTTTTTTTTTGGCCGAGCTTGCTTGCTATAGCTATATCTTACTTACTTACTTTACTAAATACAGTCATTCCCACGTATTCCGAACATCTCAAGTATTCTGAACAGTGGCCCCGGAACAGTACACATCTCAATCTTTCTGCCTCGGAGTTGTGTGTATCTTGCTTAATTTACTGCCATCTACAATATCCGATAGTTTTTTAAGTGTTTTCTATGTGCATGCTTGAGAATTTCACTGTTCAGTCCAAAAAGTGCGAAAAGTGAATATTAAATGGCGGCTATGGATAGAATGAGTGACAGTCTAGCAGAGATGGGTCTGCTGTACATTGGTTATCATATAGGCCTAAACTTACACCCCAAAGTAGGATCTCTAGTCCAAGAATGGACGAGATATGGATGAGTTTTGTCAAATATGGAGGAAGGGGCGGTCACATCACGTGTATACCAAATGGGGATCACCGGTCGTGTGGTGGAAACCTTGCGATGACCAACAAAGCAAAATCACAGGCATACCACCGGAATGTTGCACACAAGACCATGAATGAACTGCAAGAAGAGGCAGCTCAACGGGGATGAGCTGGCAGAAGGTGATGATAGTGGAAGTGAAAGCGGCGGAGACGATGATAATGACATGTCTGAATAAAGTTTGATGTCTGACAAGTTCATGAATTCAAAGATGAAATTACGCTGCGACTGAGATGAGTAGAATGATTGTACACGGAAACACGGCGAGACGTCGGGTCCATCACGTGGAGCCGCCGACTGACCAATATCGCCGTTTCGGATCACTGAATTTGGAAATCACACTAGACGTGACAGCTGTTCAATATACCTCACTATGCACTGATAAGCGCATTTTCCACTGATAACTATTTTGATGTCCATTCCCTGGCAAGAGTGTTACTAAAAAGTAGTGGAAATGCTTCTTTGAGATCATATAAACATTGCTATGTACTTAGATTGGGTAGCAAGCTGGTAGTTTTTTGTTCCGAAGCACAATTAAATTTTGCTGTTCGAAGTACCCGGGAATGACTGTACTTTGTTGTTTTGTTGCATATCTCAATTTTGTATGATAGAAGAATGCAGGAAATTATTAAGGCTGTCCATGAAAACCACCATGTCCGTAAGTAATTCCCCTCAGGCTCATATCCGAGGTACCGAATCATGACCGTCGAGCTACCCACCGAATCTGATTAATTCTTTTGGGTTACGTGCCCGACTGGTAAGCTGATGAAGCTATAGTACAATCAGCATGAATATCCTGTTCTGTCGCGCATGGCCCGGGACTATCTTGCCATCCAGGGCTCTGCCGCAAGTGCAGAACGGTCATTTTCCAGCGGAGGTATCACAGACACCGCTCGTCGCGGTCGTTTAGGTGATGAGCTTTTTGGCCAGATACAGAAACTGAAGTCGGCGTATCGTGATGGTCGACTAAAGGCCCAAGATGAGGCTTGGCTTCATGTACAGTCATTCCCGGGTACTTCGAACAGCAAAATTTAATTGTGCTTCGGAACAAAAAACTACCAGCTTGCTACCCAATCTAAGTACATAGCAATGTTTATATGATCTCAAAGAAGCATTTCCACTACTTTTTAGTAACACTCTTGCCAGGGAATGGACATCAAAATAGTTATCAGTGGAAAATGCGCTTATCAGTGCATAGTGAGGTATATTGAACAGCTGTCACGTCTAGTGTGATTTCCAAATTCAGTGATCCGAAACGGCGATATTGGTCAGTCGGCGGCTCCACGTGATGGACCCGACGTCTCGCCGTGTTTCCGTGTACAATCATTCTACTCATCTCAGTCGCAGCGTAATTTCATCTTTGAATTCATGAACTTGTCAGACATCAAACTTTATTCAGACATGTCATTATCATCGTCTCCGCCGCTTTCACTTCCACTATCATCACCTTCTGCCAGCTCATCCCCGTTGAGCTGCCTCTTCTTGCAGTTCATTCATGGTCTTGTGTGCAACATTCCGGTGGTATGCCTGTGATTTTGCTTTGTTGGTCATCGCAAGGTTTCCACCACACGACCGGTGATCCCCATTTGGTATACACGTGATGTGACCGCCCCTTCCTCCATATTTGACAAAACTCATCCATATCTCGTCCATTCTTGGACTAGAGATCCTACTTTGGGGTGTAAGTTTAGGCCTATATGATAACCAATGTACAGCAGACCCATCTCTGCTAGACTGTCACTCATTCTATCCATAGCCGCCATTTAATATTCACTTTTCGCACTTTTTGGACTGAACAGTGAAATTCTCAAGCATGCACATAGAAAACACTTAAAAAACTATCGGATATTGTAGATGGCAGTAAATTAAGCAAGATACACACAACTCCGAGGCAGAAAGATTGAGATGTGTACTGTTCCGGGCCACTGTTCAGAATACTTGAGATGTTCGGAATACGTGGGAATGACTGTAGATACTAATTTTGACTAAAAATGTATGTATTACGCGTAAAAAAATAGTAATATGTCAGTCCGAACCCGGTTCGAATCCGGTGCACCTCTGAACCCGGACCTCTGAACCTGGACCTTGTGTTCGGTCCGAGGTTCAGTGCATGAGGACCAGGTCTGAGGTTCGGCCAAAACGCCAGGTTCGCGGACCGAACCGAACCACGGCAACATTGCGAGGATACTCAAGTACTCCAGCAGCCAAGCTCTGGCAATATCAAACACTACAAAGGGCAACACAAGAAAAGAAGTTTAAGACTATCTGTACTAGGTAGATAATATTCACTAGAGGGAACTCATCAGCGACAAAAATATAGGCGAAATCTCTTGGTACTAGATTTTACCTTCTGCGACAACGATGACGAAGGTGCAGATAGTAGATGAGAAAAAGATTGCGCAGACCAAGTAGACCATTCGGGCTCTGGTGGCGCAGCTGAGGAATTTTGACAGGAGGACTCGGCCGAGTGCAGAGTTTCAGGACCCAACAAATTTGGTCCTTGGTCATAATCATCCCCTCTTGTCTAGTCGCTCTGTTCCAAGGAAACCTCCTTAACTCTTTCTCTCCTCTTGATGAAATCGAAAAGAGTGGTCCCGGTTCGGTCATCCAAGCTATCACATTCCCCAAACTCATCGTGGATGAATGTACGCAATTCTGAGATTTGCTTAGAAATGTCGCCTGGGCTGAGCTTGAGCTCAGGTGACGGAAGAACACCGCAAACGAAGATGAGCGGTGAAATGAATATCATTTCAAATCGGGAAAATCTATTCTCGAAGGTTAGAGTGTGTCGGAAAGAGAAACCTGCGAAACCTGCGAGGCTCACCATCTTGTACGTAAAAAACGGTCTATTGTACTCCAGATTGGAAGAAATTTGCTTGAACAGATCAAGGGTATTACGAACGCGGGATCCGATCTCTACGGCTATTTCGACGTTTCCTGGAATATTGTCACATCACCCAATAATGGAACTCGAGTACAAGCCGAGATACCATACCTTCCAACCATCCTTCAAGCGACTTGATCTCGAGTGACTCTTGAGATGGCCACATCTCAGTGTAGCGCACTGTATGAGAGAAAATACAAAAATCAAGACCTTCCCGTCTGTCCCAAGGCATGGTTCGTAAGGTGCTGTCCAGCACTACATATGCATCGAGCAGCTCCCGAACAAAGTGCACGAGGCGTGCTGGCTGTGATACTAAGTTGCTCGGGAGGTCCCAAAACTTCCCTCGAATGAAGCCTCTAGAAAGAGACCATGAATGCTTTGGAAATGCAAGACTAACATTGAAAAGTTCTCGCTCATCTTCAGACGTCAGCCCTATATGTTCAAGGCATACTACCTGTTTGCGCAAAAATGATACGCGTAGCTCTTTCGGTAACAGCTGTTTTGTTGCGCTACCCTCTGTAATCATCGTAGTCTTGTACCAGAGCTGTTCACCGGTGAAGCTAGATGCATTAGTATTCAAGACTCGTCGTTGGACGGATTGTTATAGACTCGACATTACCGATTATGGTCTGTTGTGTCAACAAAAAAGAAAGCTTGCGAGTCAGATAGGGTATGACAAAATATCGAGCATGCAACGGACAAGGAATCTAAATCGAACAAATTGAGAGATGTCCCAATTGTGCAATAAAATATAAAGTTACCAAGCCATCCATGAACCTGCTCAATGGATGAGTTCTGTTGATTTGAGCACCATTCAAACAGATATCACCTTTGGATACTGAGTAAGCGCTGTTTTCGATCTAAACAATTCTTCGAACCATCTTCTTTCGCGGCTGAAGGAGAATGAATACGATATTTGACGATAGGATAACGGCCTTACCAAAGACAATCGGCGGGACGTAGAAGTTGCGATATATAGAATCTATCAAGGCGCTCTGCTCCAAACAATGCCTGCGGCAATTCACAAGTGCAACTCAAAAGTTATTCAAGGAATAATCATCTTGCCTCGCTGATAATCAGGGCAGAGATCTATATCTGAAATCTGGATGGGTCAAAAAGGCTTAAAAAGTCAAAATGGTACAAACAATAATTGGGTAGTATAGCAGTAGGAACACGCTGGTCTCAGAAAGGCATATCCTTTGTACTGGGATTCTGAGAATTCGATGGCGAGTCAATGTCCGAGAACATGGAGAATATTACATAACAAGTTCAGTGCATGTGATTGAATAATGCTGTACATTCCTCATGTGACTTAGAGAGGCCTTTTATCCACCTGATCATCTTTGTCGAACTACAAGGACGGCTAGCCAGGCAAGCTAGGCAAGGCTGGTCCAGCAAGCACAGTCCGCGACCATGACCGTTGAATTGCCCACCGAAATTTGGTGGAAAATCCTCGAATATCTACCTTTGGCAAACATCGTACGACTTGGACCAGTGAACCGTGCCTTTCTCGAGCACGCCCGACAAAAACAGTACCGAAGTCTCAAGTTTACCACATACGACAGAGAAATTGAACTTCGACTGGAAAAAATCAGGTCTGTTATCAACAAAAAGCTGGTAAAATGCGCTAACTTTTATCTACGCCAGGTCTTTATCCCTCGGTCATCATGTCCGTGCTGTAAACATTCATCCTTCCACCATTAGCCACGGCCCAGCCAAAATGCTCGAATCGTCCGCTGATTTTGTTCGCACCGCTTTCGACTCTGATCACCACAAACAAAACTTAACTCGCGAGAAAATCCAGAAGGAGCAGATACAACTCGTCATAGAAACATTGAAGACTCTGGAGCATGTCCAACAGTTCTGCCTGGTTGCACCGCAATTTCCAAGATGCAATAGCCGTGTCTGGCCCGGAAATACAGAGGTCACTATAATCTTCCTGTCATTGTTGGCTACTCCCTCTTTCAGCAGAAACATTACCGGCCTCGAGTTAACGATTCCGGCTCACACGCTAGATTGTCTGGCTTCGGCGAAAATGCCCTCTCTGGAATACTTGAATGTCTTTCTGGTGAAACGCCCACCGGGATCAGACGAATACATCGAGCGCCTAGCAATGTTCATATCGGGCGCTTCACGGACCCTGCAAATCCTCTCTATCGAATGCAGCGACCGTTCTCTTACCCTTGACCAAACTTTCTCCCGACTCTTTGGCATCCTCTGTGAGGCCGACTTTCCCCAACTCGATGTTTTCCACTTTCACATTTTGTCCCAGCGTCTCCAAAACATCGCTGTCAATTTAAACAAATTCGTCCTCAAAATCAGTTCCAGGCTTCACGAACTCAAACTCTGCCACGTATCTTACATCTCTTGTCTTCAAGAACCACCTCAGCCAAACGACCAATCTTGGATTTCTGATATTTTCTCTGCGCAAGGCCCCGCATCTGAGTTTTCCTCCCTCACATTGTTGAACCTCAATAGTGGTTCGGTACACGTCAATTTGGCAGTTCTTTCCCCCGTACTTTCATCCGTCGCTCCTCATCTCAAATCCTTCTCTCTTGATGATCAACTTTTAACTACGGACGAGTTGCAAATTGTCGTTCAGGCCCTCTCCTGCTCTCCCTCGCCGCTATGTCATCTTCGGATCGAGCTCAAAGATCTTAGCCTCAGCACTTTTGATCTGCTAGCCTCTCAATTCCCCCAGCTCCAGTCGTTGAAGCTTGTCGCTGAGACTTTTTCCTCTTCCGTGACGCTACAAGCTCCGATGACCGAGGAAGACCTACGGCTGAAGTTCCCTCGTATAACTCTCGATCTGGTGAGTTTTCACCTCTGTTTTTTTTTTATGGAAGCCTGACTCTTTTTTTTTTTTTTTTTTGCGCTATAGGCTCTTTTTTCATACGGGCTGACACTTCGTCGCCAAGCGGGAGACTACCAGAAATGGAAACTATCCTCATTGGAACTTTACATGGTTCTCCAAACGAGTAACGACTATTTCAATATCTATGAAGAAACCTTCAAAGCTTGCCTTCCTCTCCTGGTTGATTATCATTTTAGGATTATCACTCGTGGCTGGTCGCAAGGTGAACGGCAGGAGTTATATTATGCGTACCGAGCGCCTGCATAGATATAGAGTAGGAATTTCTCGGTTCAATCCGTCGGTCGTTAATTTATTATACCTGACTCTGAAAATAATTTTTCTATGCATAGCTTGCATAGTTTTCTGCAGCTATGATAATTAGCTTTGTATTTTGATTTCTGATTCATCACCGCGGGGGAGATCAGGGAGATTTATTTGAAGATTTCAATGAGCAAAAAAACCGCTAAAAATGATGCTAAGGTTGGCCCGTCTACAATTTATAACGTCTTACCACCACCGCCGCATATTGTGACTGGTCATATCAAACCTCTCTGCCCGATATCTTTGACCAGGACTAAGATTCCAGTGAGTTTATTCTTGTATCACATATTATCTTGTATTACCCGTCGTATGTCTAGTATCACTCAACACTTGCAATCAATCATTTCTTTAGATAACTCGCAGCTTACCTATCAAAAGCTGATCATCCAAGAGCCCAGCTAGCGGACTGAAAAGCTCTTGAAAACCATCGAGCGAGGGTCCCAAGTCTTGATATATAGTCCGTATGAAAACTAATGCAAAATTGATACCTGTCTTTTACAGCTCGCTGTCCCTAGGTCGCTACATTCAGTCAGCGTAGATTCGACCATGGGGTAGGTTCTTCTTTTACTTTTCTGTCCTCCAACTCCATCGGCATGGACAAGTTCCATCTACACTTGTTGACGTACAGTCTTTTATCAATTCTCAGAGTCGCCAGAAAGTATTCTATTTCAAGGATCCGCTCACTCTTGCGCAAGCATACAAGGGAAGCGAGCAAACTCATCACTGGCACTATAAAGAATCCCCGCCGTGTCCAAGAATTTGCTCTCAATCTGGATATGAACTCAATATCCAATATCCGACTCTACGAGGACTTCTGGGGCATTCTCAGAAGTTTGTCTTACAGTCAGACGGACACTTACCAAATTCACTGTAACCATCCCATCCGACAGACCTGCTCGTTTACCTCCGGTTCACGTACTTGCTTTGGAAAATCTAGAGGCCTCTTGTCATACATCACGAGATGTAATGCGGAAAGCCTCGTTGGTCTCTACTCTTTCCTCAAGCGGAATGCGAATATAATCTCTCTCCAGTATTCCGCATGGCCTGCAATCATTCACGATTCATTTTGCTATATATCCTGGATCCACCAAGCTCTCGAGAGCCCCAGACTCTCAAACCTTCCCTTGCTTCGCTCAAGCTTGTTCTCTCCTTCTCAAACAGAAATTCCAGGCCGCTTCTGAGCTTGATCTCCTCCCTTGCTCAACTACTCTAGTCACTTGTGCTCGAGCTCGCAGACCGTCCGCTATCCCAAGATGAGACAATAAAGATTCTAGTTACGCTGTCATCGCATGAGAATTCAATTTCTCGTCTCCGTCGCCTGGCCCTTCCGACTCGGATACAGTATCTCACCCCGGCTGTTCTTGATTGCGTAGCCACTCGAATTCCTTTTTCCAAACATTAAGGCTGACATTCGAAGGAGTCCGGCCCTCATTAAAATCTTCTGCCAACTCAAGACGATCCTCGATACGCTTAAGGCTCTACATGGTGAAGTTTTTTGTTTTGTCACTATTCTCCCGCACTTCACTCGGGCTTATGATTTATTACCAATCATACGGTCCCAGTTTGAGAAGGAACTTTCACTCCATGCGCTAGAAGGAAGATATGTGGACTGCAATCTTTCGTCGTTGGTACTCTCTTTAGTTTGGTTGATCCATTGAATGAAACGACAGATGAAATGTTGTAGTTGATTTCACTGCCGTATACCGATATATTCGGAATCACACGGGATTTAGAAAAAAATCCGTCGAGCGAATTTTCAGTCTAAAAGTTGACATTTTGCTTGTTGTATTGGGACATTTGAAAGAGTAAACGATATACATTGTTTCTAGTAAGGTGAAAACATAATGCAAAGATGGTATTTTACACCTGATGCGACCAATACATCCAATATATATAAAGGTTTGATGTACCCATCAAATCAATATATATAAAGGATTATCATCGGTTTTCCGTAGTTTGATGTAGCTTCGGGCACGCATAGCTGGCGGCAACATAGGGAGGTTCTTCAGAGGCTCTTTAGTATAGTGGACACTTTGATTCACACTGTAATAGCCCACACCAATAGTACAACAAGTGCTACACATTTGCATGAGGAATATCATTCGCTATTCCTAAAATAGCCTCTACCCAATCATTTGCCTCGTCCTCCGCCTCGCCATCATCCTCCTCGTCATCACTATCCTTATCTCTTTCATTCCTACTCCCACCCTCACCACTAATAACATCAGCGGACCCTGCTTCGGAGCTCCCCTGTCGTCGTAGGCCTATACCGGGCTTGAAGAAGTGAATGTTGCTGGGGAGAAAGCCTTTCAGCTTTGTGATGTTTCGAAGCTTGAACCGATGGGCCCCATTGAATCGCTGTCGTTCCTGAGCTTGTAGTTGAATCTGAAGGGCTAAGGGTGGGTTCCATTGCTCCGTTTCCTCCGCAATCTTATTTGTATACTCCTCCTCCTCAGCCATGTAGGTGTATAGTCGCTGAATCTCTACATGCAAACGATCCACCTCCTCTTTGGCTCGCATCAACTTGAACAGCTCCGACATGGCTTCCCGTACCGCTGGCTTTGACCAAGTCTTCTCCTGAACGTCCGCTCTTGTATCCCTTAGAAAGTCAAATTCTGAAAGATATGTGTAGTTCATCACCTCCGTCCAATCCAGGACCTTTCTTGGAGGTTTCAATGCGAGGGCGGCAGCATTATAGTCAGATAAAGCGTACTGGATGGCGGCACTCCACTTCTTCATGGCCTGACCAATGTGTTGCCTCATCTTGTAACCTAAAAATAGATTAGACACACTTCATACAGGATAATGCGTGAGTTACCAGTGCCAGAGACATTCATCTTTGAAAGCTCAAATATCCTCGCCACTATAAGACCCTCCAGCTTATCCAATGCTTTCTGATACTTGGCCGTCCGCTCCAACTCTGACGCCTTCTTCCACTCCTCCGACTCTGGGGTCCACCGTTCTGGCCTCCTAAGCCCTAGTCAGTCTTCATAGGCTTGTACATCTGCGAGGAGCTTGGCCTCCATCTCTTGTGCATTCCACATCTGCCGCTCGGTCCAGAACAGCTGTTTGTGACCCTCCTGCTCTGTATCTCCTGTTCCAAAGTCATTCCATTCGTGAAATTGCCGACGAGAGTGTTGAAGCTGATCTTGTACCTTGTTGAGCTTGACTAGGGCAAGGTAGTATCCAGTCTGGATGGTTTCAACCACAGGAGTTGTCTTCCTTGATTCTAGATACTCCCTCTCCTCCTCCAGCCAGTTCACCGCTTTAGTAGGATCATCCAATAGCCCTACGTCCTTCAGAATCCTCGCTGTATCCTTTGACCGATTAATGATAGATAGTGCTTGCTTGTAGTTACCGTAGATGAATCGAGAGAGATTGGCATATGTTTCGAAGTTATCCCGATGATAAGCATAGTTCCCGATAGCTTGCCGGCGGTGGAACTTGCTCATGTAACGAGTGACAGGCGCCAGCGAGTTGGAGTGGGCAAAGTATCGTTCACAGGTTTCCAAGTCTTCGATCCCTGCCCCATGGATGTATAGCATGAGGAAGGTGAGCTGGCATAGCCGATTGTGGCCGTAGGCGTGCAGAAGGCCTATGAGCATCTGAAGTCTGTGATCTTTCGCAAGATCGGAAAGCGGACTTCGAGCAATCTTGTTGATCATACCACAGGCAATGTCATAACCTATGGCAAGAGATCCTTGAAGTTCCGGGAGCCCTCAATGTTTTCGGTCTTCGGAACAAGCAGTCATGAAGTGATGAAGGAGCGCCAGCATGTATTTTGACCTGTACGTATCAATAGACAGTGAGCTTGACAATTTGATTACAAGACCAAGCACGTACTGTTCTCCGGACTTTACCATGTCCAAAATAAGGATGACAAACGAATGCCGACAAAAGCCAGCAAATATACCGTTGATATCGAAGGGGCCAAACGATCGGCTGGTCTTGGACTCCTTGAGATTGGACCAGCGGTCTTCACAGCTGACCTTTTTCCTTCCTTCTGAGGGCGGCCAGCGGGGCCACTTTGCCCAATTCTTCTCATCCCATAAGTCTACCTCCTCTCGCTGGAGAAAGTAGTCTCCACCTCCCACCCGCCCATCCAGCACATCCTTCACCCGTCCAGGAGCTTTACCGTCCACAGAGGGCTCCTGGCGTTCCATTTGCCTCAACGAATTGTTTCCATCCACTGCAATGAACATGGATATCGAAAGGCTGTTTTCGCCGATTACTTTGTATTGACAGGGGGGGCATGCGTTTGTTATACGCCAGTTGGGCGTATCTCGGTCAAGTGCTTTCATGACTTGACTTCGAGCGGCTGCGACTAGTCGAATGTAGAGGTCGTATGCTGATGTGAATTGAACGGAGAGGTGGGTTTGGTAACGGGTACCTTGCATATCACAAAGGGCGCGAATGAAGGGCTGCATTCCAAGCCTTGGGCATCGCATGAATAGGTGGTGGTAAAGCTCTATTGTCTGCAGGGAAACCACGGATGTATTGACTAGGGTATTGAAGGGGAGTAGACCAGAGCGAATGTAACTAGTATTGTGCCATCTATCTGATGAGTATATGGGAACCTCGTAGGTAGAGTGACCTAGTAATACACAGTGAGTTGTGGGTTCATATTAAGGAATGCGATAAAACCTTACCGTGTGTTGACCAGACCGTCATGGTATGGTTCTCCTTCAAAACCCCCTCATATGCTTGCCCTTTTTGCCTTCGAAAGCAATAGTCAAGGTATGCCTCAACCAGCTCCGGCATTTCTTCATCCCACCGAGCTTGTGTAACGGCAGCTTTTGTCTTTCGGACCCGGCTGCTAGTAAACTCACTAAGAATGAAAATCAGCCATGAAGACCGCCTGTTGAGCAATGATATGCACTATTCTTGAAGTCCCCCTTTGGTGCTGATATAAATCAGAACCTCCTCTGAGGTCGCTTCCTCCTCCTCCCAGCTATCAGGACCTGAACCCAAATTTATACCCCCATGGCCAACGTTGTCTTCCTCATCCAAATCCATAAGGACCTCTGTATAAACTCGGTCATCAGAGCCTAAATCGTCATCGGTACTGTGGCGTTTGCTGACTCGGCGGTGAAGTAGCGCAGCGGTGGTAACGGCTCGTCTGGCCATCCAATCCCGCCGTGCGGTTTCGCTTTTCTTCCGACGATTGTTACCGGTTAATTTGGATAGAGAAGAGATCCGAGGTTGCTCGTCGATGTCATCAAATAGGGCGTGAGGTGGCTCCTTGGTCTGCTTGGGCCGCTGTCGTATGTTCGATCTTGTGCGGCGGACCATCGAGGAGAGATCAACGGCCGCTCGTGATCAGATGACATGACACATTGGCATATGACTTACCCCTAACCCTAAAGACTACTTAAGAGAAATCTCCTCCCCCCTCCTCTACCGTGGCTCTTCCCCCTCTCCCTTCACCTAGGTTCATCCCCAGTTAACGAAACGATGCCAGGTGAGCCATCGTTAAACTTTCTCCGCGCTACCTTTCCTCTTCTCCAAGCTGGCAACCCCGACCCCTGGGGCAGTCAGCGCTTCGTTATTACTTCGGCGCTATTATGCCGGTTTAGGCAACCCCGACCCTTGGGGCAGTCAACGGCCTGCGTGCTCAACTATGCCGGCTTAGGCAACCCCGACCCTTGGGGCAGTCAACGGCCTGCGTGCTCAACTCCTCTCCCTACCCTCTCAATCTCTCCCGTTATCCCGTACTGATCTAAAAGCACAGGACTGAGAAACGGGAAGGACTATCACGGTTTGTCAGAAAACAAAACCGTCCTCCTATACCGCTCCATTCAGTTGAACGGCTTCCGTTTGGCTGATCTTGTTTGGCCGGCTCAGCATATGCAAGAGGCTGAAGAAGCTCGTCTCCAGGAGATGGAATCGACGGAGCCGTAGCCTCCTATCCAACATTCCTCCCGTCCATTAGCTCCCACCGAGTATATCATCACCCCCCTCGCCGATCTTGCCAAACATCGTCCCAAACCCCGAATTTCTGCTTCCAACACTCACCAGATCAGACCCTACCTCCAGCCTACCTCCCGCAATAAGAAAAGGGCACTTGAACGCTCTGCTCGGCGCAAGTTGCGTGCTGCTGAGCAGGAGCGACTTGGAACAGGCCTCAAAGCGTTCCAGCGAGCACACATCCAGCAAACCCGCAAGGACTCCGTTCGAATCTCGTTCGATGCTTCCCAGGTTCTTCAAGAATCTCCTATTTGGACCGGCAATCGAAACGATGAGGGTGCGGTGAACGAGGCTGGGTTCTTGGCTTTGGATGAGGTGTTGTCGATACCCGGCATGCAGTTGTTGCGGCATGATGGAAGGTGCGTTTTGTTTTCCTCACCAAATCTCAGAATCACCGATAAGTTGTCAGTGATGATCTCCTTCTCTATGATGAAAACGACAATCCCGTTGCGTTCTTTTCTAAGCCGTTGCTCTCGACGTCCGAGCAACAGAAGGTTGACTTGTTGTTTCAACAAGTGGTATTGAGGTTGGACGCCGTCAGAGTACGTGTGGATCCTCATCGCCGAGGTAATTATTTTACCAAAGCATTCGGTATATCTTTCGGCGGTGGACAACAGCGACCAGGGACATTTCAGCACTGCAAATCTGAGGAGAAGGTATGGGCGGAATTTAGTAACGCCCCGGAGGTGAGAAAGTTAGCGAGATTAATTGACTGTGAGTGTTCATTTTTTTCTAGGGTACTTATACTCATCGTCGCTCAGATCTATTCAAGTGTTACTTCCCTCACCTACATTCCCTCTACCAGAACGTTCTCCACGACCTTTGCAAATCTGACCCAGATCTAGCTAGAAATTGGAACGAATGTAGCTTCGCAGCTTCATCCCTTAATCTCCTCTCTGCGGTCACCAAATCTCATCGGGATTATCTTAACCTGCTATTCGGTCAGTGCGCAATATATAATACCGGAATGTTCGATCATGTCAAGGGTGGTCATCTTATTCTTTGGGACCTGAAGATGGTTGTTCAGTTTCCACCGGGCTGTTTGGCTTTTATCCCTTCCGCTATGATTCGTCACTCCAATGCCAGTATTCTTCCGAATGAAGTTTGACACTCTTTAACATTCTTCACCGCGTCCGGTCTCTTCCGATGGAGACATAACAACTATATGACGGACAAGTCTTTCAAATCTGGAGCGCCCAAAGACAAGTTGAAGGAGTGGAAGGTACATCGTAACAACTTGTGGAAGGTAGGGCTGGATTTGTTGAAGGTGGACTAATTACCGTATGTATAGACATCGTAACTTATTATCTCTATTATTGTACACTTGTACTTTACAGGTGTAGTTTCGAACGCAATTTATTTCTCCAATCAATCTGTGTGCGAAAAATTCATTTATTCCACAAGTTCTTGATACCACAATGAGTTACTATCACTACTCTAAACTAATGTTGAGCCTACGTATTATGCCAGCTCTCTTAAAATCATTGAACTGTTTGCGGGCATCTGGCATGTCCCCCAAGAAGCGATAGGCAACACCTCCGTGATAGTAGACACCCTCCATTATCAATGTCTTGCGGTTTCGACAAGCCATAGGCTTCGCGCCCTCAACAACAATGAATCGTTCATCATCCATTGGAGGTTCCTGGGCCAACAGCTCCGGAATGTTGGATTGAATGAATGAATTGTAGGCCTTCTGTGCTGACTTGACCGTGTCAAAGCCTTTGACAACATGGTTATGATCCATCACATCAACATAGTTGACGGCGCCTTCCATGTCCTTGTAAGTTCTCCTACAGCATCATCAGAAAGTGCAAAACGGGAATGATAGAGACTCACCAAGCATAAAACAGGCCATGAAAGTTGTTGAAGCCCGCGTATACGACATAAGCAGGGTAGTTACTCCCCGGCTGAACAGGATCTGGTTTGTGTCAAGAAGCGTACAAAGGACTTAGATTTATTTTCACTTTATCACATGACCGTTCCTCTGACTCTTTACTTACAGATACTTACATCGGTACAATTCCCTTATCTCCATTGTCTCCTTTGCGATTGTCTACCTCTACTCCGATTCGCTGTTATTGTTCTTACACCCCCATGACTTCACCTTCGCTCTCACACTGTCACGTATTTACCGCTTTTATTCCACTTCACTCCCGCGCTGTCAACCTCTCGCTCTCACACTATTGTCTTTACACCTTTTCCTTGTTCTGACTCGTTCTGACTCGTTCTGACTCTCTTATTGTTCCGATACGTATATAAGCCCAGTACCTACCACCTGGTCCCCCATCTTGACCTCTTTGTCGTTGGGACCAGTGTCTGCTATCTCCGCTTAAGCCTCTGCTCTGCTGCCTTGCTCCGCCGTCTTGCACTTCTGATCTGTCACATCATCGCTCCGCACCCCCGCTACGTCCCGTCAGACCTCTTTGTGACATTAGGTCAAGATCCCTATTGTTGCGCCGACCGCCTACTGCCTAGGCCGTCCCCGCACAAACCGCTGCCATCACGTCTACCCCCGAGTTTGACTGCTCCGAGTGCCTCCACGGTTTTGACTCCCGTGACCACGCCCTTGTCCATTTCCGAGAAACCGAAAATCGCTGGATTGACTGTAACCGCCAGCCCTGCCCTAACGCCTCCACCGATCGAACCGCTCCAGAAGTACTCCGACTAGGAAACTTTCGAGTTTTTCCCATTGGAGCAGACAAACCGCCGCCATCTCAGCCTAAGCCTACCCCGGCCCCCACGAAACCGGACAATCCGCTCTTCGCAGACGAACCCATTGATCTAGACGAACCCATTACTCTAGACGAACCCATCGATCTAGACGACATGCCTGCCCAACCAGGAAGTTCCTCCGCTCCCCCGCCCCCTATGACAACCGAACAAATCATCCACGCCTTAGCAGAACAGGTTGCCAACCTGACTGCCGCAGTATCCGGCCGAGCTGCTGCAAAATCCAGCATGAACAAACCGGACCTTTTCAAAGGTCAAAGCAGTACGGAAGCCCGACGCTTCCTTGCGCAATTCTTAGCCTGGGCCTCAGAGCAGCCGGACTTAAAGAACAATCACGGTAAAACCATCAAGTCGGCCTTAGGTTTCCTCACAGATAAAGCGGCAGACTGGGCCACCCCCTACCTGAACGAATACAATAACGGAAGGGTACCCTTTGCCGGACTTTGGCCGAACTTTGTAGCGGCATTCAAACTCCGTTTCGAATCAGTCGATCCAGAGATGGAAGCCCGGGCTGCCATGGAGACCATTCACCAAGGAAAGGGCCAGAGTGCGGCAGAGTACTCCCAGCATTTTAAGGACGTTGGAGGCAGAACCGGCTTATCCGACGCTGATCTCTTAGGACGCTTTCAAAGCAGCCTACTCCCGGAAATCCGACGCAACCTGGTCATAGTCAACATCGCCCAAGGCCGAGCCCCCACTCTGGAAGAAGCCATCCGACGTGCCATATCCATCGACGTTTTCCTCCGCGACCCCTCCATGAAGGACAGATCTTCTCAACGCCCCTCGGCCTTCACCCACACCCCCGCTGACCCTTACGCCATGGAGATTGACGCCAATAGCACCCGCCCCAGCAATGGAAATACCCGAGAGGGTTTCATGGCCCGCATGCGCGGACGGTGCTATGGCTGTGGTTCTCAAAGTCACGAGAAGCGCAACTGCACCCACAAGGAGGCAACCTGCCACTTCTGCGCACGAAAGGGTCATCTGGAATCGGTTTGCCAGGACAAGTTCATGGGTCTGGAGCGCGGACGAGGAAAACGACAACAGCCCCGTCGTCAACAGGTCTCTGCGAATACCGGAGCCCCATTCAGCCTATTCCCAGACGAGCAGGTACAGATTGCATCATCCATACCGGCACCTCAGGCCGCGCCCTCTCCTGCACCCCCTTCCACTGCCCATCTTGCCGCCCAGATCGCCCAGCTGCAGTCGCTGCTTGACCGTGCCAACGCCATGGCCCCGCCGTCGGATTTTCTGTGAGGGTACCCGACTCCGCCGCAGTGCGAGTACCCCCAGAACGGTTTGCTATGTACCCTATTTCCTCGTATGACTCCATCGCTACATGTAACATATCGACTACGCTGGAAATAAACCCGAGTTCCTCCCACTTCCGTATTCAAGTAAGAGTGAGGGACAAGAACAACGACATAGCAACCGCGGCCATGGTGGACTGTGGAGCCACCGCTCTTTTTATTAGCAGAGCATTCGTCAAACAAAACAAAGTACGGACCTTCCCGCTGAAAAACCCCATTGACATCTATAATATCGACGGCACCAAAAACCAAGCCGGACAAATCTCCCACTTTGCGCGTCTGGCACTTACAGTGGACAGTCAGGAGTGCTGGACAGACTTCCTCGTCACCGATCTAGGCACTGAAGGGATCATACTGGGCCTGCCCTGGCTTCGTAAAGTCAACCCAAAAGTTGATTGGGAGAAAGGCCGTCTCTCAATCGAACCGCAGGCAGAAACAATACGGGCCACGGAGCCAGAGGTGGAACCGGCAGCTGAAGAAGAACCCCCGCTTTGCCGGATCCGAGCAAACAGGGCAACTCGTCGCTCCTGGGTCCAAGGGGGTATTCTCCAAAACGCGCAGGAGGAAGTATGGTGTGCTGCAGGGTACACTTATTCACAGCAGCTCGCAGAAGAGGCACACAAGGGAGACCCCGTCAAAACTTTCGAAGAAATGGTACCTAAACAGTACCGAGACTTTAAAAAGGTATTCTCCGAAACGGCATCGGAACGGCTACCGGCTCACAAACCCTGGGACCATGCGATCGATCTGGTACCAGGGGCACCAGAGACAATGCGCACCAAGGTTTATCCAATGTCACCAAATGAGCAGGTGGAGTTAGACCAGTTCCTGAGCGAGAACCTACGCAAGGGGTATATCCGCCCATCCAAATCACCGCTAGCCTCCCCCGTCTTCTTCGTCAAAAAGAAAGACGGCAAGTTACGCTTTGTCCAAGACTACCGCAAGCTCAACCAGTTCACGGTCAAAAATTGTTATCCCCTTCCGTTAATCGCTGACATCATCAGTCGCCTTCAAGGAGCCCGACACTTCACCGTCATGGACGTCCGCTGGGGATATAACAACATCCGAGTAAAAGAGGGTCACGAATGGAAGGGAGCATTTGTAACAAACCGAGGCCTGTTTGAACCCCTTGTCATGTTCTTCGGACTCACTAATTCCCCAGCAACGTTCCAAGCCCTGATGAACTCGATCTTTACAGACTTGATTGCGGAAGGAAAGGTAGCGGTGTATCTGGACGACATTCTCGTATTCACCAACGATCTTGAAGAACATCGCAAGGTGGTCCGAGAAGTCCTGGCAAGACTGCAGAAAAACGATCTGTACCTCCGTCCTGAAAAATGCAAGTTTGAACAAAGGCAAATCGAATACCTGGGACTGATAATCCAAGAAGGAGAGGTGAGAATGGATCCCGTTAAAGTATCGGCGGTTCGAGACTGGGCCACTCCCAGAAACCTGCGCGAAGTACGGGGTTTTCTGGGCTTCGCCAATTTCTACCGCCGGTTCATCCGAAAGTTTGCTCAGATTGCCCGACCGCTCAATGACCTCACCAAGAAGAACACCAGATTCGACTGGGGAACACGGGAACAGGACGCCTTCGAAACCTTACGCTCCGCCTTTATCTCTGCTCCGATCCTAAGCCTGTGGGACCCCAACCGACCGACACGTATTGAAGTAGACGCCTCAGGATTTGCTACAGGAGGTGCCCTCATGCAGAAACAAGACGACGGTCTCTGGCATCCGGTTGCCTTTCGATCCTCTTCCATGCTACCAGCCGAAAGAAACTACGAAATCTACGACCGAGAAATGCTAGCGATCACCGAAGCCCTGAAAGACTGGAGGAGTTTCCTGGAAGGGGCACCAGAACCGTTCGAAATCGTCACCGACCACTCAAACCTCAAATTCTGGCGCACTGCACAAAACCTCAGTAGACGACAAGCGCGATGGGCCCTCTGGCTCTCGAGGTTTGACTTCCACATGATTCACCAATCCGGAAAATCGAATACCCAGGCTGACGCTCTCTCTCGTATGTCACAGCATCAGATCTCAGACGAAGACGATAATCGAGAGCAAATCGTCCTCAAACCGGAGCACTTCATCCGCGCTGCTCGTACCATCCTCGTCAACCCCTTGGAAGATCGAATCCGACAAGCGTCCCAGAAGGAAGCCGAAGTACTGGAAGGCCTGGAGAAGTTAAGGAAGAACGGTTTGCAACGACTTGCAAACGGTTTAGCGGACTGGGAAGAAGACAAAGGGCTGATCTACCACCGCGGACGTTTGTATGTACCCCCGGACAAAGACCTCCGAACCGAAGTACTTCGACAGTGCCATGATCAACCAACCGCAGGACACCCCGGCCTTCACAACACCCTGGACCTGGTCAGCACCCACTTCTGGTGGCCAACACTACGCTCCTTCGTAGAAAAGTACGTGGAAGGTTGTGAAATCTGCGCCCGAAAGAAAACGCTCCGTCACCCCCATGCTGTTACAGATCCCCTCGACGTCCCGAACGGCCTATGGGAGGAGGTTGGCGTCGACCTCATCACCCAACTCCCTCAGTCGAACGGATTTGATGCCATTCTTGTCTGCACCGATCTCTTTGGAAAACAGATTCACGCCATCCCCTGCACCACCAATATCACTGCCGAGGGAGTTGCCGACCTCTATTACCGTGAAATCTTCCGCCTTCATGGCCTCCCCCTCCGATTCGTCTCCGATCGAGGCCCTCAGTTCTCCGCAAAACTGATGCGCACCCTACTCTCCCGTCTTGGCATCAAATCAAACATGACCTCCGGCTACCACCCACAAGCGAATGGCCAGACCGAGCGTGCGAACCAGGAAGTCGAAAAATATCTCCGCCTCTACGTAGACCGACGACAGGACGACTGGGCCGAACACCTCCCGATGGCGGAATTTGTCATCAATTCTCGCACCCACTCCGCAATCGGCATCTCCCCCTTCGAGCTCACCTACGGCTACCAACCTCTATTCAACATCCCCGTCGGTCGTCGTAGTGGCATTCCCGGGGTGGAGGATCGCATCCAGATATTGCGGGAAGCACGTCAGGATGCCGGAGCAGCTCTCCACTTGGGAAAACGGAAGCAGAAGGAACAGTTCGAGAGGGGAAAGCGAAAGGCACACCAATTCAAGGTTGGAGGACGGGTCTGGCTTAGCGCAGAGGACATCAATCTCCAGTTATCCAGCGAGAAGTTAGGCGACCGACAACTCGGCCCCTTTGAAATCCTGGAAAAACTGGGCCCCCTTGATTACCGACTCGACCTACCCCTGTCACTAGACCGCCTCCACAACGTATTCCACGTCGACAAACTCTATCCCTGGAAAGGCAACGAGGTAAACGGCGAAATACCAGCACCCCCAGAACCAATTTACCTCGAAGAAGAAGACGAGCCGGAATACGAGGTTGAAAACATCCTGGATAGCCGTATTCGGTGGAAAAGGCTTGAGTACCTTGTGAAATGGAAAGGGTACGACGCAGGTAACAACTCATGGGAACCGGCAGCAAACCTAGAACACGCACCAAAGATGGTCCGGAGCTTCCACAAGAAACACCCGAGGGCGCCGCGACTATAATCATCGAGGACGATGGTGCATAAGGAGGGGGGTAATGTCAAGAAGCGTACAAAGGACTTAGATTTATTTTCACTTTATCACATGACCGTTCCTCTGACTCTTTACTTACAGATACTTACATCGGTACGATTCCCTTATCTCCATTGTCTCCTTTGCGATTGTCTACCTCTACTCCGATTCGCTGTTATTGTTCTTACACCCCCATGACTTCACCTTCGCTCTCACACTGTCACGTATTTACCGCTTTTATTCCACTTCACTCCCGCGCTGTCAACCTCTCGCTCTCACACTATTGTCTTTACACCTTTTCCTTGTTCTGACTCGTTCTGACTCGTTCTGACTCTCTTATTGTTCCGATACGTATATAAGCCCAGTACCTACCACCTGGTCCCCCATCTTGACCTCTTTGTCGTTGGGACCAGTGTCTGCTATCTCCGCTTAAGCCTCTGCTCTGCTGCCTTGCTCCGCCGTCTTGCACTTCTGATCTGTCACATCATCGCTCCGCACCCCCGCTACGTCCCGTCAGACCTCTTTGTGACAGTTTGGCCGTTCCTTTTTTGACGGGAGATCGAAGGGTAGTACCAATGGGAGGTCTCTTGGACGGAGTTGTTGGCACGGACTGGGCTGGTGGAGCTCCTGTTGGGGTGTTAGACCTCTCCAACTTGGCTTGACTCTTGCTTGGGCTAGACGGAGGTGCCGGCATCAAATTTTGCAAGTCACCTGTGTTGAACAAGACGAAGTTAAAAATAAGGTTTGGCATGAGGAGATAAAGTGGGCTTGACTCACTGATACTAACCCCCATGCGCTGGAACTGGTCACTCAATCCATGGATACCGTTCTGCAGATTCTGGTTGGCTTGTTCCAACTGGAGTTCAGCTGCTTGTCGGTGATGCTCAAGTTCCAGAACATCTAAATGAAAGGTTAGTGTTATGAGCCTTGAGGTAGGTAAAAAACCTCAAAGTCAGATAAATGTCGCACCGGTTTGACTTTGAGCCATGCGCAGAGTCTCTCCCAGTGCCTCTTGAATTATCTGGGATCGGCGGTGACGTGGTCCTGGTACCTCGGAGTCTTTTTTTTCTATCCAAATCAAGGTCAGTTAAGTGATTTTACTACACTGTAAGTTATAGTAAGTACGCTCACCGGTCATTGAGAGGGCTGAATGGTGTCGTTCAAGGTAAAGAATCAACAGAAAGTCCGCACGTGCCTTCAGACTGCACAGCGCTTTTTTTTCTGTTGATTTTCCAACGTACTGAAAAGCCATGTATCCCTCAAATTATTCTCAAAAGGAATTTCAGAGCTATTCCCAAAGCACTACAAGTATGTATCTTTCTTTTCCTTGAGAGTTCTACTACAATTGATTGCTCAAAACAGATCGCTATGAGTCTCCGTTGCCGTCTCCTAGCCATGCTCAACCAGCTCCTTTCCTCCATTATTCCTGGGGGTCCGCAAATGCTCAGACATCCCCTCAGGCTTCTCCTCATTACACTCAAACTCCTGCGCCTCATTTACAGCGCTTCCATTACCGGTCTCAAAATCTCAGTCACTCGAGAGCTACTCCTCCTCCTCCTCCTCCTCGTTCTCCCACTGGGACAGGCTATCACTCGCCTATAAACTCTTTTAGGCCCCACCTGTCATCCACACCTCAGTCCCCTTCTTTCCTGCCAAAATATATTCCCTCTCAGTTGCAACCGCATAGACTTACTATGCAGTCACCTAGAGCAGCTCTTCAGCAGTCATCAGTGCATAACCTACCTTTGTCCCAAAGAGGGTCTGGCGCCCCTCTACCAAGTTTCCATAGTGGTTTGGGTATCTCCCTACCTCCACCTCGTCCCAACCCACTATCCTGGCAGCCAGTAGAAACCCATTGGCCTGTGGATGCTCAAAAAATATCCCAGGCACGACTTCATGCTTTGGCCGCGGCTTCTTCTCGGTCAACCCAACCCCCTATCTCTCCTGGAATTCATTCTCCACCACCGTTTCTAGTAGGGATATCCAGGGAGGATGCAAGGAGTTCCGCTTCAGCTGTGTTATCATTGCTGAACGACAACTCTCCCTCTGAGTCTCCATTACGTGTGGCCAGGTCTCTCTCTCCACTGCCCCTCCCTGATCCTTCGACTTCATCTTTGAGGTCCAGTGTAACGGACACCGAGCGTCTGCCTCAACCTAACACCTCCACACTCTCCTCTCCTGCCCCCCTATTGTCCAGCTCGCACATTACCCAAATACCAATGCTCTCTGCTCCATGGCAACACCCATTAACGGAACCACTTCCGTCTATACCGGCCCGAATGGGTGAGGCAGAACGCGAACTGAAAAAAAGAACCCGAGATGACGGGTATACAAAGGCGGTGGAGGCGCTGTTGGATCATATTGATTCTGAGATCAGGTCCATCGCCGCCCTGTACAAAAAAAAAATGGTGGATGTAAAAAAGCTCATAGGGACTCATAGGAATCATCGAGAGAAGAGGGAGCCTAGTCTCTATAACGCCGTTTTGCATAAGAAGGCAGAGGAACTTCGAGGTATTTTTTTTTTTCTTGTTCTAAAAGATCCGTTTTCTGACCTGAAAATCAGGTAGCGGCAGGTTTAGAGGCACTACAATCAGAGAACGACACCAAGCGGTTGCTGATGACGAGGACCTTCAAGCTATATTAGATGATCCGGAAGGAGAAGAAGCTCAAGAGGCTTTGCAGGATATGAAGGACCATCAGCGGGCAAAATTCCAAGGGTCTCGAGCCAACCCCAAGGCAAATCAAAACGACATGATTAAAACATGGGGAAAGATATCTATGGAGGTACGTGGTGATTCTTCACTTATGTTAACCGTTCTCATCTCTCCAAATATCAGGCCCAGAACCTTTCCAAACGTACAAGTGCTGCAACCTTTGGCATGATATGTACGTCTCAACCAGGCCAAACGGTTACCCGACAATTCTTCGGTAACGGCCCCATAGAAGCATTCCTAGAGGCAAAATTCAACATGACTGGATCGGATTTTGTGGAAGCTGCTGAGGGCTACCTTATTTTTTCCGCCTCAGGTCGTACAGTCAACGGGCTTTCTATAGCCAATATGCGCAAGTCCATCGTCAAACTAGTATTACAAGGCCTTCGTGGGTGTTCTTTAATTCCATTGTATAGCTATACTAACGTCCATTTGCCTTAGGTAACATCACTGGCCAGCCGACAGTTGCAATGGAGTACGACCATTATGAGGTCCTTATCATCCAAAAGCACGGCGTTCGGTTGAACGGATGGCCCAACGATGTCACCATGGAAAGCCCCTATAAACTCAACAGTGCCCACGTCACAAAGCTCTATCATTCTCTCATCAGGAGAGAGTGTAAATGGATCAAACTGGATTCTCGAGAGTATCGGAAAATCGCAAAGGAGATCGATGCAAGGGTGTCATCCGGCTTACTGCAAAGGCCGGAGCAGTTGACTCGCAAAGGTAGAAAACGAAACAAAGACAGTGAAAAAGGTGTGGGGGACAACGCCGCTCAAAAACGGCAACGGACTGGGGGATCAACTGAGGAAAGTGAAAACGGAGGGTCTGGCCGTATCAATGGGGAGAGTGATGCCGACCAGGCGTTCTCTAAAAGGCCCGTAAGATCCAAGAGAAGGGGAAGGATGATAATCCGAGATAGCGATGAGGAGGAGGAGGAGGAGGAGGAGGAGCTAGAAGAGGAAGGTGAAGGTGAAGGGCTGGTACCGTTGGAGGATGAGAACCCGGAGGAGGAAATTGATGAGCTCGAGGAATAGGAATAGTCTTTTTGTTGCATGTAATAATCTATCTTGTTCATATATAATACAACTTAGTTTGTACTCTGTTCTTAGTAATTCCTGCAGGTCACAGATTCTCTGAAGAACCTCCCTATGTCGCCGCCAGCTATGCGTGCCCGAAGCTACATCAAACTACGGAAAACCGATGATAATCCTTTATATATATTGATTTGATAGGTACATCAAACCTTTATATATATTGGATGTATTGGTCGCATCAGGTGGTATTTTAGATCGGGTACTGAGCCGAGTGAAATTCGGCTCAAAATATTATCTATACTATCAATGAAAAGATCGGCCGAAACTCATCCATTTCGAAGACATTTCAGCCAAATAGAAATGTTGTATATTCCATCGATGAAAAAAGCGACTGAAAAGATAACTATCAGAGAGGCTAAAATAACAACAAAAATATCCAGTTTCAACTTACCTTTCATGAGAGACAAAAAGGAAGTTGAAAGTTCTTGTTTCCGACAGGCTGAAACGACGCAGCGGCGTCACTGGCCAGACGCCATTGTGTCAGCGTCGGCGCCTCGGAAGCTGAAAAGTGTTAAGAGCAGAAACAAGGGATGAGGATACATATACTTACGAGGGCATGCAGGATTACCATGTCTGTCCTCTGAACTTTGCTCCTGATTACTAGTTAATATACAAACAAACTATACTATGCTCAAAATCACCGGAACAAGGACATCAATGTAGATGTAGTTAGGATCCCCTAGAAATGCGAATTTCTCGACGTGGACCCGTCCGCCTACGACAAGTAAGCAATAAGAGTATAAATATAAGAAAGACGCGTACAAGTGCACATGAATCACGGTCTATACAGACAGCGGACCTCAAGTTGAATATGAACAAGAGTTTCTGCAGGACGGATGGGTTGTCTGAACAATACAAAGAGCGGGACTTACCGGCTCGATGAGCGTGCAACGTCCAAAACGCCCCCAGCCATATCTTGTGCACGCCTGGGCAGCTGGCGTCCCACTCCCTTTTTCTTCGTGCAAGATTACAAGTACGGCCCACTTTGAAGACGCCCCCTCCTTCATAGATAACATATATCCATCCAGCGCAATCAGCGCTACTAACTCCCCTATTGACCCTCCTCCTCCAGACCCGAACGAGTTTTCCCTGCGGCCGTTTGGCGTCGATCGCGAAGATGGGTAGCAAGGGCGTATGATAGAGCATGTGGCGTGAGGAGGACAATGAAAGTATCAAGCGTGGAGAGGTCGGAGGAGTGCTTGGCGCCGTTGAGTGACGCCGATGGTGAGAGTACCGTTGTGTGACTGAGTGACGATGAGGCCGACGTGCTAGACCGGCGCAATCCGCTGCAAGTTCACCGCGCTCACAGCGCAGGTTACCCTGAGATTGGGTACAACCGGTCAAAGCTGGAGGAGGAGGAGAATCCGAGCTTGAAAGGGATTGTGTCCTGCTGGGACGGCGTCGACCGGACGCGATTCACGTACGTCCTGTGTCATCATCGTTGTCGCTGTCCAATGCATGTAATTTTGTAAGAGGACTCCGACACTTGGATATATATATACCTTCACGCTATAAAGGACGCAACTGTAGTTTTTGGTCATTGTGGACCATCGAACGGACTGGGAAATCAGCACAGAATTGTTATATTCCAATTGATACAATTACTAGAAGTACGATAAAAACTTATCACTGTTTTGACAAGCTGACCAATACGGAGCGTCCATAAGAGTAGTCGTAACGAGCAGCATGTGCAACAATATTGTCCAGTTCAATGATATCCTCTGCAACTCTGAGCGTAGTTGAATAAGTCTTGGCATTGAAGTGAGGGAATTGTAGAAAAGGATCATATAGGGCTTTTGACAAGGGATTGTGTCTCCGTACGTGAAGACGAACACCAGTGTTAAGGCCATCACGGCTGTAGACATTTTCAATAGACTGAATCTGCCCAGCAACAGGAGATTCAGAGGGCAAAGGCCTATAGATGATAGTAGTGTTCCCTGGATGAGTCTTGAATGGCAAAAGGTTGCCCCCATCATGTGCTAAATACGCACGCCGAGCACCTTTGCGCTCCACAAACTCATTCAAGTCATCAGTTTTGTTGACCGGGACAAAACATTTGTCGAAAAGACTTTTGAGTGTGTAAATGGCATCCGGACAGTCGGGACGACGAAGCCAGCGCCGCATATTTGCCGTGCGGGCGATGGTCTTTACAATAGTGGATTCCATCTTGCCTAGGAAGATACTGAGCCACATGTGAGATGATTCAGGTCGAGAAGGAAGACGTACCACCTCTATGATTGTTTGTATTAACTTTCTGCAATACACCTATCAAACGCTCAAACGGAAAGCACCACCATGATACGACAGGTCCAAAGAGTAGTAAGAAGTTATAAATATGCTGCTGCATGTATATTTGGTCGAGGAACGCCCCCTTGAACATGGGGGAAGAGCACTTGTAGGCCGCCTGTCCAAATCTTCATGTATTCCCAATAGGCCCGAGCGCGATCTTCAGTCATAACATAGCGGCAGGCAATGATTGTAGCCTGGAACAGTGCCATGGTGTGATGGAGGGCTTTGAGCAGATGTCCAGCTTCTGACTCATCGGCAAGAGAAGGAAGGCCGCCGTTATCACCCCAGAGAGTGATAAGGGCAATAGGAAGATAGAGAGTGCTAAGTGTCCGCCATTCATCGGCCTTCAAACTTCCTGCTTTGGCTTCTCCAAAGTTCCTTGGTACAGAGTTAATATACGCCGGTTTGATGGTCTCTTGAATGACTTTTTGGACATGAGCCAAAGTTTCCGGTGTTCCTGTCGGAATGATATAGGCGTCTGAACAGTGAGGCTGTTTCAAACGCTGAGGGGAAAACTAAGCTCAAGATATAGCATATAGAAACGGGACACTTACCCAATTTAGCAACAGGGCTATGAGGTGATGCTTAGTTGTTGCGGGTTGGTCGTAAGGAAAAGCGAGCTGATCCTTGGCTTTGCGTTTCGACTTTGTTTTTGCTCGATCAATGTACAGCGAGCATATTGCATTATCAACGTTTTCCATTTTTTCTGGAACTTCCAAACTACGTGCGACGAACTCGAGAGCACCCTTGGTACTCTGATTGTTCAACCGCGTCCAGAGTTTGTCCATAGACAACGCGTTTTTTCCCGAGAGCGATAAGCAAAGAGTTTCCTGGATTTTGGCTACGGCGGGGATATGCTTTTCTTGTAGCAGAGAATTGGGACTGACCGCCTCCGGGGAGTAAGGTATCCAAGGCCAGTCAAACGCAATCTTCAAACCATCGGAGGTAAGTTTGGCAGCCGAAGCATCTAGACGAAGGACATGGCGGGAATGATAGTGGACGAGTCCCTCGAGAATGCAATGCATGGCGTCAATGACAAGCATTCTGGTGGGATCCCAATACTCGAGCAGCCAGAACGATGACCATCGCACACTATGTGTATCGAAGATGAGTTGACGTTCAGCAAGAGTTGTTGCGTTCTTGTATGCCCATGCCCACTTCCTCAGCTCATCAACGTTCCTCCGAGTCCAGTGATCGTAGTCCATACTGAGGATGCGATCCTTCCCGTATATGTCGCAAACACTGCATATCAAGGACGAGCCATGGCCCTGAAGGCCAGCAACTTTGCGCGCTGCGGGAAGATCATTGACGGAGATGAGAATACCAGCTTCAACCACGGAGCCATTTCTGGAATTGGCCGTACGAGATATTTTGAGACCTGGTCTCCAAGTCAGAATGAACTGCTCAATGACGGGCCAAATATAATGGTCTAGCTCGTCGTACGAGGGCTCGTTGGGACCAGGAATGACCGTCATGTACATGAATTCCGGTCGATATCGAATGGAAAGGTCTAGGGCAAGATTGGCGCAAGAAATCACGCCAATTGAGTCGTGTGCTCCGCGCTGGGTGACGCGGTTTGGATTGAAAAAATCAACATGCATAGAAAAGACTAGACGAATTTTGTTGCCTCGGTTGACAAAGAGTGTTCTGTCGGGCCCTTTGAAATCCTTGATAAAGGCTGCGTCGAATACATTGTCAGTGGTCGAGTTAACTTTCCCGGAAACGATAGCACGGAATGCAGAGTCCGTTGCTTGTTTAGATTGCTCGACAAAAGTGGCATTGGCCAGGCAGCGCGCCAAGTAATCGGAAAGACTGGAGACGAGATAGGGCTTTATAGGCTGAATGGAACCGTCACAACGAGTTTTCAGCAGATTTGTGCCACATCTGGAGACGCCTTTCTCACCAACAACATTGTTGTGACAAGTGGGAGGAAAGTCGTAGAATGTCTTCTTCCCTTTCAAAGGATGAGCTTTGTTACTGAAGCTGCAAGAAGGGCAAATCACATAGAAGTCGAAGCGGCCATCGACGTCGAACCTTCTCAGAGCATCTGTAAGGTTCTTGGGCATGTCGGCAATAATTTTGTTCTGTGAGGAGGAAAGCTGATCTTTGAGAGTGCTAGCAGGAGAGCCGCAGGTGGACATCCCAAGGTGAATACAGAGGATGGTGGCATGAATGAGGAAGTTCGATTGGTCAACGGACAAGCCTATGATCAAATTACAGATAACGGCAAGAAGGATAAGAATTTGATTGAGTGGGTCCATTTGGATGAAAGCTGTATCGTAAAGACTGTCTAATAAACGTGAGTACAGGGCTCGCCAAGAGAGATCATAGATATATTTACCTGCGATTACGTCAATAGGACTCTCTGGGATGAGGGGAGCGTAGAGCACGCAGACTTGGGCGTTCAGTGCCCTCAATCACTCTCGAATACAATCTCGCTTCTCCTGTACTATATCTTCCTTTGTAGTAGCCTGTTTTGCCTTAGACTTCCTGTACTTCATGCGCTCCTCGTAGTTCTCGATAGCGACAAGCCCATCGTTAAGCCATTTACTAATCCTATCCAGCTTCTGGCATTGCAGCTCTGTCGAAAGAGCTGCGAAATGCCCATCAAGAAGCTCGGTCTGATATGCTTTGAACTCGGTCGAGAGATGGTCAAGAGCACAAGATTCTTCCTTTTCAATCTTCCCAGAAGATGGGGAAGATGGCGGTAAGGAAGGTTTAGAGGGAGAGACTATGGCTTTACTCGTAAAGCGTCGACCACCAGCTTGACGAGCGGGCGAGACGGACGGGGTTTTCGTAAGAGCCGCAAGACTCTGCAGAGCGGTGGTCACATCCAACGGCTGAGGGGAAGAGGGAAAGTTGGGTCCTGAGTCCTCGTAACACTCAGCCGCAGAAGAGAAGAGCCTGTGATGATGAGATTCATCAGTGGGGCCGTCGGTTAAGACAGCAGCAGTGAGGAGTGTCTCAAGTGCATCCATAGAAGGCGAAGAATCAGATGGAGCAGCTTCATTGAAAAGGAATGAACCAGGCATAGCCCCTTCATCTTCCAGCGGTTCGTTGACAAGATTCAGCGATTGTAACCAAAGTTTGGCCATCTGTGCCGTGACGGTGGTCAACGGGGACATTGGAGACAGAGGCTAGCAACGCAGATTGTACGAATCAGTGAGCAGTGGTAAATACGAGTAGCGGACATGCTTACTTCTGTGTAGCTCTGTGGACTGTCTTCAGTAAGGAGCTCTGAAGGCGTCTACAGTAAAGATCAGCGTTAGCTCTGGCAGTGAGAGAGAGGACATACATTGACAGGGGTGTGTTAAGGCGTTAGAATCTTTCGCAAAGCGGAGAACATCGAGCTAAGTTGGAGCGTAGCCTTGGACGACAACAGGTTGATATAAGAGTTTTTGAAACAACAAGGCGCGTCAATTAACAATAACACTTGCCAATTTGGATGCCTAAGAACCAGGCGCCTTTTGTGTAGTTTAGGGTCATTACGGACCCCAAGTTAGAGTTGCGGGTTCTGAATGGTGCAATTATCATCATTCTACAATTAAGACAATCTTGGTACACGCTGATTTGACGTAGTAAGTGCTGACTGTAAAATCAACAATATACTAGAAGTCGCAATGAAATTAACAATTAGCTATAGACCTAACAATTAGAACGTCAAAAGACAAAAAGCATCACTACAAAAGGCAACACTACATGGAGATAGGAATTAGTCAATGACACAGAGGTCTGATTTCAACCGGGATATGTGAATGTTCCAGTCAAATCGCCTCTAATATCGACGTAGACCACTTTCGTTCCTCCGGAGTCTCCTTCACGTATTCAAGATCGCTCGGATGAATCTCAAGAAATTCAACAGCTGCCACCTCTTTCGGGCCCGAGCGATCTACCCTCTGTGCTACTATCCAGTGTTTATCTTCCGTCTTCTCCATATTGTAAAAGTGGTGGATTCGGCGAACCAGCTTCCCAATGTGCTCGGGATGATTCCTAGCAACAACCATCAGGCCTTTTTCCCTAGAAGGGTTCGGTCGATCGCGGAAAGACTCAATAGATTTGTAGGGCACGTCTATGACTTTGGTAGAGGAACAACGATGTACGACTTTGATTCCATCGGCGCCAGACACCGTCTCCACGATTATGCCATCTTTCTTTTTTGACGTATCTAGTTGGCCGCTGCTGATATCCACTTTGATTGGTATCCCAACCAACTTTGAATGCAGGATCCAGTGATCAGAGGGAGGTGGAGGAGTCACTAGTGGCGCAGGAGACGCTGCTGAGGGAGGATCATGCAACGGCTCGAGCATTTGTGAGGGAGAAGGTGATGAGGGTCTCGGGGTGGGACAATTAGGCGACCACAATCCGTAGAATATGGTTTCTCATTCGAAGTCGTTGGGCAACGGGGTTTTTGAGGTTTCATGTACGTCTCCATCTGTATCGAGATTGATGTCGACGTCCTCAAGATAGCCGGGCTCAGGGCAGTAGAATGACTGTTTAGTAGTTGGCAAGAAGACTTTGCATAGACGGTGTTGGGTCCTATTACTTGTAAATTTGAGACTGAATTACCAGAGAAGCTGTGCTCACTTGTGAAACCTGACTGCATCATAGTCCACTTCCACTAAAATGGTGGAACTGATTGCAGTGAATACATGGCACTCTACTGTAAGCGTCAACCCGCTCAATTTGCTCTTGATGGACGGGTCCACCCGATAGCGATTGATGTCCCTGACGACCCCAGTCTGTCCTTTATAGTGGCCCATTACAATATCAACCACTAGACCCAGCCAAGGAAGCAGCCCAGTTCGCATGTTCTCCATCGTAGGTTTGATGGCGAATTCCTTGAGCTGGTTTCCCTCAAGCGGGCGGTATGCATGCAACGGAAGGCCGGTTCTATTGAACATAGTCAGCAATATCTCGAACGAAATGATCCCTTGACTCACATTTCTTCGTGGACTGCCGAATAATCGACCTCGATTGAGCAGTTGTAGGTCGCAACCCACAACAAAAGACGCAGTGCGCCTCGAAAGTCTATCCAAGCGTGTTTCACAACTGCAAAGTGCCCCGCAAAGCGACCTGACAAGATGGTGACCTGGATTTCTTTCCAAGGAGCTTCGACATCAAATTTCTGCTGATGCCGTTTGAGCGGCTGGTGATCCAACAATAACAGACCAGAACTGGAAGATAATTAGCAATGGAAACAAAGCTACGCAGCTAGACTTACAACAGCTCTCTGACTGCATGATAGCCAACAGTGCGCTCATGCCCATCGTTGAGGCGGACAGTGATAGCCAAAGATCTGGAAGAGGTCACTTTGACGTCTTTTACGATGCCAGATAAACCCTTGAACAGCCCGGACAAGAGTTTGACCCGAACGTTCAGCCAAGGAATCTCCGTCCCCAGAAAATCCGGCGTTGAGATCCTGACTGAGTTGGAATGTAGTCGGACATCCTACAGGCAGTCAGTTCAAGATCCACAAGGTTGACCACAGGAACGTACCATAGTATTTGAATCGAAGCTAATGCCAAGAAGAGCGTGACTCTGAGCGACTACGAACCCTTTCCTCCCAGAGTGAACTCCGGCCAATACTTCTACATATTGGCCTAGAGATATGTCCTTGATGATGGATGTGACGGCAACTACTTCAGTACCCTCCTCCTCAAAATCAACAAGCGGGGGCGACGGTGCACTGGCGGGGTCAAAAGAAGAAACCATTGTACCATATTTCCCCGTCACAATTGAGAGCACAGGCTCCCCAGGTTCAAATCGCCACATTGAAGAAGTGGGCCTCGACTCCAGTTCTATGTCTGCGCCCCGTTGCTTGGCCTCCAGAAAGGAGGACACAACCAAGTTGGGAACTTCGCGGGCAGGGGAAAGAGTGGTTTCGTTATATGTTTTGAGTAAGAGACCGTACTCAAAACGCCAAGATCTGTACGAGAACACATGCCGATTGTTGTGCGGTACAAGTTCTTCCTGGACGCATTGAGTAGGGTTGAATAGCTGCGCAGAAGGACGGACGTGGCATTTCCGTTTGGAGGGATGGAGCAATGCTGTGTCCTGGTCGGAATAGTCCAAATGTGGTACTACCAAAACCTGGACCCCTCTCGTAGAGCCTTCTTCACAAAGGTCTTCCACTACAAGACCAATGTCACCCCGGTATAGGCCTCGGTTAATTGAAACCCATTGGCCTGAGGCAAAGACCTGTTTGAAACTGCTCCTGATGGTCAGGCAGCGCTTGAGGTCTGCCTCTGGACGATTCCTAACGAATATAACTTGAGGTCGGAAAACTCGCGGAGTACTTCTCGAAGGGAGCTGATACTTGACTTGGTGAAGTTTGCTTCTAGATAGATATAGCCGACATCGCGAGGGTTAAAGAAAGCGGATCGCAGCTCGTCTGACAAGGTATTATGCCTCATCATCAATTCATAGACAATGAAATACTCTTGTCCGGGCTTTACAAACAACAATTAGGTCTGAACAACTTCATCATGAAAGCACATACCGTACATTTGACTCGCCACAGCAGCCAATCCCTTCCCTTCAACCAGAGAAAACCTAACGGAAGTCTATCTTCCTCCTCCCCGACTCCAACCTCCTCGACGGCTTGAGATGCCGTATGATGCGCTCCGCGCTTGACATATCGCTCTTCAATGAGCTCGACGAGAGTATCAATCTGATCAGCTTTTTTCTCTGGATATAGCATAGTCGATCCTGACGACGAGGCAGTAATAGGTGTTTCTAATACGAGAGACTTAGACCATAGAAAAAAACAAGAAACTGAATTTAGCATACCGTTTCCTTGACGCTCTTCGCCCTCATCTCCGCTACAATCCTCGTCGCTGCTGTCAAGCTGGGCTTCTAAGTTGATGAACTGTCGATCGTTGTGAGCATGTCCTTTGTTGTTGTCCAGGTGTTCATTATACCTGGTTCTTCATGTTTCTACCTTCAGACGATGTTAGATTCGCCGGGCTTCATTCTCTTATTATTTTTATTTCTTACTTGCAGTTTTTTTAAAGTTATTTTACTACGGTGTTCTACTATTCTAACGTGGGCGTTGAAGACAAGGCGCGAGAAGTTGTTCACGTGGTTGACGCGGCCGGCACTTGGATTCTGGCACCAAAAGGGAAAATCTAATTGTGTCGATTAGATTTGATTAGATTTTCCCTTTCGGTGCCAGAATCCAAGTGCCGGCCGCGTCAAGACGCAAGCGTCAACCACGTGAACAACTTCTTGCGCCTTGTCTTCAACGCCCACGTTAGAATAGTTATAAGATAGAACAACGTAGTAAAATAACTTGAAAAACTGCAAGTAAGAAACAAAAATAATAAGAGAATGAAGCCCAGTGAATCTAACATCGTCTGAAGGTAGAAAAATGCAGGAAGAACCAACGCTCCCAGCAATCGACGTTTTCGATCGACGTTTTATCAACTTAGTGACACTAGCAACGAGGATCTGTAGCGGAGATGAGGGCGAAGGGTGCCAGCAATACGGTATGCTTCATTCAATTTTTTGTTTTTTTTTCTATGGTCTAAGTCTCCCGTATTAGAAACGTCGAAAATGAAAGAGAAATCGACGGTCTTTTTTTTCAAAAGCGTCAAACGCATTCAACGCAATGGGATTTCAGAAGGGTACTACAAAATATAATACGGCCAGGTGTGTGGCCTCAGAGTACATATTGCTCCACAATGCTAATAACTAACTTCTGGCCGTAGCTCAGCACTGGAATTTTCTGAAAACGGCGTCACAACCAGTATCTGCAAAACTTGTGTCCAACTCACCAAAATGTTCTCAAATACCAGTATGCAGGACAGAAGAAGTAGCAGCCACCAACGACCTTCCTCCTTTCTTGCTGTGCTTGCGTCGACAGGCGCTGCAACAACCTTCTGCCATACTTGTAACTCAGTCTTACCGATGTTTTCGCCTGATCGACCCACAATAATCATGGGGACACCATCCAAGTCAGCAGTCTGAATTGTCTCAGCGATATATCAATTCTTTGGGCCTTTTGACGCACCGAAATGGACTGCACCCAGTCTTTCAAACCAATATAAATAGTGTCGATGACTTCTCCGGTTCGACGGTCGAAAGCATACACATTCCCATGATCACTTCCGACAATAATCGTACTGGTTCCATCCTGGAAGGCTACGTTTCGGGATCTTTGCTCTCGATGAGGCACCTGGAATGTTTTCACCCGCTCAGTGCCAGCAACCTTCATCAACGCTACACCTTGTGAAACGTCGTCAAGAATAACGGCGTCGTCTTTCGTGTTCAGGACAGCATGTCCTCTATCCCCGTTTGTAAGTCCATCCTGCTGTAGAAAGCTTATTATACTCACATTACCATTCCAGTAGTTTTTGACCTGAGGATTCTTCCCTCGTCATTCAGTATATATCTATCCGAAGTAAGCCAAATCCTCAAACGGCCTGGTTTATCTACTCACAGCAGCTCCAGTACCATATAACATCAAGCCCAAGTACGCTTCTCTCCCTTAATAATGGATCCAGCTCCCAGCACTCGCTCTGCCTCTATCTCTACCTTTACAACTTCAAGGATTGCTGCGCGACCTTAAATAATTCCGTTATACGCTACTTCCATCCCTCACCGGGCTAAGCATCCTATCTCTTTACATGACAAGTTACCTTCAAAACCATACATTCGCATCAGGAACAATATTCCGGAAATGTCACCTATCGATATCTCAAATACCTCAGCCAGATCAGTATCACCATTGACTGAGAACGGAGAAGATGAGGACGAAGCATTCACTGGCGACAACGGTGCTCCTTCGCAGCCACGCACAATATTTGTTCCTCGACCTACCGGCGTGACCCAAGTCAAAGATGCTCCGTGGGATGAGGCTGCTAGAAATATCTACCGCGTATGTTCTATGCTTGAATTTTCGAGAGTAAATTTGTTTTCTGATGTACTCACAGACCATTGCCCGACAAGCAGTTGATCGGTTTCTTAATGTTGAAGAGGCATATAGCGATCAAGTAGAGACCGCCGTTCTCAAAGCCAGAGATTACGTTAGTTTCTCTGTTACTTTGATGCTCAGACTCTGGTTTTAACGACTTGTAGATTGAGGCAGCTATTCCGCACTTCAAACCGCACCAGAACCACTGGGGTGCAATCCTTGTACTCAAGGAACAATTCAAGACTAAGAGAGACAAGCTTGTGAGGACAAGGAGAGAAGAGAAGGAGAAGGAGGATGCAGACGCGGAGAAAACAAAGGGAAAAAAAAAACAATCTCGAACAAAGTCAAACTAGTCTCAGTAGAGTTAACTGCTTTAGAAAATTACAATTAGTACAAAGACAGGCTATGAACCTGCAATCCGAACAGCATCCCGTAGCATCAGCACAAGTCTGCAATCCGAAAAGCATCCCGAACAGCATCGGCACAAGGACCAATGGGTAAAAGTGAGCAAAATAATTGACCTCCTGCATAACTCCGCTGATCATTCGCACGTATGCGAATCCCGTACAGAACGTAGAAAGTCGGTTGGATGACAGTCGTTGCCCCATTGAAATCCTTATTGTTATTTTATCCAGGCTCCATCAAAATCTCAGTTAAAAGCAAACTTGCGTAGCTTGTCCACAAAGCACTACCCCCTATTCCCGAACTTTCAACCCAACCCACTCACAGCAGGCTGCATAACGCTCCTTCCTTTAACGAATATATCATGCCTAGAACCCGCAAAGCCATCTCCAAGGTAGTGTCTACTTATGTTCGTGTACAAGTATTCTCACTTTTAACCATAGCCATCTGTGACGTTCAACGTCAACGCCTTTAGAATCTGCAAAATGAACAATTTCCGTCGCGTTTCTGTCCCCACCACTTCTTCAGGCCCATCTCGCTGCCATTATGCAGAGCGTTTTCCTGTGGTCGAGCATGGCTTCGAGGCGTGGCCTCTTATTCAGCCCTGGATACACGACATTGATGTTATTTATCGTCGAACTCGCTATAAAGTATTTTTTCAGCGGCATAAACAAATTCCCATTAACCCTGTGCTTGGAATTCGCGGCGAGCTCCTCGTCATGCGCGTTGGGATCAAGAACACCCAGCACGTTGTCCACACTCGTGCAGGAGATAGGAAACGTGTTTACGATCTTGCTCAACGGTAAGCATAACACCTGCTCCTGTACCATATTGCTAAAACTCTCCCAGTGTGGCACCTTACATAGCAGATTTTCAATTAAAGGGACGGGGTCTTGAGCCGTTGATTCAGTTGTACAATGATTGATAGTCGCTAATATTAATGTTACCGTTGTCGAAAAATTCTTAACTTGATCTAACGCGTTAATCAAACGCGTCAAAACATTATCAAACGCGTCTAACTCTAAAAAGCAGAAGTCATAGATACAGTGCCTCTCCCAAAAGACAATAAGACGCGGCACGACGCTCCAACAATGTTATACAAAGGAGCAATGATCCGGTATGTACCCCATTCACTCCTCAGCCCAGCCAAGAGTAATAATTGTCTATCAGGCCTGATGCATACCGCCTATCTCAAAAGACAATTAGATGCGTCTACCCGCCGATATGCCCCTCCCTCCACATGCACCTCGGTTTCACGTTTCGGAAGAAATAATTATTTAGTAATTATTCTTAATCGTGTCGGTCAGCTCAAAGTAATGATTGTCTTTTTGTCTATAGCATGGATTCGGAACACCGGATCTGTTTGACGCTACCATATTCGGAGCACACTAGCCAAAGGTTTTAAGCAGGTTCGCTATCCGAATCTTCCTGCATAACGTCGAGGCCTGGTGCCCATCTCACTCTCATTTACCACAGATACCCACATTCTTTTACGAGCCCTCTCAAAAATCGGTCAAAATCAGCGATGACTTCTTTCTTGAACAGCCTGCTGCGTCCGAACGACACACCATTGCAGCCATCAACGTCTTACGTGTCCTATGGGCGTAAACGGCCTGGGGATCTCGAGGATGGGGAAGCAAGCAACTATCCTCCTGCTCCCAGGTCCTATGATAAACCTGACAAGACGCGGGTGGTAGCCGGCCCCAGCCGAGAAGACTTTGATAAAGTATGGTATCATTTGAACTTGCGCAGAATCTGCTTTTACTCATTGTCATCTTATAGCAACTGGAGATGAATAAAATAGCATTTGAAGCGAACCAGAGATTAGTACAAGAAATTGAAAGGCTCACGCGTCTCGGCCAAGACACTGAGGAAGCGCTTAACCAAAGGAATAGGGAACTTGTCCAGAGAGAGGCGCAACAACAGGCTCAAGTGAGTTGCTGCTCTATCAATGATTGTTTTATCCTCATTGAACTTTGTCAGGAGCGGGCCCTTGCAGAGCAAGCAGTAAGTTTCGTTCCCATATGCTACTTCCGCCTATGATGCCTTAGACCTTCTTCAGGCTGCTCGAGAGCAAGCTCAGGCCGAAGGAATTCGAGTCACCCTCGCCGAAGCTCGGGTGAGTACTCCTATTATAGGATCAAGTCTATACTAGTACTCATTCTACTCAGGCCAATATGGAGGCGGAAATGGTATATTCAGTCAATGCTCCATATGAATTATCTAACTGAGAGTTCAAGCGGAGGGCACAGCAAGATGCCCTGGATCAACAAAAGCTATGGTTCGAGCAGCAGCTTCAGGGAATGGTACGCCATTGATCCTCAGTTTTTTTACTTGTCTGACTTCAGATGTAGGAGCGCCAGCGTGATCAGATCCAGAAAGAAAAGGTATCTAGTCACCTATTCATACTGTTAATAAGGAGCTGATTTTCGTCCAGGAGGCTCGTGACTCCGAGCTATTCAACTTGCGGAACAGACGGCGCTCTTCTGGGCAAGGTACTTCTGCCAGTTCTTCGCAAGGAGGAGCCTCCTCTGGTCCTTTGCATCAGAACACCACACCGAACCCTCCCAATGAAGATATCAGTGACGACTCCGTTCCACCTCAGAATGCGACGCAGAATCCCCCAGATATCGCCAAACTTGTCAGAGACTCGGTTGCCTCTGCAGTTGCCGCTGCCGTTGCTGCGGCTTTCGCGGCTCATGCGCCTCTTCCTCATGCTACCCCTCAATCATCTTCCTCCGCCACACCGCGTAGTCGCCAGCGAGGGAATCAAATTCCCAAACCGGGAAGTCAGGCTCATAGACGTGAAATCAAGAAAAAGGCTGTCGATCAACTCTCTCCTGAAGAGGAGAAACAATGGAGGGTAGGGTCAAAGTCCTTCTTGTCAGTTTGTTCTAACGTGGACCTAGGACTACTTACGATCGTGCTTCCGTCGAATTACTGGCCAGAACAATGTCACGGACTTCCGCTCATATTCTCCAGTCAATGATGCCGTCGCTGATGCATTCAAGATCGGTGAGGGACCGGGTCCTACGGATTTGAATAAGTACCGCATGCATTTTGGCCACGGCTATCAAAAATCGCGGTGGAATAAGATAGTCATGGCCAACATGTTACAGTACACGGCTGATCAGAAAGAACACTATAGAATCCAAGGCATGCTTGACGATGATGCTTTGAAGTCCTTCTTCTGGGATTTTATTCGAGGAGCTCAGATCTCTTGGGTTCGCTACGGTCGTCGCATTGGGCAAGACAATAACCTCGAGACTGTTCAGGAAGCCAGAGAGCGAGCGGATCATTTTGCCGAATCTCACAAAGAAAGTTGCCGCATCAATGGTCGAAAACATTCAGTAACTGTTCTCAGATTTTTTTGCACCCTCACACAATCTGACCTTTTGCCAGAAATTTATACGTCGGAAGCTAGGTTTGCGGTTACTCCGCGCTGATTCATCATCGATGAGCCAATTCGAGCGCACCAAGTTGGACCAAACTGATCAAGTGCTCAATACCCTTGGACACGATGGAATGTCATCAGAAGAGTCCGATGCTGAAGGTGGACTTTCGATCACAATACCGCATTACCGACGGTGAATTATAACACATATGATGAGCGATCTCGACAGGGACTCTAGAGAGCTTATTGATATGCACGATCGTCAGTTACGCAAGAACGCCAGGCCACGCCCAAAACATTTTCGCCGGAGGATCGATAAGAAGAGCCAACGCACCCTAAGGAAAGGACTTCCTGTCTCTCTCTATCATCGACGCTTCCTCGCGCAGCTCACTGATCCTGTCAGAGAGGCGCTTGAAGTTCCGACTGCAGATTTACCAAACTTCCATCAATGGGCTTTGACTATAGAAGTGAATTCTGACTCGGAGGTTGAAGGAGATGATGAGCAGATGTGAACGTGAGCGTCGGTAAGTTTCATTCCCTCACTTTCCTACTGGTTGCTCGCTCCCTGGCTCATCAGTTACAACTCACCTCAGCTGGTCAAACGTGTCACTTTCCTTGCCATTCTTGTGTTGTTGCCTGGTAGCCGTGTAATATGTCAACGTACTTGTACTAGTCCATGGAATTGGCCGCTTTTTATTCATTAGCTATTGTTCGACTATTGGTCCGCAATGACCTTAAACTAAGCTTTGCAAAAGTAACATTGATATCCGCTGCCATGGATGGCATTGACGCTCAACGCAATGGCGTCGGCTTAGCGACGCCATTGCGGTATATCTACTCGTTGGAAACTGGACTTTTCGTTACAATTTTTGTCGCGTACAAAACGTTAGTACAAAATCTATATTTTTGCACTCGTTTCAGCATATCTAATACTTCTAATTTTAGTAGATGTTTTTGTCTGTCAAATATGCGACGTTTAATCTGAGTTGAAATCTCGTCGTATGGCAAAGTATACATTTTTGTTGGACTTTCTACTGATAAAATAGCTGGTATTTCGAATAGTATTTCATGTAGCTTAAAATATAATACCAAATCGTACATTTAAACTATCATTTCGGCTTGATGCAAACTCAGCTTTTCATGCGCTCTTTGCGAACATATGATACGTGCGCAAAAAAGTCAGGTTTAAGATCAAAAATTCGCTCGACGGATTTTTTTCTAAATCCCGTGTGAATGTTATTCTTATCCTCGAATAATGAATACTTACAGCATGTTTTGTGAGGCTCTCACTCAACGCGCTCGAGAGTCGAGATCAACATCATGATCATGATATCGGGCCGAGCCGAGGCTGTTTCAAGGCAGAAGAAGCTTCTGCTGTTACCACGACAATATCTGAATATTCTTTGCTTCGCAGGTGAGTCGTGTCAACTTATTCACTCGCACTGCAAATTAAATAAAGCGTAGGATTACTGACAGCCGTTCCCTCCTCGCAAGTCCATCATGGTCCCCGAGCTCCCCTTGGAAATTTGGTGGAAAATTCTGGAATATCTTCCCGCAGACGCATCTTTAATCAAGCTCCGTACTGTGAACCGAACGTTTCTTGAAATAGCGCGAAGTTCACTGTACCAGAAGTTGACTATTAAGGAACCTGACTTGCAGACTGAAAAGCTGTTGAGAGGTATCGGGCACGCGTTTTTTTCAATATCTCTAGCAAATTTGCATCAATTTCTGCCTGCAGCTCGTTATCCTTAGGTCACTATGTTCGATCAGTGCACATTCAACCATGGGACATTCACTTTTTCCTTTCTGTGCCCCTTCGTCGTCTGCATGGACGAATCTCGTCCTTCTCCAATTATGTCCGGCTTCTCATTGCACCTGGATATTCTGTACGCAAAGACATTGCCTTCCTCCAAAAACACCTAAAGGAAGTGATGGAACTCATCACTGATACGGTCAAAAGACTCCAACACGTCCGAGAATACACGTTAAATGCGGAGATGGATTTAGATTGCGACATTTCAGTTTTCAATCGCTTTTCCTCACTCCTCGACATTTCAACCTTCAGCCGGACCCTTGCCAAAGTTACTCTTGCCACCTCAGCTGGTACCTCCGCTTGTTTAGGTCGAGTCCACCTCCCGGTGTTGGAGGAATTCAATCTTCATCTTCTCTTCCGGCCATCAGTGGGCTTTTCTGACAGTACCCTCAACGAACTTGTTGGATGGAATTTCTGGGAATCTTCGCATCTTTGGCGTTTCATCAAACTGCGGTGCGTGCAACCCCAATCTATCCACATTCTTTGACTGCTTGTCGCGGAGCTACCTTATCCGTCTGCGATCATTCGCACTCAGCATTCCCGGCAACAAACTTCCTCGGGAAAATGATACGGGCAGCTTGCATGGCCTCCGCCTCTTCCTTGCCCAAAGCCCACTTATAGCCCACCTCCAACTTTCCTCTGGCCCGTCACATCCTCCCGATCTAATTACTGGCTCTCGTAGCCCGCCGTGGATTCAGTGCACTCCTCGATAGTCCTGGTTTTGCGAAACCCCGCTCTTGCCTCACTCGAGCTCTCCATCCAGCTTCTTCATCTATTCTCGGCGCCTATCTTCAATTTCCTCTCTTCCATTGCTAATAAACTCGAATCGCTAATTCTTCATGGCGATATGTTAATGCCAGAACAGGTGGAAAGACTTTTAGACTCCGTACTAGCACCTGTTTCTCTAATCAGCTTTCGGCACCTCGACATCCGACTGCAATACTTCAGTCCGCCGGTCCTCGACCTTCTCGCGTCTCAATTCGAGTCTCTTGAGTCGTCAAAGCTAAGCTTTTGTGATATCTACTCAGATGATTTTACGGGGTTCAACATCAACCAGAGGTCTCTTTTGCTCAAGTCTCCAAACCGCAGCTGGTATGTTTCTCCCACCCTCTCTTCCTTGCGTTTGTTGGCTTCTCAGATTGAACTTTCTCTCTATCTTAGGCATTATTTCGCAATGAACTAACGAGTCGTATCTCCTGCGGAACCTATTTCCACTGGAAGCTCAAGTCGTTGACTCTCTCCGCCCGTCCCCCTTATTATATTTCTGGGAATTGGGTTGGAAAAGCTTTTTAGGGAATGTATTCCTTCGCTCACTCAGTTCTATCCTTACGATGAAGAGCGCAGGCATATCACTGAACGACGGCTCAATAGCGCTTGATGAGATAGCGCTTCACGATTTTATCATCCAACATTTATGAAAATAAAAGGTTTTGAGGTTTTCGATATTTGCTATGTACATTTGCATTTATACGATGTATGTGATTCATGTCATGGACTCGCAAAAGTATACTTCACGTCTCATCCGTCTCATCCATCTCATCGTTCATCATCAAATCATCTCCGGCCCAAACGCCGCTCGAGCCGTTGGTCAACCCCTACACCGCCAATTTATCAGTATTGCATTCAACCAGCAATAACATTCCTTCTCTTGGCTAGCGTCCTACTTCATCCCAAGACTGTTTCAATGGTTATCGTGGTTGTCAGAGTAGTCCGAGTCCACCCTATTGGTGGTCTTTACAGCTGTTGATAATAGTGGCAATTTGCCTCCAGGCCCCACGAGAGATCAACATGTCTTTACCTTCGATTTTCTTTTCTTACAATCTAGCATTGTGATCTCGAGAGTCGAACGTTCATCCTGAGCCAAGGCGATGATGAAGCCACTTACGCTCACATCTCCGACTTTCTTGACTTTTACTTACCACGCCGTTGGCGGTCTCCTAGTATGGATTCTTATGTATATTTTGGCTGCTATCCGCGATTTATAGCGGTTTCCTTCGTAACCATGGTCGGTTGGTGCAATTAAATCAGATTCTAATTTTTTTTTAGGGTAGTTTCCATATCAGGTTTGCAATCTACCGCTTTGGCCGATGTGTTTGTTTGGCTCCGAGTCGTCCTCTATAATAGGAAGTCGCACACTGGATATCGAGGCGTTGTAAAATTAGGTTTATTTCTAGGGTATGCAGATTCTATCGATACATAGGCAATGACAAATTAATCAGGTCGGATATCCATCCAGGAAACTTGTTCGAAGATTACGATTATAGCTTATAGCAGGTCATGTAAAACGTTATCATACTTGTGCGGTAGATGAGCACTATCCACGAAAGAAAAAAAAGCGGTCATTAGCCCGACAATGACAAAGAAGACGTCGAAGAAGGCACAAAACAAGGGAATTTTTTGGAAAAAGGACTCACCCAAGCATATCCCTTGCAAAGACAATCTGCGAAAACACCTCGGGTACATTAAGCACTTCAAACAGTCTGAGCTTGTCGGGATTAGATGTTGACATATCCGAGCGATGGGAAGGATGCAAGTCGCTTTCGCGCAGTGCCCAAAGCACCCGTCCAGGAGGGAAAGTATGGGACATTCGCATGTTCGCTTCTAATGTCTTGCGGACGGCGATGAACTGGGGCAAAAAGAAAAAAAAAACACCGAGATCCAATCGTCAGCGTGCCAGATTCCAAAGGGAAAAAAAAAAGTAAAAAGACGTTGAAGAAGAGCGGAGGAACTTTTTTTTTTTTTTTTTTCAAGAAACGACATATGTACCCACCCAATCAGGATCATCCGGAGAGCCCTTTCCCGCTTTCCACTGACTAGCGCGGGACGTAACTTCGTTATAACCTGCATCTTGCCGATCCCGCTCGTTCGCTTCACACAGCCAGCTGGCAGCATTCTTCAAGTCTCTCACAGATCCCAAACTCAACCTCGATACGACATCATGGGAATAGACAAATGAGACGATGAGGTTTTCCGATAGTTTGGTTAGGGAGGCATCTGTGAGAGCTCTATTTTCAACAATTGAGCGGTCCGCCCCGGAAAAGAAGTACAGAAGGATCACTTACGGCGGAGCGAAACAGAATACCGAAACTTTACGATCTATGGGCAGTCCACTTGCGTGTACCGTGAGACAGGTTTTTGGGTCTGCCCACATCTTAGCGCAATACATATGCATATCAAGCTTTCGGGTACACTGAAGATCGGGATCAAGTCACTCACGAGTCCAAGCATGGCCGCTACACCTGCTCCCAAACTATGCCCACATAGAACGAGCCCTATTACAAGACTGCGATAAGCAAAAGGAACTAAACGAACCCCAGGATTCCACAAGTGCAGAATCCCTAATAGACGGACCGTAATCTGGATTCTTATACAGTGCTTCGTGTACTGCGAGTTGGACAGGCTTTCCGATATCACCCATTGCTCGTGCCATGCGTAGCATTCCTCCGTGTACTTGGTATCGCCTCGGGTGTGATGACGCTAGGGAGGATATGGAAGCTTGTCTGGGAAATTTTATCTGGCCAGACAGTACAGGCGATTCTAGCTCCTCGGTGACGACGGTAGCAGCGGGCTCAAATTCTTCTGGTTCGCACGTAAGGTCGACGGCGATTTCGTTCAGAGACATTGTACCTAATACACATATACACACCGTAAGGTAGATATGGATGGAGTGGTTCGTAAACGGCTTACCCCGAAGGACGAGCACTACTTGATTCCGAGTGTGATCAGTAAGCACCCAGTATCTCGGCATTAGATGACCTTGACCAATCTTGATATCTGCTTTAGCCTTTTCATTTGGGCCTCTAGCGAAATTAGCGAAGATGTCGTGGTCGTGTCTTCCCAAAAGTACATCCCACCAGGAATATTCTTCCTGGTGCATATTCTGGGGTTCAAGGCCATCACCCTCAGCTTCAGCCTCAGACGCATTGATAGCGTTCGCAAGCTGTGCTTCCTCTGCTTTAGCTTGGGGAGAGCCGGAGGAGACACGGGATGATGAAGAAAGAGGAACTCCGAAAAAGAGTAGACTGGCGCCTCCATATCCAGCTAGGACCATCTTGGATAGCCGACGGAGTTCAGTCTTTAATTCGACATTTGTGAGTGGTCTTGATATTTTCGGTATAGCGAGCGGAGCCCGGGCCCTCCGGGAACTGGCCGTGAAGATGGATTGGGCTCGTTTGGGTGCTTCGCCTATATCGGCTACCAGTAGCTGACCAAGGTTATTTGGAAATATCACGTCCGATGTGACGCGAATTCGAGACCCTCTAAATGACCGATATCAGTGAAAACTGTTTCCGATGTTTGACGACGTACTTTCGGCTGCGAACCGAATCAAATGGCTTCTGTGGATCCTTGACATTGATCTCTTTCATATATTTGAACCACCGACGTTCCTGCCACTCCTGAGTGACACCCTGAAGGGCCACCCAAGCCACTATTGCCCGAGCAATAGAGGTAACCCCATATTGTTTCTCCGGTAAGTTGTCTCCCTGGAAAGGTTCCGTCCATTCGCGTTTCACCAAGTTGATGAAAGCAACCAACGAAAAAGAAGCTTCATGACTGCCGGGGAAGATAAGAGAGAGAACATTCAGTGAGCTGTGGGCAGCTGATACTGAGGTTGAGGTGATGTATTCGCCGAGATGTATGGGTGCAAGGGTTAACTGTTCCGCGAGTCCAATGGCTGTAGAAACGGCGCCTCCGACAACAGGTCTAGTAACGGGTATACCTCCAAATAAACCATAATCTACGGCAGCGGTAGTAATTCCAACAGCTGTAGATGCTATTATTCGAGTAACTGCAAACTAGATTTCGGTCAGAACCTATTGCAGTAAAATAAAGACAAAGTAGCGCATCGAACCCCGAGCTTAGTCCCAGACTTTGCTAATGAAAAGCCAGATGAGGCGGCTGAGGATGTGATATCGAGACCCTGCCTGGTATATGTATCCCAGTCCTTGAGCATCTCATCGAGGTATAGGTGGTAAAGGTGAGGCAAAGGCGTTGTGCATGTGAATTCGAATTACTTTAGATCGCGGCTTATCTTATCTTAAATTGTTCACGTGTCATTAACTGCGTCCCCATCAAGCCGCTTTGCGATCTTACCTCTAATCCAACATGGCTTCGCTCATTGCGATCCTCGACCTCAAAGGCAAGCCACTTATTCAGCGGTCGTATCGCGACGATCTGCCAATGTCATACGTCGAGCGCTTTCTCCCTATAATTCTCGACATTGAAGAAGAGGGCCAGCAAGTTACACCGTGTTTTTCGAGGGAGGGGATCAATTACATGCATATCAGGCATTCAAATCTGTATCGTACGTAAATTAAAAAGATGCTAGGGTTCAGCCGTTTCATAACCTGACCATACTCCTAGTTCTCGCTTTATCCAGGAAAAACTCAAATGCAGCAGAAATTATCATTTTTTTACATCGACTCAGCCAAGTCCTGGTATGCATCGTCCAGTCTGCTCGTCTCTGATATTCTCACCAGTCTTGAAGGTTGAATATTTCAAAGAACTGGAAGAAGAATCCATCCGTGACAACTTTGTGATCATATACGAACTCTTGGACGAGATGATGGATTTTGGCTTCCCACAAACGACTGAAAGCAAGATTTTGCAGGAATATATCACGCAGGAATCTCATAAGCTGGAGATTCAGGTCAGACCTCCCATTGCCGTTACGAACGCGGTTTCGTGGCGATCGGAAGGCATCAAGTACAGGAAGAATGAAGTGTTTTTGGATGTCGTGGAGAGCGTCAACTTGCTGGCAAGTCGTCCTGCGGAGTTTGCTTTGAACGCTGAATGTTGACGCGAGTTTGATAGGTCAATAGCTCTGGCACGGTCATCCGGTCAGAAATCCTTGGTGCCGTCAAGATGAAGTGTTACCTTTCGGGGATGCCAGAGCTCAGGCTGGGATTGAATGACAAGGTCATGTTTGAAAGCACCGGAAAGAGTGTGTCATAAATCTCTCCAGAAATCTCTTTCACTGACTGTATTCCAGCCGCCCGTGGCAAGTCTATCGAAATGGAGGATGTCAAATTCCATCAATGTGTCCGTTTGGCTCGATTCGAAAACGATCGCACAATCTCGTTCATTCCTCCAGATGGCGAATTTGAGCTCATGAGTTATCGTATTTCGACTCCGGTCAAGCCACTTATCTGGGTAGAAGCTGCTATTGAGAGCCATCGGGGCTCAAGGGTGCGTGTTGCCCTACATTTCCAATTCCCTCGTTACTCATTCCTCCCTCTTTCAGGTGGAGTACATGGTCAAAGTTGTTGCCCAATTCAAACGACGTTCATCTGCGAACAATGTCGAAATTTACGTCCCCGTACCAGAGGATGCTGATTCACCTAAATTTAGGGTACGTCGCTTCATACCTTATCTTGCGCACCTCCCGTGCTAAACCTTCTGAAGGCATCAACAGGTTCCGTGCAGTACGCCCCAGACAAGTCAGCGTTCGTGTGGAAGATAAAACAGCTCGCAGGAGGAAAAGAGTTCCTGATGCGTGCCCATTTCGGTCTTCCGAGTGTCAAGAGCGACAATGATCCTCCAGCAAAAGCACCGATTACTGTAAAGTTCGAGATTCCTTATTTCACGGTGTCAGGTATCCAGGTGAACTTTCCCCCTTTCCTCGCGCCTTGTTCGGTTCTAATCGAAAATTCTCGCTATGTAGGTTCGGTATCTGAAAATTGTGGAAAAATCGGGGTATCAGGCATTACCATGGGTGAGGTATATTACGCAGAATGGGGATGATTATAGGTGCGTCTGATCTTCGTCTCGGTCTGCTGGTTTGGTTTGGCTCAAACCTAACGTCTAGTTTACGAACGGCATCAGAGAAGGGAACAGCAGCTCCAATACGGTCGTTGTAGATTCGTATCCACTTTTACGACGCTGTTTTATCTTTTTTTTCGACTATCCTTAAAATTTCCTGGATCGAGACCCCAAGTTGGAAGTTGCTGCGGACCACCGAAGATTTGGGGAGCCATTATACACAATTATGAAGACTGACGGCTTTTGGCATACGGACGCAGATGAAACGCAAGGCAGAGGAATGGCTACCATTGCTTCTTTCTTTCTTTCTCTTCCGCGGGTCACTCCAACGTGGAGGTCCAGTGAATGGTAATTAGACGCCGAGGGGGATGTCTAAACCTCTTGCTTCTCTTCTCTTCTTCCGGCCCACTGCAGCAGGTCGGAAGGCGTTCCTGAGCGCAAGTCCCTCAGTAGCTGGATCTCAAGTGTGCGATGGAATCTTACCAGTCAATGTTTATCAGAAAACCAGTCCGGTCTCGCTCGAACAGGGCGTTGGATTGAATGCCCTCGGGTCATGGAGCGCTGAGCCGTAGATCATTGTCCGTTCGATTCCATTTCCAGGAAAATGAATACACAACATAAAAAAAAACCAAGAAAACAAGCAGTGTCTGTTTCCGGAGACCATTGCGGTTTTCCGAGCGGACATTGACGAAGTGGTATGCATGTATTGAGGGATAGGAAACGACCACAGCTTGATAGGGCGTAAAAACGGATGGCGATATCCAAAAACAAAACCGTCTGAGCGCCTGGGTCAGCCATTCAATCTGCTTATCCCCAACGTATGTTTTGAGCTGCCCCAATTAGATGGAACCCCAGTGCCGGGATGGAGAGAATAGGGATCTCTAATGCTGATTGGTTGGGGGTGTTCGAGAGAAAAAGAGGACGAGACCTACCTACAAGACTAATCTACTTCGTCTTGCATGGCCCGTAAGCCGAATAGATACAGCACATTGACCAATGGAGATGTCAAAGTGCTACGCGAGTTCAGCGGAAACGGACAGCGCACGGGCGCGGATGCAAGCCGCCGATTTGAGACGGAAATGCTGACTGAGCTCTCCTACGAATAAGCGAAGGCTCTGAAGTATCTGTTTAGGTCCAGGATGCAGGACCAGACCCTCACCTGCCTGCAGCTCTCAGCTACAGGTTATTTATACGGGAGTTTCTGTCAAAAGCAAAGCACCAGAATGGGCTCAGCCTTCGCAGCTGAGCAGGTCCGGAGTCTAGACCAAGGAACGTTGGTAAAAGGTTGGTAAGTAAAAGGAGTGACGAGTCGCTGACTGAATGGATGACCGTGACTTCGGCGCGATTATCTATATAAGGATCGATAACCCGGTTTTTTCTTATCCTCAATCCACCACCATCCGCCGGCCTCCATCGTTTTCTAATACCATAACTCATAATGGTACGTTCTCATTGGCATTCTCCAGCCTTGTATCTGACCGCTGCTCATCGTTCAGCCCGTCAAAGTCGGTATCAATGGGTAAGTCTCAGTTTTTGTGGGTTTTGGAAATGATTTTTGAACGATGGAATCTTTTCATTCTCTAGTTTCGGTGAGTCAAAGGCATGGAATAATATCTAGCATTCGCTTTATTGTGCATCAGGTCGTATCGGCCGTATCGTCCTTCGAAATGCATTGCTGAACAAGGATGCCGACGTCGTTGCTGTGAACGAGTGCGTACTCTTTCTTTTGAGACTTGAACCATCTGATACCCCTTCCATTAAAGTCCATTCATCCCTATTGACTACATGGTGCGCGTTACCAGTATCGCAGCATCCATATTTTTTTCTTATCAATCGACGGCACTAGGTCTACATGTTCAAATACGACTCTGTCCATGGACGCTTCAAGGGCACCGTTGAGGTCAAAGACGGAAAACTGATTGTCGATGGCAAACCTATCACCGTCTTCGGTGAAAAAGACGCTGCAGCGATTCCTTGGAGTTCCGTAGGCGCGGAATACATCGTTGAGTCTACCGTGCGTCATCCGAATATCCGATACATCCGGCATCAACTCATTTGAACAATATAGGGTGTTTTCACCACCATCGACAAGGCCTCTGCCCACTTGAAAGGTGGTGCTAAGAAGGTCATCATCTCCGCTCCCTCCGCTGATGCGCCCATGTACGTCTGCGGTGTTAACCTCGACTCGTACGACCCTCAACACACCGTTGTAAGTATCTAACGCCGCGCCCATATTTTTTATATCTTCTTATCAAATGTTTCCTCAAAGATTTCCAATGCTTCATGCACAACCAACTGTCTGGCCCCCCTGGCTAAGGTCATCAACGACAAATTTGGTCTCGTTGAGGGTTTGATGACCACCGTCCACGCGACTACTGCTACCCAAAAGACCGTCGATGGTCCTTCCAACAAGGACTGGCGTGGAGGTCGTTCCGTAAACGGAAACATCATCCCTTCTTCCACCGGGGCTGCCAAGGCTGTCGGCAAGGTTATTCCTTCACTGAACGGAAAGTTGACGTGAGTGCAAAACGGTAGCATTTACTTCTTTAACTGATCACCAACTATCTCATCAGCGGTCTCTCCTTCCGTGTCCCTACCCTCGACGTCTCCGTTGTCGATCTCGTCTGCCGTACCGAGAAGAGCGCTTCCTATGACGAGATTAAGGAAGCCATCAAAGAAGCTGCTAACGGTCCCCTCAAGGGAATCATGGCCTACACCGAAGACAGTGTCGTCTCGACAGACTTTATCGGCGACAACCACTCTTCAATCTTCGATGCCAGTGCTGGAATCCAGCTGAACAAAAACTTTGTAAAGCTGATCGCCTGGTACGATAACGAGTGGGGATACTCTGCGCGTGTCGTCGATCTCTTGGTCTTTGCTGCCAAGAAGGATGGTGCATTCTAATAAAAAGACACTTGGGGACGATGTGTTTGTTAGAAGTTTTCTTCCTCATTCCCGCTTTTTTTTTTTTGTACAGCGTGCTTTGTGTGTGTGTGTGTGTGTGTGTGCTTGATTGATGATTAGAAGGGAACGAAAAAAAAAGAGCTTATTTGTACATATCATAATTATTTGTTTTATTGCGAAAAAGAAAGAACTTGCTTTGTGAAGCATCCACAGAAGTGAGGTGGGGTCAAGGTAGTCCTTGGACAGGAAAATTGTGCGGATGCCACGGTCCCCTCCGTCCGCAATCTGAGATAGCATCATGTAACTCGCAATGTATGTAAACCGACCGTGATAGCGAAGGAAACCGTTACCAGCGTGGACAACTTGAACAGATCTGTCACAAATAAACACTCGAAGCAGAGGAAGAAAATCAGTGGCTCCCAAGTCCTTCGTCTCGGACCAGGAAACAATTCCTGGTCAAATTCAAGCCGGATATAAGATAAGTAAGTAGCTGCACATAGTGCAAGACTGCAAGTCCCATGTAGTAGAAATTGTGACTTAGGGTCATTCAATGGTTGTAGTCTGGGCAAGACCACCAGTAAGGTGGACTTGGGTGATGAGGTTGACGATAAGCACCAGTGGGCGGCCACTGGTTAGAATCTAGTGCTGTCGGAACTTCGAAGGAGGAAGGTAGCCAAGATACTAGGTATAGCATCACTGGTTGAATGTAATAGTAGACTGGCGACATAAACGTTGCAATTGACCAGCGAGAGCGGCGTGTGGGGCGGAAGTAGTTCGAGGATGAAAGATCCGGGCGAGGATGTTGAGCCTGAGGAGGATTGGAGCGTGGGTTGCCTGCCAGGAAGCTAGAGGTATTAGTCGGAGGGGCTTGAGCGTTTTCCTTTATAGTTGAACCATCTTTCGGCGGCGAGCCACGAACACTAGTATCAGAGAATGTACAGTTGTTATACACAATAGTCGTCGACGAATCGTGGCTGTTGGTGGTAGTAGTTGAAGAGTGCGCATCTCTTCCAACTGCGTTGAATTCACTACGATCGATACTAAACCTTTGACTCCCGTGAAAGAACTTGCTCGTCGGATTTCTGAAATTGAGATCCAAGAGTGTGAGAAGCTCGAAGTTGAAGAATTAAAAAAAGTGTATAGACAACTTGCTCTTTGTTGACGAGGGAAAGGCTCGGATCCGGAGGGTCATTCTCGACCATTTCCGAGGAAGAATTCCAATCAACATCGCTCCCGACTGATTTGGAAGATCGCCGCTTTCGCCGTCGTCGCACTCGAGGAGATGGTTTCGGTATCACATTACTTTCCAGTTGTTGAGACGCGACTTTAACCGATATACCCTGGTAACCCTCCGAGTCGGAACTCATCATGAATGATTCCTTCGGGACCCTTTTAGCTTTATCTGGGTCATTTCCACCCGGGAGAGGACCAGTAAACGATGTCAAGTTGTCATCGATACTAGCGATGGAAGGATTATCCGAATGACTGGGAGATACGGACGCCTGATTGACGACCAGAGTGGAAGGGGCTGCAGGAGATGGAGAAGGGTCTGGGCCACCGCCGTCGGGTGCGTCTAAAGCAAACTAAGATAAATTTAAGAAACATGTCTTAGTCACGATGTAAATCTGTAGATAAATCGAACGCACTCCTCCCTGGATATAGGGACATTGCCTCGAAAACTTGACACAGATATCACCGACAAGATCCCGAAGTTCTAGAGTTGAAGACTGAGAAATCAAGTTGGGCTTACTAGTGGCGAAAAACGACTCGCCTTCATTCACATTCATTCCCTGAACGAGTTCTTCATGAATGGGTTTGATGAGTTTCTGACGGTCAAGTGTAGTATCTGTGGCTGACTGCATGGTTGGCCCGAGCCAGCATTCATCTGAGGGTGACACCCTGTCGATGTCGAAACAATGCTGCCTGACGGGCGGGTTGTAGACCTCCAAGTTGGTTTCGACAGGAGTAGGTGTACTCGGAGCGGACTCGGATATTAAAGATGGGAAAATCGACGATGGCATCGATGTGTCAGGCGAAGAAACCCGATTTGCTAATTGATCTACGACCCAGTCCTCTACTACCGCGACTGGCTCCGTAGGAGGGGAGGAAATAGCGGTCGCGGGAGACGCAGTAAGTTCACCCCGGCTAGCAATACTGACCCGGGATTCGGGTCCATATCTTCGGCAGATCGTCTGATCCAACTGCATAAAGCTCTGCTACGTGCTCGGAGCGCTTCAGACTCGAGTAACCTCCTCTGCGACCCAATATAAATGCTCAACGCCTCCTGTCGGAATTTCACGGTCGAACGATCCTGAGCCCAAAATAAAAATAAATTGAAAAATTAAAAACAAAAACGATGAAGAGAGATTTTATTAACAAACGTACCGTACTCAAGAATAGCTCAAGATTCTTCGCAGTCAACGCGCCAGTTCCCTTCGACTTGGGTCTGTATAGACTTTCGATACTGGTGATACCAATGGCTTCTTCCTCTTCTACATGCTTCAATTCTTCAAAGTCAAAATCACTTTCCCTCTCCCAAACACCCGGCGAAGTGACATCAACATCGGCCATATCCTGGTCCCGTATCTCACAGTCAAGACAAAATTCTTCGGCTGAGGGATCGTCGGAGATGCATGAGACTGGAAGAGTTAAGCCATTGGCGTTGCCTGGTCCTGCTGCCGCTGCGGGCAGTGAATACGAAACTGCGCTCCCAGTGGACGACGCCGGCTGATCCTGGGTAGATTTTGGAGTCGGCAGAGCAGTCATACAGAAGGATGTCTCTCGTTTAGAAATCTGGCTCAGTGACGAGATTTTAAGTAAAGGATCGTTTAACCTTTACCAGAGCTTTTCTGGGGGGTGGGTCCTTGATCGCCTGGGGGTACTAACACAATTTATAGAGAATTGTGATTCACACGTCCGTCACAGCAATAATATTTACAGTTCTACTCACTTGCGACAAGATAGCTGTTGAAAATGATCCCGTCCATCACGAGGAGGAAGATGAGATTGGCACTGCAGGTGGGCAATTATCCTGCAGCAAGTACCACACTCCCGCACATTGATAATATCCGCCTCCGTTGAGAAAAAACCCGGAAAGCAGATGACGGTCACGGACGGATTGTGAGACGGTTCTCGCGAAAAGGATGCAAGTGCATTATGCAATGCGAGCGATATTGAGAATACAGACTATAATACAAGTGCTTGGAAAAAGTCTAATCTTGTTCCGTTTGGTCTCTTGGCCGATACTTGATACCTCGACTATCAAGTTCAGCCTCGACATCTTCCGGTACTCTGCCTTTAACACGAGCAGCGTACATTCCCCGAGCGTATTTCGCTGCATATAACATGTCAATCAGAGAGAGAGAGAGCAAAAGAAAAAGGGACGCACAAGTTCTCTGCCACCTCGCAACCCAACTTGATTCTGGGTCTATCGCTGCAATAATTCCATCAAAATACGACGTTGTACATGACATGATACGGTCCGGATTATCTTTCAACTATTTTGGGATGAGAGGCGAAGGTTTCAAATACGAAGGCGGCGCGCACCTGTAAAATTTCTTCACAGTTTGGACATCCAATAGCTCGGAAATCAGTCGAGGTCTGGATGATTGAGCATAGAAGACACGCTCGTAAATGTCTGCTTTTCGTTGGAGGGATAATCGCACTCGGGGCTTCGCTCATCGTCGTCAAAGTTTCAAGAGAGGGAACGATGCACGTGATGAGATGACTCACCTCACCCGAACCCCCCGACGTCATTTTCCCTCTTTCTTCTCTTCCAACCATCACCTTTCAACGCCTGGCGGGCTGCTTAACGAACGAACGCCTTTTGCTTTTGTTCTGAAAATTTCCATGAAAAATGTTGGACAACAAATGAGCTCGGGTGCGTCTGGAATGATATATTGATATGAACCCTTCTTCGTCATAGCTGATTGCTTTTTTCAGGCGCTCTGTCCGGCTTGACCTCTACGATGGTCTTGCAGCCGTGTATGCCATCGAGAACGACCTGAGAGCTCTCTCTTCGCTCATACATTAACTCTAGTTGACCTCTTAAAGACACGACTTCAACAAGGGGACAGTGCATACCATCGCAAGTATGTTAAACCGTATCGGGGCTCTCTACCCTTCAAATTCACCCCATAGCAATTTGGTCATTCTCTAGTATGTCAGTATTTCGAACTGCAAGGGATGTCCTAGAATCGAATGGTATGCTTGGACTCTGGAGGGGCACTGCACCTTCTCTCCTTCGGTACGTGGTTTCCGAAACTGTTCACCGCCTCGAATGGTAGGCGGTTGTATTGATTGGTCGCGGTTATTTAGTAACGTTCCCGGCGTCGCGTTATACATGACCGGATTGACTCAACTACGTTCCCTAATGGCCTCATCGCATTACTTTACCGTTCCTACGACCACACCAACCCGAACGAATACAACACACGCCGGATCTGTGTTACCAAAGCTCACCAACACTGGGAATCTGTTGGCTGGTGCGACGACGAGGGTGGGAGTCGGGTTTTTGTTGAACCCTCTGACGGTGCTGAAAGCGAGGTTCGAGGTAAGCCTGTCATGTCTTAGTCTACGTTATCTGTCCCTCTCACACACTTTCTCCTGAAGAGTAACATGTATACGTATCAAAGTATATCTGGCGCGTTAGTTTCAATCGTTCGATCTGGCCCGACGGAGCTTCTACGAGGTGTCACTGCTGCCTCGATGCGGGATGCTCCATACGCCGGTATCTTTGTCGTGTTTTACGAAGGGTTCAAGCGGAATGCATGTCCGTTTACATCTCTTTTATCCCGCTTTGCTGCTTCTTCTGATCCCCCTTTTTTTCAAAGCTCTGATTTTTGCGCCTACATCCAACACTCAAAGCTCGATAGTACATAGCGCGTCGGCGGCGTCGCAGGCGCATTAGCTACGCTCGCCACTCATCCTTTCGACGTTATAAAAGTACCGTTACGATCGTGTCTTCTTATGCCATGTACTAATAATTTTTCTTTAAGACTAAATTACAAGTACGGACCGAGAGTCAGTATCAAGGGTTCGTGTCTACTGTCAGAACGATCTGGAAGGTGAGCTACTCATTCGCTCTCTGTTCCTTCATTTTTTTTGAATTCCCTTTTAGCACCGGGGTGTCCGTGGCTATTTTGACGGAGCTTCTCTTCGGCTGTCGAGAAAAGTACTGAGTTCGGCGATTGGATGGGCGGTGTATGAGTTTATTCTGATGAGTATTTGGACTTCTTAGTCTCTAGAAATGGCGGTTGCAGAACAGGAATGTGGTCGTATACTCTACCCTATCATTTGTTGTATAACTTGGGTTGTGTACACCCCTCACAAGTATTCTATAGTATTCGCTTTGTTTTTCTCTAAGTGGAGTTTCTTTTAGGTTTTAGTGCTTTCTAGTCGGGCCTAATTAGATCCGGAATGCCGACGCTTCTAAGTTCTTAACTTCCAACTGCCATCATCCAGGACGGGGACAGCACCCAGATTCATGTCCCGAAATCTGTGGGGGTATTGGAGTCGACGATCGTGTCCATACAGAGGCACCAAACCTTCAAGGCTTCAGCCTTCAGTCGTGTATACATTGGTAAGGGTCCGAGTCCTTACTCCGACTTGATCTCGACTCGTATCATGAAAGGATATCTATCTCTAGCTCTCTGGCCTATACTCGGTTTACTCGCAGCTTATAAGCCAATCACAGTTACGATTCCGTCGGTTCTTTCCTTTCAAGTCTTTCCTTGTCGATCTGAACTGCCACTGTTGACAGGACTTGGACCGACCAACTGTCAATTTTCCACATAGAACCCCCCACTAACTAACAGATGGCCGAGCGGACAAATTACCTCAAAACGCGCCTTTTAAAAAGAGGACTTTGGATCCACCGTGCTTTTCAGTCGTCCACCAAAATATGTTCAATTTTGGTCTAGGAATCCTCTTGCCATCGCTCGCCAGCGTTGTAGCCCAGGCTGCCGCTGACAATCCTCAAACTTGGTCGGCGGCCACACTTTTTCAATCTCGAACCTTCTCGATACCGCCTCACTACGAGACGTACAATTACATTGGATGTTACGCGTCAGTTTGGCCCGCTTTTCTTTTTTCTAATATATATAATCATACGACTGAAGTTTCGTTTTCACAAGCGACTTTTCCTTCTCCCCCGCTCCGTATGCTCCTTACCCTCCCAACACGACCTCCAACACCGTCGAAAAGTGTATCGACGCTTGTCGGGAGAGTGGCTACATTTTCGCAGGACTCGAATGCGGTAGTGAATGCTGTACGTCCTTCGCAGTCTGGGGCCCCGGGAACCCAATTGTGTTCATAAGCCGAAACTTTTTTTCCCTCCCTTTTCTTTTTCTCCAGATTGTAGCAACATATTGGACAAGAGCACTCCAACAGACAACTGCAACACGCTCTGTACCGGTGACCCTCACGAAATATGCGGAGGTTCCGGCTCGATCGAGGTATATCAGAACGCTACGTTTATCCCTTGTTACGCAGAGTATGAGTTTATCGGGGCATATGCGTAGGTCTTTTCTTTCTTTCTTCCCTTGCGTTCACTGAACTGTAATCCTCCCGCATTAGAGAAAACAACTGGCGGTACCCAGGAACCGACCCTCGCTTGCTTCCTTATCAGCAGAACATTCCTGGCAATGCGATGACTATCGAAACTTGCATCGATGCTTGCAAAGCTGGAGGATACGAGGCTGCTGGTCTCGAAGATGGTCAAGTAGGTGTACCGTATTACTCAACCTTCCTCTACCTTTCTTCTTCTTTTCTCTTTCTAAAATTTTTTTAAAAAAAACTGACGGTTCGTCTCCGTTCTAGGAATGCTGTAAGCGAACTTGAATTAAATAAAATTTCTAAACCATTGACGATCTTTCACAAACTCTCCAGGGTGCGGAACTGCACATCCCTCGCTTTGGAACACAGCTTCTATTATTGACTCCTCCATGGCGTGTACGGGAAATACCGGTGAGGCATGCGGCGGTGGTTTAAATGAGGGAACTATCGGGTAAGTCACTTGTGTGTGGCTTGACCGTTTTTAGAAAATTTTTCCTTTCTTAAAAAAAAAGACTGATCAATATCTTCTTCTTCTTCTTACAGTGTATATGTGTACTCTCCCAATGGTACATGTGGGGATCCGGGCTGGAGTTCTTCAGCTACTACCACCGCTCCTTGCGATACGTCTTCTACTATCAGTTCACCCACTTCTAGCGGGACACAGTCACAGTCTAGCAGCGCCTCTTCTAGTGCTTCTAGCTCCAGTCCTAGCACAACATCGGCGGAGACTGCTCCTTGGGGAACATCCACTTCCACGTCTAATTCACAGACAACCAGTGTTTCGAGCCCAATATCTTCTTCTTCTTCTTCTTCTTCTTCCTCCTCGTCTAGCTCAAGAACTACGTCTGTGAACACATCGACTTCCAGTTCTGCTTATACGGTCGCTCCTACGACATCTAGCAGCTCGAGCACTTCCGATCCCTGGACTTCCATTTCCAGCGGTAGCTCCGGCTCCGGCTCCTCTTCAGAGTCAGCGGCTACGAGCAGTACGGGAACATACGGATCTGGTGGTACGACCCCCTCGACTGCGACGAGCGCCACGTCTACGTCATCCAAGCCTTCCAGCAGCTCTAGTCCCTCCTCTACGAGCTCATCTAGCTCAAAAACCACGTCTGTGAACACATCCACTTCTAGTTCTGCTTATACGGTCGCTCCTACGACATCTAGCAGCTCGAGCACTTCCGATCCCTGGACTTCCATTTCCAGCGGTAGCTCCGGCTCCTCTTCAAAGTCAACAGCTACGAGCAGTACGGGAACATACGGATCTGGTGGTACGACCCCCTCGACTGCGACGAGCGCCACATCTACGTCATCCAAGCCTTCCAGCAGCTCCAGTTCCTCCTCTACGAGCAGCAGCAGCAGTACGTCAACATATGGGGGTACATCGCCTTCGAGTATCTCCAGCTTGTCCCATTCGTCAACTACGAGCGGTACAGGCGCGTATGGTGGGGTTACGACGAGCACTACACCGAGCTCTTCCATCTCCTCCTATCCAACAGCCACGACCACATATGGTAATACCACCTCCTCTACGAGCAGTTTGAAGTCTGCGAGTAGTAGTAGTTGGAGCAGTAGCAGTAGCACCAATACGTGGGATCCAACCTCGAGTAGTAGCCCTTCCAGTTCAACAGCAACGACCTCGATTTTGAACACGAGTGGAACAAGTATCTCGACCGAGCCTTGCGAGTCGACGACTGGTTCTGGTTCTGGCGGTGAATCTTCAAGTTCAACTGGAGCCGGTGCTCCCACGTCTAGCAGTACGGCTGTAACAAGCTCGACGACCGCTGGCGCTAGCTCTACCCTGTGGACTGAACCGGCTACGTCCGGCAGTACTACTGTAAAAAGCTCAACCACCACCACCGCCGCCGCTAGCTCTACCTTGTGGACTGATCCGGATCCAACGAGTTCAGGTACCGGTATCCCGACCACTACCAACACTGCGGACTCTACCAGCTCGAGCCCTACCTACCCAACCGAGGGCTCAACGACCTCCACCGGTGGAGCAACCTCATCTGAACCCTGCACGACCACCGGAACGTCCGGGACATCCAGCAAGTCCCTTACGACAACCTCAACCTCCGCTCTTAGTTCCTCATCTTCTAGCTCTAGCTCTAGCTCCAGCGGTTCCGGAGGTGGTGGTGGTTGGGATCCAGCAGGCTGTTACGAGTGAGTGTATCTCCAGCTCTAACGATCTCGCAACACGCGCTCAATTAAAATTTACAACCTATAACCTACAAGGGAATCATTCATGTGAGTACAAGCTCTCCCCCATCTCTTCAGTTTCCAACAGGACAGAAACGCATTACATTGCATACATACTCACTCGAAAACTTTGTTTTTTTTTCCTGCCATCTCCAGCCTTATAGCGCTCCTTGACATTCTCCGCGTCGACGTAAGCCTCACTCCAGAAGCTTGTCAATCTGGTTGCCGCAACGCAGGCTATGACGCGTGCGGAACAGCCAATGGGAATACTTGCTGTGAGTTCTCCCTCTCCACTGCATTACTTTCATCTCCATTCCGTCAACTTATTCCAACACCCCTTCCCCAGACTGCGGCCACCAAAACATCCTCGTCGACATACTTGAGCTTGTCTTTCCCGGTACATGCACCTCCAAATGTCCCGGGAACAATGGGAAAACTTGTGGTGGAAAGGGATCCTGTTCGTTGTGGTACTGGTATGACTAGCTTAAAGGGCTGGGTTGGCCCCAGTGACACGCTTTCTTTCGTCTTTGACTCTGAAGACGACGACTTACTTTTTTCTTTCTTTCTTTTTCTTTTCCAAACCCTCTTCTGCTCTACCTTTCCTTTTGCTTTTCTTTTCTTTTCTTTTCTCATGCGAGCAACTTTTTGCTCGCATGCGCGCGCGCGTACTATGTACATAGTCCATGGGTCCTTACAGGAGATAGTTCTTCGACGAAATAAAGACCCGATAAATTACGTACTCATTTACAGCCGTACTCTCCTCTTCCTCATTTGCCCGCCATAAGAAAGTAGTAAAGTGACGAGTAACTCGAATAGATAAAATACAATTTACTAGGCTCCATGAACCGAACGTTGTTCCTATACAGTCGTATGTATGTATTAGGCTATGATGCAGAGTACCAGGAGGACGCATAATGCCTTTCCTCCCTTCGGCCATCCGACCAATAACGCTCGAGGGGCCTGGAGCGAAACTTAACAAGGCAAGGAAAACAAGCTCTGAAAGTTTCTTCAGGGATATTCAAACGATATATCGGCGCTGGATTGAGCATGAAAAGTTCTAACGATGATACCTTCCATTCCCTGTATTCTCCCGCGTCACCATGACTCATCAGTCCATACAGAAAAAGTGCCTGGCGACGCAGAAAGTTAAGAGCTCCCAGATATAATCAAGGGCATAAGGCTCACCATACTGAGAGGCATGTTCGGGGACATAAGCTGCAAGCTATCCTCTGCCAAAAAAGACTGCGGCGTCGCAGAAGAGGACAAAAACTTGAAGCTCAGCTTCAGTGACTGTAGCTGAGGAAACTTTAAAGCCAATAGATCAAAGATGTTCGGACTGAGATCTTTCAGCTCGATGCTGAGATGACGTAGCGGGGAATAAGACAGAGAAAGGGCCCGAACGACCATTTTCACCTCGTCCGAAGTTAACAGTTGGTCTTCGAGAACCAATTCTTCAAGATGCTGAGCAACAGACGAAAGTACGGCAGATAGAATGGCAATATTAATGGGTAAGGAACCGCCATTGAGTCGCAGCAATGTGAGGGAGGAAAACATATTTGTGATCCCTTGCATACCGAAGAGATCTGAAATCCAGGATCGGTCGTTCAGCTGAGGCGGATGGAATGGCCAACTGTCACGGGGCGCATGACAGAGTTTGAGGTCATTAAGCCTGTGACTGATTCGAAGGATGAATTTGTTGAAATCAACGGCAAGGCTTCTGAGAGGCTCCGACCATATGTGAAAATGGAAAGAGTATAGGTGGGGAAAGTCAGCCTTGCAAAGCAAGCAAAAGAACTGAGCAAAGTCGTGGTCAAGGGTGAGGGAAGGGTCATAGCATGAAATTGAGAGAGTTTGCAGGGTCGCTGAAGTTCCCGACAACAATATCGCCAGGTGCCCAAGGTATTCGTCTGATCCCCGGGGACGTTCTAGTAGAGAGATATCAAAATTTTCGAGAGACGGCATTTTGACCAGTGCCAAGGATTCTAGCGTGTTAGCCGGGATTGATAGGTCGAGTTTGGTAAGATTTCCGCAAAAAGAGGGAATGGTAAGCAAAGATAGAAAGGTTATGGTCACCTCTGCATTTCCGGGCCATGCCTTGCGATAAAAGTAATTATGGTTCTCTGGCCAAACAAAGCGGTACTGTTCAACTTGTTCGAGCGTCTTCATTGTTTCTATAACGAGCTGTATCTGCCCGTTCATCCGTTCCATCTTTCGAGCTAGTTTCTTCCTTGTTTTATAATCAGAGTCGAAAACGGCACGAAGGCGATGAGCAGTAGACGCAAGCATTTTGGCCAGGCTGCGCTTTCGCTGAATCGGAGCAAAGACGTTCCATGCTTCAGGATGAATGTATAAGGAACGGACATGATGTCCAAGGGATAGAGACCTACAGAATTTTGAAGAAAGTCACTGGTAAACTAGTACGAGGGTTGTAGCCTGATTGACAACAGACCTGATGTTTTCCAATTTACGCTCTGTTTCTCTGTCGTACCCGACAAACTTGAGATTTCGGTACCGCAATTCTCGCGCGATCTCAAGAAAGACAGCATTAACCCGGCCAACTCGTACAACATCATGCAAGGGAAGAAATTCGAGGATTTTCCACCAGATTTCAGTGGGCAGCTGGGCGGTCATGATGGGGGCAGACGAAGAACCGTGGTAAACGACTAGTGCTCGGCATGATGGATGATGGATGACGTCCGAGCTCACTAAACTATGCAGAGCCACTAAATTAGGTAGATCTTAACAAAGTGTCTATTCAAAACCACGTGTATTTCGCCAAGCTTTCAAATTTCAGAGTAATACACAATCAGTACACTTTGCAAGTACTGGGTATTGGGAGTGACTTGAACGGTGTTCCTATCTATAGAACCATGAAGGCCGTGTGATGCACCCCCTGCCGTCGGCCTCACAACCCATGGCTGATAATCCGATCCAAAAGCTATCAAGACAAGGAAAACATGATCTGAAGATTTCTTCATGGATATCAGAACGATACCGATAAAGTTGTGTCGTATCAAGCATGCAAAGTTCCAAGGACGATACCTTCCATTCACTGTATTTTCCAGCTTCGCCGTGACTCATCAGGCCGTACAAAAAAAACGCCTGCATCGAGTGCGGAAATGAGGGCTCAAAAAAAAATTTAAAAAATAGAGTCGGAGAGGAATAGGCTCACCAAACTGAGAGGCATGTCCGGAGACATGAATCGCGGGTCATCCTCTGTCAAAAACAACTGCAACGTCGTGGAAGAAGAGAAAACCTCGAAGCCCAGCCTCAATGTCTGGAGCTGAGGAAAGTTAAAGGCCAATAGGTCAAAAACATTTGGACCAAGCTCTTTTGGCTCAATGCTGAGACGACGTAGCGGTGAAGAAGACAGGGAAAGAGCCTCGATGACCATTTTTACCTCGACCAAAGTTAATGGCACATGGTCTTCAAGGACAAATTCTGCAAGATGATGAGCAATAGATGATAGTACGGCTGAAAGATTCTCGATATTAATGCTCAAGAAACCGCCAATGAGGCGAAGCGTTGTGAGGGATGAAAGCATAGATGGGCTGCCTTGCATGGAGAAAATATCGGAAATCCAGGATGGAGTACCCGGCTGAAGCTCGCCGTACAGCACATTGTAACAGAGTCTGAGGTCGTGGAGCCTGGGGCTAATTTTATGGATGAACGTGCGGGAATGGACAGCAAGGTTTCTGAGAGACTCTGGCCATAAGAAACGGAAAGAGTGTAGGGCAGCAAATTCTGCCCTACAAAGAAGATGGAAGAATCGGAAAAAGTCGAGGTCAAGGAGATTGTCATGGCACGATATGGAGAGGGTTTGCAAAGTCTTCGAGTTTCCTGAGATGAATATGGCCAGCTGCTCCAGGTATGTGTTTGATTGATTCCAAGGACGTTTTACCAGTGAGACACTCAAAGATTTCAGAGAGGGTGTTTCCACCAAAGCCAAGGATTCGAGTGTGTGGGCCGGGATTGACAGTTGGAGGCTCGTAATGTTTCCACAAAAAGAGGGAATGGCGAGCAAGGACAGAAAACTTGCGGTCACCTCAGTACTTCCAGGCCAGGTTCTGCTCATATCCGAGTCAAAATAAGGGTGTTCTGGCCAGATCAAGCAGTACTGCTCAACGCGCCCGAAAGCCTTCATTGTTTTTACAACGAGCTGAAGCTGCTCATTCATCCGTTTTTTCGTGCGATCGACCGGTTTGATCTGAGTATCTGATTTCTTCCGCCGATTATAACGAACGTAGTGAGCAATAGACTCGAGCATTTTGGCCAGGCCACGGCGCTTTTCCTGGATCGGAGTGGTCGAAGTGGAGACTCGGAGCGACCATGCATCAGGATGGATGCATAAGGAACGCACGTAATGTCCAAGGGATAGAGACCTATAATATTTTGGGCCTGAGTATGCTACAAGCATGGGTACAAGGACGGACCTAATGTTCTCCAGCTCACCCTCGGTTCCTTCATCGTACCCAACAAACTTGAGATTTCGGTACCGCAATTCTCGTGCGATCTCGAGAAAGACAGCGTTGACCCTGCCAGCTCGTATAACGTCATGTAAGGGAAGAATTTCGAAGATTTTCCACCAGATTTCGGTAGGCAGCTGCAAGGTCATGATGGGGAGACGAAAGCCCTGTTGGACAGAGAACCGTGGCAATAATCAAATCAAACGACTTGGTGATGGTCATTGATGGAACAATACTTTCATCCATCTCCAACAACTTGACCTCAAAAATTCTCATTTTATTCGTTTGAGCAGATCACCCATCGACGCCTTCAAGTCAGAGCTACCAAAGGAGCTCAATCATTCATTGTACAAATCAAATCAAGTATGCATAAAAGTGGTAAGACGTGATCAGCCTTGGACTGGCGGCTTTCCTATCTACAGTACCGAGGAGGCCGCGCAATGCCTTTCCTTCCTGTGGCTTACCCACCAGCTGCTGATGAATCCAAAGCAAAAGTCGACAAGACAAGGAAAACAAGCTCTGAAAGTTTCTTCGCGGATATATGAACGATAATCCTGTGCTGTAAGGTCGGCTATGGAAAGTTTTAACGATGATACCTTCCATTCCCGATATTCTCCCATCTCGCCATGACTCATCAGTCCGTACAAAAAAAGTGCCTGCAATGCGATTGAAGTTAGGGCTCTGCATTAGAGAAATCGAGACTCTAGAGGGGAAAGCTCACCAACTGAGAGGCATATCTGGGGACACAAACCATAGGTCATCCTCGGTCAAAAAAGACTGCAGTGTCACAGAAGAGGAAAAAACCTTGAAGCTCAGCTTCAACGACTGGAGCTGAGGAAAGTTGAAAGCCAGTAAATCAAAAATCTTGGGACTCAGCTCTTTCGGCTCGATGCTGAGATGACGTAGCGAAGGAGACAGGGAAAGGGCCTCGACGATCATGTTCACCTCGTTTAAAGTCAGCCATTGACCTTGAAGAAATAATTCTTCAAGATGCTGGGCAACGGATGAAAGTATGGCAGAGAGATTTGCGATATTATCGCACAAGAAATCGCTATTGAGGTGAAGCAACGTGAGGGATGAAAATGTATATGTGATGCCTGAGAAGATATCAGAGTTTCCGGCAAAGGTGAGTCGTGTGGCACGTGGCAGAGCTCGAGATTGTGAAGCCTGTGGCCATTTTGAGGATGAATCTGGTGAATTGTACCGGAAGGTGTCCGAGATGCCTTTTGAACCATATAAAACAGAAAGAGTATAGGCGAGGAAAGTCTGCGTTACAAAGAAGACGAAATAATTGGGCAAAGTTATGGTCGAGGGAGAGCAAATAGTCATAGCACGATATGGCGAGAGTTTGCAAGGTCGCTGAAATGCCTGATATGAATACCGCTAAGTGCTCGAGGTATGCGGCGTCCTTATGCCAAGTACTTCGTACCAGAGAGACATCCAGATATTTCAGAGAGGGAATTTTCACCAAAGCCAAGGATTTCATCGTGTGAGCCGGAATCGATAGGTCGATTCTGGTGAGATTTCCACAAAAAGAGGGAATCGCAAGTAAGGATAGAAAGGTTAAGATCACCTCCGTACTTCCTGGCCAAGGCTCGGTATAACTATCTGGCCAAGCCAAGCAGTACTGTTCGACGTGCTCGAGATTCTTCATTGTTTCTCCAGCAAGCTGGATCTGCTCCATCGGTTTTGTCTCGTGATCTAATTTCCTCTGTCTGTTATAACCAGAGCCGAAGGCAGCACGAATGCAACGGGCAGTAGATGCAAGGATTTTGGCTGGATTGCGCCTTCTCTGAAACGGGGCCTCAGAGATCCACCGTGGTCCAGGATGGATACATAAGGAACGGACATAATGTCCGAGGGATAGAGACCTGCATTGGTTGAACGTATTTGGGAAAAATCATGAGTATATTATAAGGGTAGTATGAGTGTTATATGACGGCCTGATGTTCTCAAACTTATGCTCAGTTTCTTTGTCGTACCCGACAAACTTGAGATTTCGGTACCACAATTCTCGTGCGATTCCAAGGAAGACACGATTGACTTGACCGACCCTTATTGTGCTGTCTGATGGAAGAAATGTGAGGATTTTCCACCAGATTTCGGTGGGCAGCTCGACGGTCATGATAAGGCAAGTGAAAAGCGAGGATTCACGGACCGGCCGGGCCCTGTGACGGCGTGACCTCACGCCTTCTCCGCTTTCCGAAATCAGGCCCGACTTCCGACTCGCTGTTCTAGCCTTCACGCCACGAGTGTGCGGACGTTCGCGTCGAGTTCTACCAGGATCCCCACCGTCGCAAGGCGGAAGTTTCCCAAAGATCAGGACCACACACTCTTCGGAACGACTTCCTCCCATGTTCAAACGTTCCTTCTTAATAAATATGCGCCGACTGGGAGATATAAAAAAACCCCCCAATAACTCCCCTCACCAGCATTCCCTTGTATCATACAAAAATGGGAGCTGGAGAAGGAGCTGGAGAGCTCAACTGGAACGTGTTCGCAAAAGAGTACAGACGGCCGCTGCTTTTTTGCTCTATTGCCGTAGTCGGTGCGATTCTCTACGGATGTGAGTCCCTCAATCGTTTCTTTCCACAGGAGAGTACAGAGGCTAATACGTTTCGTTGATGTAGATGACGGGACGTACTATACCAGTATCCTGGACATGACCAAGTTCAATAATGACTATGGCAAACCCACAACGAATAGCGATGGAAGTGTCGCGAATGCAGTCACTTCAGAGGATAGATCTCTGGTCAGCATTACCCCCTCCTTCGAATCATTGCGTGTGCTAATCATTTCATCTTTAGACTACCTCTATCGTTCAAGCAGGCGAAGTCGTCGGATCTCTATTCGCAGGTCCCATCGGAGACTGGGGCGGACGACGGCTAGGCATGCAGACAGCTTGCCTCCTCGTCACTATGGGTGTCATTATCCAGATCTCCGTCGCGGGCAGTATCCCGTACGTTCCATCGACGATTCTAAAATCCTTGCATCCTCATCACTTCTCTCCCGCAGAGCCCTCACTGTCGGCCGTGCTGTCCTCGGTATGGGTATCGGCTGTATTTCGAATTCCGTCCCGCTTTACCTGTCAGAGGTATGTTTATCTCGTTTCCCAGTCCAGGCTCTACCCTGAACACCTTTTTAGATACCTCCCGCCGCCATTCGTGGCTCCATCGTCGGAAGCTGGCAGTTAATGCTTGCCATTGGCCAGGTTATTGGTGCCTGCGTCGGTCAAGGCGTGAAAGATCGCACGGATACCGGCGCGTACCGCATTCCTATGGGAATCAACCTTGGAATCGTCCTCCTCCTCTCCTCCGGTGCTCTATGGATTCCCGAATCCCCTCGTTGGCTCTTCTCCAAAGGCAAAGAACAAGAATCGATCAGAGCCCTCGAACGTGTCAATGCAGGCCAACCCGACGTCAAGGAAGCCGTGCAAGAGCAATTTTTAGCATATGCAAAAGCTCGAGAAGACGAAATTAGATTGGGCGGCAACGAGCCCTCTCGTTGGTCCGATCTCTTCCGTGGAACAACCCGTCGCAAGTTTGTCTGCGCTGTTGGAATTCTGATCTCGCAGCAGATTGGGGGTGTCCAGTTTATTTTTTCCTATACAACTACTTTTTTATCCGGAGTAGGGATCGAGAACGCTTTCTTGATTACGATTATCGTGGATCTGGTGGAGGTTATCGGTGTTGTCGTTTCGTTTTTCCTCGTCAACCGGTATGGACGTAGGCCGTTGCTTCTGATAACATCGGCGTTCATGACTGTGTTTCTACTGGCGAGCACCTCCTGAGTAACTCCGTAAACAGCCCAACTCTAACCATCTCATCCCCCTGTCCAGATCGTCGGTGCAATGGGAAGTCTCCACGGAAACCGCACCTCCTCTCAAAATAACTTGATCGCAGCCGGCATCATCCTCTACGTCTTTTTCTTCAACCTCGCCTGGGGCCCTCTCGCATGGGTCATCGCCACCGAGCTCTCCGTCGGCAAAAACAGACAAAAGATCATGTCGGTTGGCACAGCCTGTTTCTGGACATCCGCCTTCATTGTCACATTCACAATGCCGTATCTGTACGATGCGACAAAAGCCAATTTGGAAGCCCAGATTGGGTATATCTACGCTGGGGGGTCGATTATCGCTATGATCTTCGTGTATTTCTGGATTCCGGAGACGTTGGGGAGGAGTCTGGAGGAGATTAATCGTATGTCTCTCCTTTACTTCGAGTTATAGATTCTCTTTTTTGACCCGTATTCTTTCTTTCTATTCTTTCTTCGTCAGATATGATGGATGCGGAAATACCGACGCTAGAATGGAGTTCGTATGATTTGAGTAGGGATGTGGGACAGGAAACCGTTACAAAGGGTGGTGCTCGGGTAGAGCATATCGACCGAGTGGATGGTGTCCAGCCCGACAAAGTGGAGGTGTAGTGGGTGTAAAATTTGTAGACCTAGCACATCATCTGGGAATCATAAATGCTCAAATTTTCAGATATTTTGTGTCTAGGTTTACAGCATCCGAATGACGCCAACGACAAATTCTGACAGCGGCGTTGAATTGCTGAGATCCGTGCGCGGCCAACACCTTTATCCAATCCTTACATAGCCTAGGCCTAGGCCTTCTTGATAAACAACCATGTCCTCTCGAACGCCGACCAGTAGTAGTTCCCGCCAATGGTTGTCCAATGTTCATAGCTCCCATAGCGGTTCCGACTCCGAGTCGGAAGTCTTATCGTACCTAGACCGTCCATCGAGTGGGTCTGAATGCGAAGGAGTAACAGTAGAAGTCGACGTTCTAAAGGTCACTGTTAAACATTTATATTATTTTATTTTAAATTGTGCAAGCTGATATAAAAGATTGGTTAGATATTATCTAGCCATAGATCCTCAGATGACTCGGGGAAGGTGATGAATGAATCGGCGCGGGGAATGCCAGTGGGAGACACTTTAGCGCAAGGAGTGAGCAAGTCGAAGGAAGAAGTCAACAGGTCAAAGCGAGCAGTGCAAAATTCGAAGCGAGCCGAGCAAGAGGTACCAGTGAGTTAGGTGCCTTCAAGTTCGAATCTGATTTTACGCTCGTATACAAATAGAACTCACCTCCAACAAGTCGGCCCAGTTCACATCAACGCTACTATCGTCGCCGTGACGTCTCGCTTTCCTCGAATTCAATACACGCAAATGATCCTTCCCATACTACCACTATCAGTGGCGGCACGATGAGCGCCGTTGGAAGAGACCAGAATAATATACATGAAGACCACCGTACTACTACTCATCAGATCCTACAAAGGAATTATGGGGTCAACATCACCGTCAACACTTCTCCCCCGTCTAGCAGTGACGCTGGTACAGGATCAGGAGTTACCGTGGATGCAAACAAAAGCATGTCCATCCTACTGTATGTCATATTTCCTTCGTCAGCCCTTTCTGTTCTTTTTGACCTCTCTCTCTCTCTCTCTCTCTATAGAGCCGCCGGCGTTGGCTTTGCCGCTGGAGCACTCACATACAGCTCTCGATCCAACTGCAAAAACGAGCAGATGGAAGAACATAGTGCTACCGCAAATCCAACTGCGAATACAAATACAAATACGAAGAAAGCACGCGAGTCACTACCAGAAAGGAAAAACGGCTATGAACCTCCTCCAAACCAGAGACCATTACGTTTCCCGCCTTGGAAACATTGCTCGACTTGTATGGCACTGCTCGGGCAAGAGAGAGCAGAGCACATCCTGCAGCTAATGTTGGAATATCCCGAGATGCCTATCTGTGTAGTGGCCATAGAGAAGCATATGCGTCTATCAACTCTTCGAACTCCGAAGAATTGGATGCGTCAAAGAAGGGACGAACTTGGAGGACCTCCGGAACGGGAAATTCGTTTCCCTCCTTGGAGACATTGTCTGACCTGTATGGCAGTGCTCGAAAGAGAGGGACCGCAACTCACCTGGCGGGTGATGAAGGAATATCCCGAGATGCCTGTTTGTGTGGCTATTGAAAGACATAGGTATTTATTAGTAGAGCTGAAGAGTCGGACGCGTAGAACGAAGATGGTGCGCAATTAAATACACATTCCTCATATTGGTAAAGTTATTACAGCCTTTTATTTGTTGTTCTACACTGCAAGCTCAGCCCATAACCTATTTGTGCCTCAAGGGGACCTTGCATAGCCATCATAGCATCCGTGTTCATGTACTGCACATACGCCTCTCCCTGCAAGTCTGGATGATCCACCAGTTCTTGAGGCATGACCCACGAAATCTGACCATAGTTCCTGCCAGGAACGACAAGGATATATCGCACCTCAACTTTGCGCTTCCAGTTGCAGCAATACTCTTGAGCATAAGCCTTATCCATCAATTCCTTGACTTTCTGCACAACCAGCGCAGCTGATTCGACCGCTAATCCAGAATGATATTCAGTGCAGGATTTCGTGTTGAATCCAGCTGTGGCAATCTGAATAAATTGTATCGTAAAAATCACCTCTCCTACCACCTCCCCAGACTCCAACCCCGATCCACCGATTCATCTTGTACGAAGAAAGCATTGAAGAGCGCGTGAACGCGGCTTTCGGGAACATAGAAGCTTGAACGTTTTATTTCTTTGATATCTTCAATATTGTTGTACATGCCGACCCGCGGTGCGTAGGTGCTAAATTCCGGAAAGACAGTCGGAAGGCAGGCAGGAAGAGGGTGATTGAAGAACGAATCAGTGAAACGACTCGACTCAAAGAACTCTATAAGGGATTCGCGCGGCACCGCATGTCCGGCGTCGTCGTAGAATTTAGGCCCCCATCCTCGTCCTGGATCAGGTTGATATCATGTGACCCTCCAGGTCTGAGCTCTAAATGGGGAGCCGTCCATTTTCTTGAATGGGCCAAGGACTTGTGCACCGGGAAGAATACCTGAGAGGATCTGCATTGCCGTCAGGTCGAATATAAACCCTCCAAGGACATTCATCTCCGGTACAACCGAACAAGCTCGGGAGAGACGCCCGTCATCTTCCTTGAGAGGCCTGCCAACCGTATCTTCGAATTGCCACTGACTGCGAACAATATCCGCGGCGAAAGGAGATTTGAACTCGATCTCGTGTTCGTCGTCCGACTGGCGCCCAGTCTCTCTGGACACCCTTTGTACGATAAAGAGTTCATCCGGTATGGAGTCGAGCTTTTTATTGAGAATTCGATGAAGAGTATTGACATCCAATTCCCTTGCAGCGGCTTTGATCTGCTGTTTAAACTTGATATCGTGATTGAGGTATGCTCTGATATCGAGAGGGAAAGGACCACAGTAATACTTGATGTCTCAAAGCACATGAAGGTTCTTCAGCTGGCCGTCGGCATGACGAGGTAAGGAAAACTCCTCCATGCTAAAGCGGGTCAGTACATTCATAGACCAGGCGAGGAGTGGAGATACCAATTACCAATCGAGGACATTATTGTCGCCCGAACCATATTCATTCCAGCTCCATGGATTCATTATCCAGACAGGGGTGAGATCGCGATTTCGCCAGTATCTGTACCGCTCCTCCATCGGCGAGGTAGCATAGACTGTGAAAAAAATGTTCGCAGAACAGGAGACCAGACGCAGGAGGACCGTTGGGAATAGCGGCATAAACGAGCACCCAAGGTTGAGAGGAGTTTGAGGGCCCGTCCGGCAGGTTCATATATTCACTTGTAAAGCCCGACGCCAACGCAGAACAGCGCCAGATATTATTTTCATTGACGCAGAAGATTTCGTTGGCATGAGTGACAAAGATAGTACTTTCTTGACGAGACATCTGTTCGATTAGGATGTAGACCAAAGAGAGTGATTTACCGAGGCCAAATTGTCCACTGAGGACGACACCCGGAAAACAATGTTTGGAAGCTTCGACGAGATCGTGAAAGGTTTGGGTGACCTCATCGCTGGTGTCTTTAAGTTGGAAAAGAGCGGATTGTTAATCGATGCGGAGGACTCCCCGTCTCTGTGTCAGTCGATGCAGTTCCGGTTGACCCCACCAGGATTGATGGAATTCTACCCAGTCCCGTTCATTTACACGTTCCCAAAGAGGAGCTTTCTTCGCTTCGATCCAGAGACCCCTCTGCGCCTGAAGCCCAGAATTGCGGCCGGACTCTGATGAGATGATTCGGGCCGTGACAACGTCCTCGTCACCGATAACCTTGATTGACCTACAGAATGGGGGGCGTTGAGCGGAATGGACATCCGAGGACACGACTGGGGTCCTACTCTTCTGGTAAAAGTTTGAAACCCCCGCTCATTTCCAATGATAACTTGTTCGCATTGAAACCAACCTTCTCAGCGACCCTGGCTGCAAGGTCTGCATTGGTCGCTGCAGCGGGCATCAAGATCTTGTTGTATTGTAGTCAGTCACGGTGGTTTGAACAACCAAAGTTCAACGTGGTCTTCATACCAGGTACTTGTCCCTTTTTCGAAAGCCAAAAGGACCTTTTGCTGGGGTAGATGCATTTTGGCGAGAAAAGGTGGTGAGAGTTGGTTGAGAGATTGTAGATGGTGGTGGTCAAGATGATAACCAGTGTTGAACAGAACGGTCTCGTGCAAGTGTCACGCGGTTATGGCATCGCGAGACGCGTTCAGTGTTCAACGCGCGACCATCATAAGCAATACTATATTGTAAATCATTCAAATAACTACTACTAGGAACAACATACAGATTACGAGATTACTATGGATATAATCTGAGAACAAACATTACTGGCGGAATTGAATGAACGAAGTCGCGACACGGTCGCCCAAAAAACGCAAAGGCTATCAATTTATTTCGGTATTTGCTAAAACGGCCGAGACAGAGGGAAAAGAAATCATCAGCAAATTCATAGATCTGGAAGAAGAGGATTCATTTAGCTTTACTTTCTGGGACAATGAAGCCGATACTACGCGGGGAAGAGATCCCAACGGTGGCGATGATGAAAGAGGCGACTCCTCTGGTGGTGCAACTTTTCTCCGAGAGGACGAGGACGATGGCGCCTTTGATATACCCGATGAAGATGAAGGACGTGCTTCCATATCCTCCCACTTCCGCTTACGCTTTTTCACCTCCTTCGGCTCCATCTGGTTGATGAACTCAAGAAGCCCTCTTCCAACTTGATCGTTCAAGCTAACGCGACCGGCAAACCTATGACGAACAAATGTACGCATCTCAGAGATTTGATTCGAGAGCTCTCGTTTGTCGAGCCGGTCATCAGACGACGGCAAGATACCACGGGCGAAGACGAGCAACATGATAAAAATCATTTCTATCGGGGCGACCTAATCATGGATCCTCAAAAGTTTGAAAAATAAATAAAAACGATATTGCGAGACCAAACCTTTTTATGCATGGAGAACGGCTGATTATACTTCGGGCGGGATACGATTTTCACGAGTAGATCAACGGTATTGCGAGTGTACGTTCTGATATCTGGGCGTATTTCTGTGTTTCCTAGGATGCTGGAGCGTCAGCCAATACTAAAAATACAAGAGCTGCTGAGATATTATACCTTCCAACCATCCTTCAAGCGACTGAACTCTGAGGGACGGTAGAGTCTTTTCTTGGCCTTGAGATGTACCCCACATTTCGATACAACGTACCACATGCGAGAAAACAGCGAGGTCGACACCTCGTTTAGTTTCCCACGGAATATCTCCAAAAGTGCCGTTGGGTACGTATGTGTTGAGCAGGTCGCGAACAAAGTCGACGCGAACAGTACTGATAACGCCGAGCTTCTCTGAAGATGTTAAAGCCACGCCTTGCTGAACTCTCTACATATAAAAATTAAGAATATTGATGTCTACTCACAAAATAAAAAATCACCTTAAAGAGATCTTGCTCATCGGTAAACTTCAGTTCCGTGTACTCGACGCAAACGATTTGTTTGTGCATGAAGGTTTTGCGAAGCTGTTCGGGAAGCAGCAATTTTGTGGCGCCTTTTGAAGGGACGTTCTTGAACCAGTATTTTTTACCGGTGAATCTAGATATCCAGATGTCAGCATCACCTTCGCATCATCCTGTTAAATTCGACGCACGCATCTTGATCTGTTCGAGCATAAAAATCAGGCGAGTCAGATTTTGAGGGAAATCAAATGAACAGTTAACCGACATGGAATCTGAATAGAGTGGGCTGAGATGACACGACTCGAGGAACGCAATGATCACTCACCAAGCCATCCATGAACCTTCGTGGAAAGGATGTGTTTCAACGTGTTTCCTCATACATCGTGTAGGCAGGCCTTACTTCTGAATACTGGTAAGCCGTTGTTTTCCATCAATACATATCCGATGTTCCGAGCCATCCTCTTCTTCTTTCACAGCTTCAAGACTTGAGCATATGGAAGATGTTTGATAGGAAAATGACACACAAAAGATGACGGGAGGGACGTAAAAATTGCGATAGATAGAGTCAATGAGGGCCGTTTGCTTTTTGTCACCCCATACAACGTCTGTCCCCAAATAGATGAGCATGGTCCCTGGTGAACACTCGAGAAAAACCTGCCTCTTTGATACTCAGGGCAAAGATCTATGTACGAGTCGTGGATTTGATCATACCTATCAAGGATCAGAGGAGCCGTGGCCGCTTGCGAAACTTGGAAAGAAAGGGACGAACAAAGATTGGGTAGTGTAGGTCGTAGCTCTGGACGGTTTTAGAGCTCCCTGCAGCCTGTATTCACTTTGAGCTGCTTGCTTTGTTTTCCTTTTCGAACGTAGATTGGGCTTTTCTTCTGGCTCTTCATCCTCGATAAAGCTAGACAAACCCGAGTCTGAATCCATCCTGGAATGGCGAGATAGAGAGGGCTAATCAGGTGGCGTAAACGGTCAGTAAACGGTGATAGAATGTCACGAGGATCTACTGGGTTTAGGGTTAGGGTTAACGCGTTTCCCGGATCGGCTTGTCCCCACCTGCCTGTGCCTGTGCGCTCTTATGTTACTGAGGTCATATTCAGCATACGGTATCCCGCAGGAAGGTCAATGGACCACTTTCAAGAAGAGAGTTTATACCGCTGGGGTTGGTCTTCATTCCGACGCCAGAAAAACCGTATTTTTGCTCTTTGTGATTACCTTCAGCATTTTCAATATGGACTCAGACAGAAACATCTTTTTTAACTTCTAGGGCAGGCGGTCCTTTCATAATCTTCGTTCCGTCGATATGTTCCTCCCTTCCCCGCATACATATCAAAACCGTATCAGAACGCGGATTTTTTCACCAGAGGCTGCCAATATTTTTTCTGGATCCAGAATTGGGTCAAATGTGAGTTTTCTTTTGTATGTCTACCTGCTCTCACCCACCAGACTTCCAGCGTAGCTATTTGGCGTATCCAGAGTCACGACTGACTCAAAGACGACTACAGAGATCGCATGGCCACTTCCAGCTCTCGTTCTTTTCTCCCGACTTTCTGAACCCGAACGAAGCCGAAGAGACTTCCGAGCAGGGGCGTAATCTAGGTGGACAGGGACACGACAAGACGACCCAGAGAGGAAGATCGTTGGCCCTCGAAGAGACGCTTAGGAAGATAGGCTAAGCGTCACAGGAGAGCAGGGCACAGCCTGAGGCCGGCATCGTTCAAGACATGGACAGAACAAAAGTCGATAGGTTTTTCCTGAACCGACGATGACAGGTTGGGAAGATGGAAACTTCTTCTTCTGCCATTGGCATGCTTAGGAAGCGGAGAGGGCCGGTCTTCGTGTTTCGGTCCTTGATCTGGTCAAGGTTGGACGTCTCATCAGGTAAGGTTGTGAGCACTTTACAGGTACCCGCCCAGTGGCAAAAACAGTGCCATAGCTGCGCATGAACCGCTCGATGTCGGCCTCACTCGCTACATCCAGTGCAGCAGCCCTGCATACTCTAGATATTCCGGATCCAACTCGATCACCAACTCGATCACCACATGGGGAACTATTTGCACACATGTAAGTCTATCTTATCACCGGGTAAAACTATGCTGTAGGTGAACTGCCAGGCTCTGTACCCTCACTGGCAATTTTGCCTTCAAAAGAAAAAGAACCAAACGGCCGATTTCCGAGCGCAGAAAATCCAATTATATTGCAGATCAGGCAAGCAAGACAAATAAGCTTTAGCATAATCCTTGTTTGAATGACATTTGATCCAATGAAACGGAGAATAAAGAAAACAAAAATGAAGGAACGCGGGAACGCAGTGTTGTACACGGATATCAATTGGTCGAGGTTCAAATTTTGCACATATGACGTCAGATTTCAATGTGTGGACTTTCGGTAATTCTTACTTTTCGGTCATGTTTCTCAGCTTTGTCTAAGGGTACTTTAAAGCAAAATCCTGGAAATCACAAGTACGCAATTGTCTATTAAAGTAAGTTGTCAATTTAAGTGGAGCTTGTCTCTACAGCAGGACAGTTCAACTTATTATTGGATAAAAGTATGATTAGGATGTATAATTTTCCGATGAATACTCTGGTTGTGTAATCCAAAATGCACAAACCGTTGCAAACAACTTAGGTATGTAATCATCAGCTTTGCCCTCGCTTCAATGTCCATTTACTTCATTTTCTGTAGGGCAGATTGTAAGCCACAGGGGCTTCATTTTTGATGATTCGAAATTAATCCTTTGGGATTACTAAAGGCTAATTGTAGGGAACTAATATTCTGCACGCTGACCCGGGCTTGCCCGCCTCGAGCACGAGGCCAAAAGTGGCAGCGTTGCGACGGGTCAGTCGCGTCTCAGTGCACTGAGTCATCAATGCTTACTGACCTCTCTTATAGATTTGAAACCTGGTAAGACAGAGACGGTAGCCACCTGATAATCCCGCTTATCGAATACGCATAAAACCGATTGATGGCATCACATTTCTGTTGTATACGTAGCATTTGCGTTGTCTTTAAAGAAACGAATAAATCTGATAAAGCATTAGTATAGTTTGAAGGCCCTCCGCTACACAGAGACTTTGGTATAGTGAGTGCCTTTTGGGCGTAGGCTTGTGAGGTTCCACACCAAGTTCTCACTGGGCATTGATACAATATACTTGAATGGTGATTGAGCTACTACTGGTAGAATACAGAGGGCTATGACTCGGCGATTATTGATAGTACAGTATTGACTTGACAGATGATCTCATCCTCCTCCTCCATCGGTTCAATGTCCAAGTCCTTCTTTCCCGCATCCCTGCCATCCCGACAACGGTCTTTTGGAGTTCCTGTTAATTAGTAACGGTCGTGCTTTGACCAGCTGAAACCCGGAAGCATCATGATTGACATGATACGTCGTTAATGCTGTTTGGTTAAGGATACGAGCCCTTACGCCTAAAGAAAACCCCGTAAGTAATGTATGTTCTATGCCCCTATTTGACTTTGCTCAATTCCAATTTTCCATCTTCCGCCTTCCGCTTTGTCTTCACTTCCACCAAGCAATGTTCCGAATCTACCCGGTATGTGTTAGCCACTGTCAAGAAGCGTACAAAGGACTTAGATTCATTTTCACTTTATCACATGACCGTTCCTCTGACTCCTTACTTACAGATACTTACATCGGTACGACTCCCTCATCTCCATTGTTTCCTGTTCTATTGTCTACCTCTATTCTGATTCGCCGTTATTGTTCTTACATCCCCATGACTTCACCTTCGCTCTCACACTGTCATATACTTACCGCTTTTATTCCACTTCACTCCCGCGCTGTCAACCTCTCGCTCTCACACTATTGTCTCTACACCTTGTCCTTGTTCTGACTCGTTCTGACTTGCTCCGACTCTCTTATTGTTCCGATATGTATATAAGCCCAGTACCTACCACCTGGTTCCCCATCTTGACCTCTTTGTTGTTGGGACCAGGTAAGCCTTCGCCTGTACTAGATACTTCCTTATATATTAACTTTGTCGTTGGGACCAGTGCCTACCATCTCCGCTTAAGCCCCTGCTCTGCCACCTTGCTCTGCCGTCTTGTACTTCTGCTCCGCCACATCGTTGCTCCGCATCCCCGCTCCGTCCCATCAGACCTCTTTGTGACATTAGGTCAAGATCCCTATTGCTGCGCTGACTGCCTACCGCTTAGGCCGTCCCCACACAAACCACTGCCATCACGTCTACCCCGGAGTTTGACTGCTCCAACTGCCCCCATGGTTTTGACTCCCGCGACCAGGCTCTTGCCCACTTCCGAGAAACCAAAAAATTGTTGGTTTGATTGTGATCACCAGCCCTGCCCTAACGCTTCCGCCAACCAGACCGTCCCAGAAGTGATACAACTAGAAGGCTTTCAAATCCTTCCCATTGCAGCAGACTTACCACCGCCAGCCCAGCCCACGCCTATCCCATCCCCCACGAAACCAGACAATCCGCTCTTCTCAGACGAACCCATCGATCCAGACGAACCCATTGATCTAGACAACATGCCTGCCCAACCAGGAAGTTCCTCCGCTCCCCCGCCCCCCATGACAACTGAACAAATCATCCACGCCTTAGCAGAACAGGTTGCCAACCTGACTGCTGCAGTATCCGGCCGAGCTGCTGCAAAATCTAGCATGAACAAACCGGACCTTTTCAAAGGTCAAAGCAGTACGGAAGCCCGACGCTTCCTTGCGCAATTCTTAGCCTGGGCCTCAGAGCAGCCGGACTTAAAGAACAATCACGGTAAAACTATCAAGTCAGCCTTAGGTTTCCTCACAGATAACGCGGCAGACTGGGCCACCCCCTACCTGAACGAATACAATAACGGAAGGGTACCCTTTGCCGGACTTTGGCCGAACTTTGTAGCGGCATTCAAACTCCGTTTCGAATCAGTCAATCCAGAGATGGAAGCCCGGGCTGCCATAGAGACCATTCACCAAGGAAAGGGCCAGAGTGCGGCAGAGTACTCCCAGCATTTTAAAGACGTTGGAGGCAGAACCGGCTTATCCGACGCTGATCTCTTAGGACGCTTCCAAAGCAGCCTACTCCCGGAAATCCGACGCAACCTGGTCATAGTCAACATCGCCCAAGGCCGAGCCCCCACTCTGGAAGAAGCCATCCGACGTGCCATATCCATTGACGTTTTCCTCCGCGACCCCTCCATGAAGGACAGATCTTCTCAGCGCCCCGCAGCCTTCACCCACACCCCCGCTGATCCCTATGCCATGGAGATTGACGCCAATAGCACCCGCCCCAGCAATGGAAATACCCGAGAGGGATTTATGGCCCGCATGCGCGGACGGTGCTATGGCTGTGGTTCTCAAAGTCACGAGAAACGCAACTGCACCCATAAGGAGGCAACCTGCCACTTCTGCGCACGGAAGGGTCACCTGGAATCGGTTTGCCAGGACAAGTTCATGGGTCTGGAGCGCGGACGAGGGAAACAACAGCAGCCCCGTTGCCAACAGGTCTCTGCGAATACCGGAGCCCCATTCAGCCTATTCCCAGACGAGCAGGTACAGATTGCGTCATCTATGCCAACGCCTCAGGCCGCGTCCCCTCCTGTACCGCCCTCCACCGCCCATCTTGCCGCCCAGATCTCCCAGCTGCAGTTGCTGCTTGACCGTGCCAATGCCATGGCCCCGCCGTCGGATTTTCTGTGAGGGTACCCGACTCCGCCGCAGTGCGAGTACCCCCAGAACGGTTTGCTATGTACCCTACTTCCTCGTATGACTCCATCGCTACATGTAACATATCGACTACGCTGGAAATAAACCCGAGTTCCTCCCACTTCCGTATCCAAGTAAGAGTGAGGGACAAGAACAACGACATAGCAACCGCGGCCATGGTGGACTGTGGAGCCACCGCTCTTTTCATTAACAAAGCATTTGTCAAACAAAACAAAGTACGGACCTTTCCGCTGAAAAACCCCATTGACATCTATAACATCGATGGCACCAAAAATCAAGCCGGACAAATCTCCCACTTTGCACGTCTGGCACTCACTGTGGACAGCCAAGAGTGCTGGACGGACTTCCTTGTCACTGATCTAGGCACCGAAGGGATCATACTAGGCCTGCCTTGGCTTCATAAAGTCAACCCAAAAGTCGATTGGGAGAAGGGCCGTCTCTCAATTGAACCACAGGTGGAAGCAATACAAGCCACGGAAATGGAGGTAGAACCGACAGCTGAAGAAGAACCCCCGCTTTGCTGGATCCGAGCAAACAGGGCAACTCGTCGCTCCTGGGTCCAAGGGGGTATTCTCCAAAACGCGCAGGAGGAAGTATGGTGTGCTGCAGGGTACACTTATTCACAGCAGCTCGCAGAAGAGGCACACAAGGGAGACCCCGTCAAAACTTTCGAAGAAATGGTGCCTAAACAGTACCGAGACTTCAAAAAGGTATTCTCCGAAACGGCATCGGAACGGCTACCGGCTCACAAACCTTGGGACCATGCGATTGATCTGGTACCAGGGGCACCAGAGACGATGCGCACCAAGGTTTATCCAATGTCACCAAATGAGCAGGTGGAGTTAGACCAGTTCCTGAGCGAAAACCTACGCAAGGGGTATATTCGTCCATCCAAATCACCGCTAGCCTCCCCTGTCTTCTTCGTCAAAAAGAAAGACGGCAAGTTACGTTTTGTCCAAGACTACCGCAAGCTCAACCAGTTCACAGTCAAAAATCGTTATCCCCTTCCGTTAATTGCCGATATCATCAGTCGCCTTCAAGGAGCCCGGTACTTCACTGTTATGGACGTCCGCTGGGGATATAACAACATCCGGGTAAAAGAGGGTCATGAATGGAAGGGAGCATTTGTCACGAACCGAGGCCTGTTTGAACCCCTTGTCATGTTCTTCGGACTCACTAATTCCCCAGCAACGTTCCAAGCCCTGATGAACTCGATCTTTACAGACCTGATTGCGGAAGGAAAGGTGGCGGTGTATCTGGACGACATTCTCGTATTCACCAACAGTTTTGAAGAACATCGCAAGGTGGTCCAAGAAGTCCTGGCAAGACTGCAGAAAAACGACCTGTACCTCCGCCCTGAAAAATGCAAGTTTGAACAAAGGCAAATCAAATATCTGGGACTGATAATCCAAGAAGGGGAGGTGAGAATGGACCCGGTTAAAGTATCGGCGGTTCGAGACTGGGCCACTCTCAGAAACCTGCGCGAAGTACGGGGTTTTCTGGGCTTCGCAAATTTCTACTGTCGGTTCATCCGAAAGTTTGCCCAGATTGCCTGACCACTCAATGACCTCACCAAGAAGAACACCAGATTCGACTGGGGAACACGGGAACAGGAAGCCTTCGAAACCTTACGTTCCGCCTTTATCTCTGCTCCGATCCTAAGCCTGTGGGACCCCAACCGACCGACACGCATTGAAGTAGACGCCTCAGGATTCGCTACAGGAGGTGCCCTCATGCAGAAACAAGACGACGGTCTCTGGCATCCGGTTGCCTTTTGATCCTCCTCCATGCTACCAGCCGAAAGAAACTACAAAATTTATGACCGAGAAATGCTAGCGATCACCGAAGCCCTGAAAGACTGGAGGAGTTTCCTGGAAGGAGCACCAGAACCATTCGAAATCATCACCGACCACTCAAATCTCAAATTCTGGCGCACAGCACAAAACCTCAGTAGACGACAAGCGCAATGGGCCCTCTGGCTCTCGAGGTTTGACTTCCACATGATTCACCAATCCAGAAAATCGAATACCCAGGCTGACGCCCTCTCTCGTATGTCACAGCATCAGATCTCAGATGAAGACGATAATCGGGAGCAAATCGTTCTCAAACCTGAGCACTTCATCCGCGCCGCTCGCACCATCCTCGTCAACCCCTTGGAAGACCGAATCCGACAGGCGTCCCAGAAGGAAGCTGAGGTACTGGAAGGCCTGGAGAAGTTAAGAAAGAACGGTTTGCAACGACTTGCAAATGGTTTAGCGGACTGGGAAGAAGACAAAGGGCTAATCTACCACCGCGGACGTCTGTATGTACCCCCGGACAAAGACCTCCGAACCAAAGTACTTCGACAGTGCCATGATCAACCAACCGCAGGACACCCCGGCCTTCACAACACCCTGGACTTAGTCAGCACCCACTTCTGGTGGCCAACACTACGCTCCTTCGTGGAAAAATACGTGGAAGGTTGTGAAATCTGTGCCCGAAAGAAAACACTCCGTCACCCCCATGCTGTTACGGATCCCCTCAACGTCCCGAACGGCCTATGGGAGGAGGTCGGCGTCGACCTCATCACCCAACTCCCTCAGTCAAACGGATTTGACGCCATTCTTGTCTGCACCGATCTCTTCGGAAAACAGATTCACGCCATCCCCTGCACCACCAATATCACTGCCGAAGGAGTTGCTGACCTCTACTACCGCGAAATCTTCCGCCTTCATGGCCTCCCCCTCCGATTCGTCTCCGATTGAGGCCCTCAGTTCTCCGCAAAACTGATGCGCACCCTACTCTCCTGTCTCGGCATCAAATCAAACATGACCTCCGGCTACCACCCACAAGCGAATGGCCAGACCAAACGTGCAAACCAGGAAGTCGAAAAATATCTCCGCCTCTACATAGACCGACGACAGGACAACTGGGCCGAACACCTCCCAATGGCGGAATTTGTCATTAACTCTCGTACCCACTCCGCAATTGGCATCTCCCCCTTTGAGCTCACCTACGGCTACCAACCTCTATTCAACATCCCTGTCGGTCGTCGTAGTGGCATTCCCGGGGTGGATGATCGTATCCAGATATTGCAGGAAGCACGTCAGGATGCCGGAGCAGCTCTCCACTTAGGAAAACGGAAGCAGAAGGAACAGTTCGAGAGGGGAAAACAAAAGGCACACCAATTCAAGGTCGGAGGACGGGTCTGGCTTAGCGCAGAAGACATCAATCTCCAGCTATCCAGCGAGAAGTTAGGCGACCGACAACTTGGCCCCTTTGAAATCCTGGAAAAACTGGGCCCCCTTGATTACCGACTCGACCTACCCCTGTCACTAGACCGCCTCCACAACGTATTCCATGTCGACAAACTCTACCCCTGGAAAGGCAACGAGGTAAACGGCAAAATACCAGCACCCCCAGAACCAATCTACCTTGAAGAAGAAGACGAACCAGAGTACGAGGTCGAAAACATCCTGGATAGCCGTATTCGGTGGAAAAGGCTTGAGTATCTGGTGAAATGGAAAGGATACGATGCGGGTAACAACTCATGGGAACCGGCAGCAAACCTAGAACACGCACCAAAGATAGTCCGGAGCTTCCACAAGAAACACCCGAAGGCACCGCGACTATAATCATCGAGGACGATGGTACATAAGGAGGGGGGTAATGTCAAGAAGCGTACAAAGGACTTAGATTCATTTTCACTTTATCACATGACCGTTCCTCTGACTCCTTACTTACAGATACTTACATCGGTACGACTCCCTCATCTCCATTGTTTCCTGTTCTATTGTCTACCTCTATTCTGATTCGCCGTTATTGTTCTTACATCCCCATGACTTCACCTTCGCTCTCACACTGTCATATACTTACCGCTTTTATTCCACTTCACTCCCGCGCTGTCAACCTCTCGCTCTCACACTATTGTCTCTGCACCTTGTCCTTGTTCTGACTTGTTCTGACTCGCTCCGACTCTCTTATTGTTCCGATATGTATATAAGCCCAGTACCTACCACCTGGTTCCCCATCTTGACCTCTTTGTCGTTGGGACCAGGTAAGCCTTCGCCTGTACTAGATACTTCCTTATATATTAACTTTGTCGTTGGGACCAGTGCCTACTATCTCCGCTTAAGCCCCTGCTCTGCCGCCTTGCTCTGCCGTCTTGTACTTCTGCTCCGCCACATCGTTGCTCCGCATCCCCGCTCCGTCCCATCAGACCTCTTTGTGACAGCCACCTTATTGGATTCCGCACACTATTTAACATTCAAGACTCCAACACTCCCCTCAGTTGTTTCGGTGATATCAAGAACATCTGAGGTGAGATATTCGTTTATTTATTCTTTATTAACATTTCATTGAACACTCCGTACAGCACTTACTACTGGTGTAATCACAACAGGTGCTATACTTTGTAATACAGTCGTTTCATTGATATTGAGAACGTCTGAGTACTTACTACTGGTGTAAGCACAACAGGTTGACCCCGCTCCGACTGCCGATGTTGAGTTTAAATCTCCTCACGACATTAAAAATCCCGCCAAGCTATCCGTCCTTTATGACAGCTGGCGTTCAGGTTCTGCATACTTGGCGGTGCTGACTCGAAGCAAGCTCAATGCAGTCCTGAAGAGCATCAACCGGGACATTGCCGCTGGCATCCAAGTCAAGGCTCCTTGAAAAAAGTGCACGATGTGCGGCTTCCATACCCTTGTCACGCCGCCGTACTACTCTCGTGAAGCTTGCTATACTATACAATGTGGTTAACACACGTATTAATCATCACGCAATACTATACTATTGGTAAGACATGCTGTGGGACTACGCCCCAAAGGGCACTCACTAGTATACCAAAGTCTCTGTGTAGCGGAGGGCCTTCAAACTATACTAATGCTTTATCAGATTTATTTGTTTCTTTAAAGACAACGCAAATGCTACGTATACAACAGAAATGTGATGCCATCAATCGGTTCTATATGTATTCGATAAGCGGGATTATCAGGTGACGGTAGCACTCCTCTCGTCTAGTGATGCATGGGCCGGGCTTTGTCGGGCCTGGGCCACACCAAATACATGGCCCGATGCCCGGGCCAAAAAGCTCAGGCCGTGGGTACTGGACAAAATAATTTTGTGTAGCCACAAATAACATCAAATAACATACCATGTAATTAAGTATTTACTGGTATTCTCAATGAAAATACTTAATTTTTAATTTTTTGGCATTGGTTGTGCAATCTTTCCATGCCTAATTGACCTCAGGCTACTTCCATCCTCAAGCAGCAAACCAAATGGACAATTTTGCTTACCAGGCATCAGACCCTTCATTGAGCACCACCTCAGCAACTTGTAAAGCCTCTAAAGGCTTACCAGAGGGTTTTGTAGTGAAATTCTGTCCGTACAGCTCTCACAAAAATGTTCATCTGGCCCTGGCCCATGGCCCAATATATGGCCCGCGCCATGGGCCGGGCTGAGCCGGGCCTCATGGCTTTTGGCCCGGCCCTTGCATCACTACTCTTGTCTTGCCAGATGTGTATGATTTCTGTATCCATTTACCTCAGGTACTCATCTCGTTGTCAGAACATTTTCTCTTGCTTCCCACCCACCCTTCCCGTTTTATTTTTTATTGTATCTACTTTTGTACTTGTATCGCCGCTGCCCGCTACTGGAGTGCCTCAAATTCACGCAGACCCTTTGGGGTTGTTTTTAGGCTAAATGCCGAGCAGAGGCTCCCTAAGCGATTAGCCAGCAGTATAGTACCCCATACATGAATTTTGTACCTTAGCTATAGATACCTTAGGCTCTCGCCATAAGTGGTGATAAGTCACATCCTGCTACGAGGCGGATAACAATAAACTTACCCAAAAACTTGCTCGCCTCTCTCGCCTGTACGGATGAAAGCAACCTTTTAAGCATATGCAAGTTGACTTATTTAAACGGAAAGTGCACAGGTCGTCACGTGAATACGTGTGCTCATCATCCTTGCTCAACTCTCATGCCAATGAACTCAAACCAAAATGCCCCAAATTCAGACTCGAGTAACGTTCAAGGTGTCTGTCTCCAGCGACCTGTGCTCATCGCTCACTAATTTCCTCCTCTAGCTCTCCAATCCCTCATCCAATCCTTTGGTCTAGATGCAACACAGAACGTATCCGAAGAGGCTTTACAATCATTATCAGACAAGCTGAGTGAATTGTTGGGTGCAGATGTCGTCAGGGATGCTTTTTCACACAGAGATCGGGCGGAGATGGCCAGTGCCTCTGTATCCGGACTTGAGGGATCTGTGAGTTTTATCTCTTTGTCAAGTAAAAGTCTCTCTCATCATTGGTCTCGAATGCAGCTAGTAAACGAAGAAGGACTTCCTATAATAGAAATCACAGAGCCTGAATTCGGCGGACCTGAATCTTTATCTGTATCTACTTCCTCTCCGCCTGCTCCTAGCGGTGTCTCAAACTCGACTACATCTGCAAGAACACCAGCACCGAATACTTCTTTGGCCCTAGAGGAGTCCCCTCTCATCCCAATATCCCAACTCCCCCAATCCGAGCGTGATCTCCGCAGACGCGAACGCGACCGGATTCTTGACATGCTCGAAGCTGAAGAAGCCCTCGAGCAGCACAGAGAGCGTGAGCGTGAAGAGAGGGTTCGCATAGAGGCACTAGATCGACGGAAACCCGATGGGACGACAGAAAGAGAAAGGCTTTTTGCGCTCAGAGAGACACATAAGAAGATGGGCAAGGCATTGCTGAGAAGTGTGGTTGGGAATGAGGAGAAGGAGGTCGGCGCGGAGGCTGCTCCATTGGTTGACACGTCGGGATCGACCGAGAAACAGAAGCAAAAGAAAAAATCGGTCAGCTTCGCCGAAACAGACGACGACGGCGCGCAGGAGGCCAAGGCTGTTGATCAGGCTCCATCGTCTGCAGGCGTCATTCACGACTGGGGCGATGTTTCTCAAGGCAGGTTACGCCCGACTGCGAAATCGTCTAATGCACACGTATCCATCCCTGCGCTCCCTCGAGAAGAGAGCGAGCGTTTGATGAAGTGGCAGGTCGTTGAACGGGCCCCTGCAAGTAGCAGTAACAGCAGTAGCCGCAGCTCTAATTCTTCCAACCCGAATGCTGGCTCAACACCCTTCCCACTCCGAACTCAGCTGATGCCGACAACGAAAATCCAAATAGCCGATATAGCTACAGCTGATTCAGATGATGAATCTGACGCAGGCGGCGATTCTCCACCTTCCTCAGACGAGGATGACGTTTATCGACAAGACTCTGACACGGACCACTCAGACGCTGACCTAGAGGAAGAGAACGCGGATTGGGATTCTGTTCAGCATCAACGAGAAATTGCAGTGGAGTATTACAGGAAACGGGCCGAAGTGGGGAAGGAGAACTATGCAGCTCTGAGAGAGCATACGCACGATCGGGACGAAAATCGTTCGTCCCAGCTCTTGTCGCAACGGGCTGTGTCGTCCACTAGGACTGCACATAGTTCGGATCCTTTAGCAGACTCAAATGCTCGATCCCTTGACTCTTCGACTATCATTCCCGCAGCCAATGCGAACAATCTCGAAGATTCTGTTCGGTATGGAAAGTTGACCGAGGATAGACGTCTTGTCCAGGGAGAAGCTGACGATGATGAGAGCGATTCTGACGACGAAGCAGTCGCTCGTGGGATTATCGAGCTGTTACAAAAGGGTCAAGTGTATAATATCGGGTCTACAGATCAAGGAGTAGAAGGCGGTGAAAGCACTATAGTCACTATTCCCCTCCTCCTCTCGCTTCCGCTGCTACTAGCACTCAAGCAAGTAAACCCAAAAATATTGGAGCATCGTCGTCCTCTGCGCCAACACAGATTCCATACACGCCTCCTACTGAACCTCTCCCACCGAGACAACAGAAAACGTCCAGATTCAAGCTTACCAAAACTCAAATTGAACGTTCGACGTTTGTCCCCAATTCAAGAGAGTCTGCCCCTCTCCTTCAGAGCGTGCACGCTCACAGTCGAGCACACCTGTTTCGACCGTCAGCCGCTCTTCGCCGAAACCCACGCTGTCAGCAATGGAATCGGCTGTCGTAGAGCGTTCCACGCCCACCTCCAATTCGCCTCGCTCTCCCGCATTACCCCCATCCCTTTCATCCTCGCTATCAGCGTCCTCGCCTCATGATGTAACTCAGACTATCGTCGAATCTCCTTCCTTCCCATCAACGATATCGGAGCGGAGACCGGATCGTCCTCCGACCGTCATGTCTGCCAAGGTCGTCGAGTCCTCCTCGTCATCGTTCCGCGATCCAGTTGGGAGAGAAAGGCAAAAGGGAGATGAAGGTGAAATAGGAAAGCCAAAACGGATCTCGAGGTTCAAAGCGGAGAGAGAGTAGCTAGTGATAGTAATAAGTATCTCAGGGACACGAGAGAATCTATTTCTATGTAGATCAATGTAGCCTCGTTTCTTTTTCTTTTTTTCCCTTCAGCTCAAGGCATCCTCAAGGCGTACATGTGTCGATCGCGGACAAAAACTTATGAAAATGGCGGGTCCCACATGCAAATGCACAATTACACCTCGTTCTCTACGACCCTGGACCAGGGAATTGTTGAGTTGTGTCTCTAGCTGCAGCTTTGTAACAGACAGCTGTTAGATGACATTCAAAAAGATAGTGCAGAAGTCCAGATGATGGGTTTGGTCAGATGACCTCAGGCTTTAATCTTTTTTCATTGCTTACATATATAGTTAGTAGCTATTGGCTGGTGTTTATAGGCTGTGCTGTTTTTACTCGGGTTTTGATGGAATTAAATACATGCTTACTTGATTTTAAATTCACAAGGTTGGGGAGTATAAAATAGCTATTTTCCCCCCCAACCTAATCTTGATTTTTTCCCACTCTCTGTTGACTCTCATTATCCGCGAGCCATTGACAAAGCTATCCTCTAACAAGAAAAATGGCGCATTCAGATTCAGAACTCTCTGATATCTATGATCAGCTTATAGAAGACTCAGACTCAGAATTCCAGCCTGCTCCAGCTCAACAACCTCCAAAGTCTTCTAACACCAAACCTGTCCCTGCTGCTGCTGTGCAAACAAGAGAAAACCCAGAGTATCAAATCAATAAATACTTGACACCACCTAAAGCTATCAATTTCAGTACCAAGGCCTTGTCTGTTCTTTGCTCTGCTGCTTTAGCTTGGAAAAAAGTGACTGACTTTTTGGATAGATATGAACACATTCACAATTCCAACATTGATCTCTCACCGGAGTATCAGCGTGGTAAGTTTCTGGATCAGTCTCGGGCCGCTCACATGTGATACAATTATTCACATGACGTTGGAAATGGAATGTTCTAGATATTGTTTGGAACGACAAGAAACAGATCGCCCTTATTGATTCTCTCTTCCGCAATTTCTATGTTCCGCCAATCATTTTTGGTAAATTGTTGCCGACCTGGAGGCTTGAACTGAATGACCAATCTTCATATTACAGCTTTGACAGTGGCGGAAGACGGTGCTGAACAACGAATATGTATTGATGGAAAACAGCGACTAACAAGTATTCAAAGGTCAGTGGTACTGAGTTTATGTTGTATCATCCTCGGCGCGGCGGTAGTATGCTCGAAACTAATTGTTGGCTTCTTATAGATTCATAGATGGTTTAGTAAGTTCTTATAAAGCTACTTAAATGAAGAAACTAAATTGATTGTTCAATTTCCAGATTCCTCGTCAGTCTTGTTTCATTGTTTATAAATTGTCGATGTCCACAGCTTTCAACTTGATATTTTGCTATATAGATCATGATACGTGAGTTTGATTCTTGAAACAAAAGATCAAGATTCACATATTCACTTAGATCTACCAGTAAAAAATACTGGTTCAAGGCCATTCAGGTTCCTGGGTCAAGGGAGAAACAAGTTCTTCCGGAACGACTGCGCACATTGTTTGCGAATAAACAGATTGTATGTGTCGATTATACAGGCCTGTCATATCCGGACGAATGTGATATCTTCAAGGTCAATCTGGGGTATTTGGCATGTTATAAATCAGCTGATTGACTCCAAGTATACAGCGAGTTCAGCAAGGTGAAGCTTTGAAACCCTCTGAAAAGCTGGGAGTCAACAGCACACCTCGTGCCTCTTTCATCCGGGAGTTGATAAAGACCTACGCGCCTCAAGGAACCTTTGGAAATATTCCTTGGTCAACCACACGAGGAGTAGACTTTTCCGTCTTTGCTCACATCGTTCACTCGATAGAGAATTGGGCTCCTTCCAGTCAGAATCACTCTCAGAATAGAGTCGGAACATATACGAGCGTAATATTCAAACATGTTGAAGACTGGTTAGCAGGTGACAGATTTTTACAATTGCGCAATTGTCGTTGGCTAATTTGAGGTGGATACAAAAGGAAGTATCAAAGTTGACCAGACTTTAAAAGATCAAGTTTGCGACACTTTCGATATACTTTCGAAGATTGCTGCTTCTCCCAAATATTCCGACTGTTTACATGCATTTAAAAAGGTTTGTCTCTGAGTCTCATCATGTGGAGTTATGAACATCGATCTTGTTTATATCAGGTCGCCCCGATCGAGATGATTTTCATCTCTCTCCTGATCTATGTCCACGGTGTCTTCCCGCCACCTGGAGCGCGGGTCAGCAGACGAGAGCTCTACCGCTATATTTCAAAAATGCGTACATCCATTCGCGACGAGTTTCCGGGCGCTGTTCGCTTGAATGATAAAGTTGGAAGGACGCTTGCGGAATTCATCAGCCAAATTCCACCCAAACTGCTTCCGCCGGCTCCACCATCTCCACCGAAGCTCAAACGGAAGCGGGAGGATGTGGATGCAGGGAAGGTTCCAACGTTCAATACCACACACTCATTGTCTCGGCAGAACCAGTTTCCAACGCCCGAATCGCCCTCAGTTTCGTTCAATGCTTGGCAACGAGACATACTATTACCGTCTTCTCGGAAAAAAGTAAATTTTGCTGGACTGCCTTCAAGATAGTATGTATCTGTCGATCGGCTCCCGCGATCACGCCAGGAGGTTTGGTGGTAGATGACACGAAAGCAGAACTAGTGCCCAAGTCGGACAAACCTGAAGGTCGGCGCTGTGGCCATGAATTATCTAAGGATTCACTTTACTAGGACTACTATGTACATTCAGTGACTCTGATCATCACTATGGCTCTCTCCTCTATGTAATTGTAAACTCGACCGTAGATTGGCATGCTTTGTCCAGGCTCAATCTGGAATCTAACTACTCAGAATTACGGGCATGGTACTTTTATATACACTCAACTCCTGCCAAAGTCATCGAAGAGAGATTAGGGTACAGTATCTTGACCAATGACCTTAGAGGTCGCCTCAAAGACTCTCAACAAATTTCGGGTCGAGGTCCTCATCCATTTCCACCGGGGTACAAGCCTCAATCAAATAGATACAGAGCAGCTCCTCGAGTGTTTCCATAGGGCCCCACGCTTCAACAAATGAAAGTAGGCGCTTGTAAACAAATTAATTACAATTAGCCCTTTTGGGAAAGAGCTCTATCTTGATCCCTTACTTCTTCGATCTCCTCGTCAAAGTCAAGCCTGGGTTCTTCGTCATCGTGAAATAACACCGCTAGATGCAATCTCTTCAGCACTTTTCCATGTCACTACAACCTTCCCCATATCGTCAAATTGGGCATCGACAGAGAAAGATATCTGGAGATGGAGACAAAAATCCCGGATATAAAGCCGAAATTCTGAGAACGTCAGCGGTGCGAGAGGACTACCTTCAACTACATCATCCAATAACAGTCTTTCTTTGAGATCAACCGATCCCAGAGAATGACTCGGGCCGACAAAGAAATACACGAATCGCAACAGAGAGTGTATGAAACCGAAGCGCCATTCCAGGGATGATGTTGAACGTTTCTCATTCTCAAACGAAGATCGACGAGTTTCGGCATCCGACGAAGAAATCTATCTGTAAAGAAATGTTGTTCACCCGGTTCAGAACAAGTTCCTGTAATGCCGGAAGTTCTGTGTAAGTAAAGCCATGCATGAGACCTCAGCAGTTGGTCACCAGTATTCTGATATGTGGATTTGCAGCGGGCGGAACAAAACCCGCTGCTCTAGGACGATGCTTGACAGGGTTCCACCTCGGTAACGAAAATTTAGCACAAGGTACTCCAGAAGAAACAGAGATGATGTCGGCTTCGGTTATTGTGGGGAATGGACTGGTTACTGGTATATTTCCTCAGTGTTGAAGAGACGAGACGGTTCTAAAAAGAGATACCTTCCGAAGCAAGAATGCTGATACTCGGCATTTTCATTAACATCTCGAGACAATGTTGGAGTCGCACGCCATGCACGGGCTTGGGTTCAATGGTACAGGTCTGTACGTAGCCCAAAGAGAGATAGCCCGTGGATCGGAGTTATTCTGAATGGCTCTGAGCCAGACGGTATATGCACCAGGATGTCAATTTCACGGAAGAAATCTAGAAAGATCGACAGATTCTTCAAATCTGTCATGTCACAGCCAGATTCATGAGGTCGCTTTGGTCGTCGATCATGGAATGGGGTCCAATTCTTCAAACGACGTTCCGATGCTACATAGAGGAGAGTTCAATCCAGATTTAGAGAGTGAGTGAGCCATATCCTCACAAGACTATTCTTCAGCGTCACGAATAGGCGCAGTATTCAAAGTATAGCTTTCTGTCATGGAGACGGTATGAAACGAAGGCCCGAGTGCCACTTTGACGCTTCGTTACGAGTCCAGAATGAAATGAAGGATTCGTCTTGTCCTGCAGCTCCAGCCATCCAAATCTCCTTATATGGAGCGATATCACGCTTTTCCGTGACGAATGAGATCAACTCCGAGAAATATCCGGTTCTCGTGATGTTGTCACGTCCGGATCGCGTTGGAATGCTCGGTTAGCGTAGCAGTGTTAGGGTTAGGCCAAAGGGCTAACCCTAATGCTGCTCGAACCAGGGCATCGGACCGTACCGCACGCGCAAGCGCGATGCCACTATCCCCAAGTTATAACAGCACGTGGGTCGCGGCGGGATGTATATCCTCAGCTCGACACTGAGGGTACTACTACCATATCAGATACAACTCGAGCATGCGACGGTACCACAAGTTATTTCGAGATATGAAATGAGACCCAAATCGCACCACCCTCAAATTTTCACGGGACTGATGCAAGTTCAAGTTGTATACAATCCAAAGGAATACCCCAACACATAATAAGTAAATCACCCCGCGATGACCTCCACTTCGAACGTTGAACATTTTGTCCTGCCTTCCATTTTTTAAATCACGGAACGATAACAAAGAGAAACTTGACGACATCGTCATTGGTTCGCTTGATGTACTTGAGGGAAGTTCCGCAATTTAGACTGCATGGGAAGTTCCCAAGTCTAACAATGACAGTAACAGCCGAAGAAGCAATGTCAAACAAACGATTGCTTCTGCTTCGAGCTCCTCCCCGCGACTGAAGAAACCACACAAAAATTCAATACGGCTCAAGACCTAATACGCCCTGGCACGCTCCCTCTACATCGACAATCTACATACCACGAAGCGCGTCAAAATATATTCCAGTTGAACGAAGTAGGCTTAGAGCTTCTCACCTCCTTTGGAGCGTTGACAGACAACACCACAGGAAGCTCTTTTCCCACCAAAACTTCATCCTGCACGAGAGATCACCAATTAGCAACCGCGAACAGCTTGGAGACCAAGATAGCCTAACCTCAATCCGGATACCAAGATTATGATAATGTTTCGGGAACGCAGGAGAAGGAGGAACATATATCCCCGGCTCGACAGTAATCACCATACCAGCTTTTAACCTGCGCGCGTCACGCCATATAAGCCGCATGAATTGTGGACTGAAACTAAAATTAAAAAAGGAACCGAACTTACGTGGCCGTCCTCGAGTTTCCATCCGACTCGTGCAAATCTGTGAAACCAAACAAGTAAAGAGACCACGAAAACAAAGATAATTAGCAATCACTATCAAAAAGAAAAAGAAAAAGCGGCCGTGACCCACCTATGCCAATAGGATGTCCGACAAAATGCGGATACAGCCTCTCCAAATCCCCTGGATGGAGACTAAACCCCAACTGCATCAACTCCCCCCTCAAGAGCTCACAAGACTTTCTATGCAGCTCATACAGCGTCAAGTTGCTCCCCTCATGACACATCTCCACTAGCGCCTTCTGTGCAGATAGTACGGCGGAGTAAAGGTCTCGTTGGGGTTCGGTAAATGTTCCATTGGCCGGGTAAGTTCGTGCTGTGTAAACAAATACGATGATCAAAGTTGAGCTCGGAAGATAGAAAGCTTCTCTTAGGGAGGCACCCTACTTATGTCTGATGCATAACCACTGCAAAATAGGAAAAAAAAAAAAAAGAGTCAACACTAGAAGCTGACTGAACATTATACTTTACTCACTTGAATTCGCACCCTGCATCGATGAGAACCAACTCGTTGTCTGAAACCATTTGATTATTATGGGTGTAATGTATTATTAGAGCATTGGGTCTAAAGTGAAAAAAAAAAATTCGTCGATCAGTGTTTCCGTTTCGCTTGAGGCGTCGACATACCCAGAAGCGACAACAGGGACATACGCCAACCTTTGCGCTCCCTCCAACGAGCACATGTAATCAAAATGCGCGGCCAAAGCTCCTTCTGATAGGCCGTGGCGAGTGAACCTCATTGTCTAAAGTCGAGAGAAATTTTACATCAACTCTCAAATTTACAATGAAGAGGCCTGTCATACCTTTGCGTGAGCTCTTCCACTTATATCCGCCGCCTTTCTCATAATCCTCTGTTCAGCCAAACTCTTAATTGCCCGTAACCTTGAAACTTCAGGTGCCAAAGGCTTCGGTTTGATCCTCCCCAAGGACTCAGTAATGAGGTCCGTATCCGACTGCCCATGGAGATATTTCAATAGTGTTTTCGTATTCGCTTTCGAACCCCGACGCGTTCTGGCCGATACTGGTGGAGCATCGACGTAGACATTGGAGTATTGTTGTAAGACTGAGCGCAGATGCCCTGGAAGGTCCTCGATGTGTCGAGCCTCGTCAGCTTGGAAAATTCTCCGGACGTCGGAGAATGTTGTGCTCGCGCCATCCCATTGTTCTTTTGAAGCGTCAGTTCCGCCTGAAGAGAAGAGCGTCATGCGGTATCCCTTGGACGAATGGGTTTTTTCTGCGTAAACGTAGACGTGAGCTCGACTAGCCAAGTTATCCAAGACCTCCAAGGCGACGCACCTAATATGACTGCCGATTCAGGCTCTTCGAATCCGGTGAGATACCAAAAGTCGGACGCTTGACGAAATTTGTAGCTTGATTTGAATAAGACAGTGACTATCCACTGCCAAAAGCTGTCTTTTGACTCACAAGATATCTGGGATTTGAGTGAGCTGCGCGAATGACTCTGCAGAGACGCGCCATACGTACTTCCGCTCATATATTTGACAGAACCAGCGACCGAAACGACCACGCTATCATCCGGAAGCCCGTTGATGAGCCTTCTCCGTCTATTGTCATACTCTTCCGCCGTAATTCCAGGGGTTATTTCATCGGGTTTGGCTGTTACCATTTGCTCAAGTTAACTTTATAAAACGCAGTGACCTCGATGGGGCTTGGACATACTGAGATGTGGATGGGATTTGAACAGTGGCTGGCCGTATACTGAAGGTTTTACTGCTATATTGTGAGCCTCGGTTGCATAAGAGCGCGAATGAGCAGAGACATAGAAAATAGCATGCCTCCGGAGGAAGTGAACGGACATGAGTGAGAAGCCGGGCCGGTGACCTCCTGTTCGCCCTGCCCGGCCGGTGCCCTCCTCTCCAGATTTTCACCTTCCACCCGGCGGTCCTTGAACGGATGGAAGAAAGCCTGGAACATTGGCCGGGCGTACAGATTGTTCGGGAGCCACAACCATTTAGCCCGACATTCAAAGACAATAGATTGCCTCGAGTCTAGGGCCTAGGGACTCGTGGACACACACATACGAAAACGAGCTGAGTCGAGCGGTGTAAAAGTTGGAACTGAAATGTCGGATTTTACTTAGGTGAGCCGAAAGCACTTCCTCGTTTCCACACAGAAGGATTTTATCCCCCCCCTCCTCAAGCCGTCGGATAGTTCAACTTAATGGATGAATCCGACACATCAGCTTACATGCCTTAGATGCCTGTAAGATTGCTATGGTCAGGATCTATCCTTGATCGTTGGTCTGCGCTCATCTGCGGTGAGAAGCAGGGAAACTGCGGGAGATATGATCTGGAACCTCTCGCGACTCCGAGGATCGAGAAAGAAAGATTGGGCCACGAGGAGGCATGCGATATCTCGGGGCTGTATACAGCCATCCGTTGAACGGTCAAGACCCTAATTCGGGAGCCCAGATACAAAAGTCTAGTCCAATGCTCCAGGAAAAGTATACCAGTGTCGTGGCCGGCATTTGCATAGTATAAGAGCTGTATTGAAAGGTCTATGTACGCACAACAGATGGCTCTGGACTCCACTCCCCTCCCCTCTTCCATATTGCAATCGTAGGCCCGCCTGGACAAACCTTCCCCTCGTTCAAATCTACAGATTTGAAAACGACTGGGATTGGGGGAACTTGAAGCTCCAGTTGTTCAGCATTCGCGGCAAGGCCACGATGTACTTCCTCCCTTATTCATAATTGCGTCCACAAACTAACGGATACACCTAGCTCCACCAAGTTTTTGTTCACGGCGGATGGCAAGACTTCTATCAGCGATGATACCGCCCTCGAATATTACATGGGCTTGTCGGCTGAGGTATGTAACTCTGTCTTGTTCTCCGCCTTTGAGCCTCATTTCGCCCATTATCCAGGGTCGAAACGTACTGAAAAAGGCTGTGGAAAATCCGGAAACCGTGGAGACATTCAGAGTCACATTGATTCCCGAAACATCTACTAACAGATCTATGCCAGAGGTGAGCGCAGTGAAGGAACCGATGGAGCAAATCAGGAAGACTAACCTCTATACAGTACCCAGAGCCCGCAGAGCTGACGGAAGCTCAATGGGATGTGGTGCTCAAGAATACCCGAGCGTTCCATGGGTACTATTATGATTCCAAAAAGGGTACCCTCAGGAAGGCTCCCAAGCCAGCTTTTCGACTTAAACTCAACTACACGATTAGCTCCCAGATATCTCATCGGTGCACCTACTACTCCCCCCCATCCCTCCTTACTTCCTCTGCGACTCGCTTCAGTTAAAGTAATCGAAATTCGTGACCAAAACCAGGATACGCTAGTCAAGGAAGGGTTCGACTCTCTAGTTGTTTCCGGTAGTCTGTGGGTATTCTCCGGGTTCTAAGGTGTCATCTTCTAAATTGACATACTCCGGTGTTTTTTGTGCTCTAGTGGCGGCCACGAGAATTTCCCTGGTTCTATTTCGGCTTCGTCCGAGAGAGAATACGCATCCAGTCGCCAGAAATACCATGTGACCGAAGTAAAAAGCCTGGCGGTCACCTACAACGTAAATTTCCATCCTTTTTTCATTACCGAAAACGCAAGGAAAGACTCACGCAGTGAATAGTTCCCTCGCGTGGTCGTCGAATTAGGTCCTGAGTTTCTAGAGCTCACCCCGGAATACAAGGCCGATTTGGAAAATGTAGCACGCGATCGTGACCGCAAGCGGTTTCAGCGCCGCTATTGCACTGTATTTGCTACTTCCATTACACTGGGCGGATACCTGTACAGTACGCGCAGCATTACCGCGAACGAGAGGTTCAACCTTGAGCACACCAAAGATCAAACGCGAAAAGCTGCAGGACTCAGTTTCACGTCGCCCCAGTCCAGTAGCTCGTTCGGAATTGCCCACAAGACAGGTGGTGGGAGGGAGACAGGACACGCCGAGCTGTACCAGACCACCGGCCTCACCTGGGATGCCTACGGAGGTAACACGCTCTTGGTTTCAAAGTGCGTAGTTCTGATCAATTTGTGAAAACATTCAGTGCTGATTTTGCTTTCAGCCCCAACGCTTGGGTCAGCACTGTCATGACCACCGGCTTTGGCAGCTGATGAACCAGCGTCATGTGAGATCTGGCATTCTTCTCACCATGTTGATCACTTTGCGACTTCAGTCAAAAAGATCCATTCAAAGACAGGATTACGGAAAGAGGTCTATGATCTCATAACAAAGCTTTCAAGGGCGATCCAGACGACAAGTTGCGACTAGATAAAAGCGCTACGATAGGCAAATACTACGCTGTCCGCATAACACGATATAATGTGTTCATGACGAACGAGTATCCTGAGATGATGGGGCACTCATCAGAAAGGAACCCTCTTTGACGGTCTGACAGAGGAACAGCAAATTGATGTTGGAATGTATTTAGTTTACAATCAGAGAACTCTCAGTTGAGATCCCAGAATGATTATGTATGTACATTCCTCGAAATTCAAAGCCTCGAATGACTTGGACAGCTCATATAGCGCACATGAAACGATGACACGATGTGGACACCTTAGAAAATGCTGAAATATACAAATCGTCCTCGTAAAAACACCAGCGAACAAAGATCCAGATTAGATTCGCCGAGTAGAAAACGATGCTAGGTATGGAGGGACATACCAAAACAACTCATGAAATTACTACCCGTCCAGATTCTTGCTAATTTGTCCAATGCTCCCTGCGAGACAGTCAATTTCGCAGAACGAGCAGCATGAAAATTCCATATACTTTTGTTGCCGTTTTTGTCGCTGCTACCTTCCTCACTTTTTTGGCCAACTTCCACCCCTGTAAAGCAAAATCACTGCATGAAGAGAACATGCAACGTGCTTGTATTTCCGGGGTTTCTTGGATCTCTCTCCCGGCCAATGTTTCTCATCCCTGTTTTTCTAATCACTGCTTGAAAAAACGGATGCATAAATTGGTATATTTTCCATGATAATCAAACACGCAATTTGAGCCGGGTGGACAGGCTTTTTCTTCTTTGTAGTTTCGGTATTGGTAATGACTCGCTCCAGAGAAGACCACATCCGTTGACGCGATACCTTCTCCCCGGACACTGCTAACAGTCTGATCCGTGGCGGCGTGCTTCTACTAGTACCTCGTACTACTGATCTTTTCTTCAAGACCGGCCCCTTCCACAATTCGGAGAGCGAGCTGGTCTAAGTAACTTCATAGTAGGCAGATCGCTTAAAGCATTTTACCGGGATGATGGATGAGCATGAGAAAATAGATTGGGTTCTCGGCCGTGGCGTACGAATTACACAGAATGCAATATAAAGCAAGGTGCTACACTGCGGCCGCTGCGGCGGGGTGATCTCCTTCCAGGCCTTAAGGAGTGCGTTCTCCCTGTCGCGTAACTGAAAGAGAGTAAAAAAAGGTTTGCAAAGCCACGTGACGAAGGGTAAATACCTCCCCCGCTTTATTAACCACGACACGGACTTCTTCCTTGATCATAGCTTCGCGGTTGCGAGCGTTCAATTCGAGTACTAGGATCTTACTCGTTTCACAAAGAAGCTCGTCAATCCCCTTATATTCTTTCTTCAAATCGTCAAAGATATCCCGAGCGTGTCAACCGCCTGAATGGCATTCTTGATCTTCTCATTGATATCGCCAAGCTTAGGCACCATCTCGGAGACATAGTCGACAAGTTTCGCACTCTCGGACCTCATTCATGGTAGCTGCAGTCCGCTTTGCGCTGTCCTGTACATAAAGCATTTTAAGCAAGGTGCGCGTCCCAGATAGAGAGAGAGAGAGAGAGAGAGAGAGAAACATGCTACGCCGTCTTCTGACGTCCTTGCGCTTAGTACCTCATTCACATCGTCGGACACTTTTACTATCTTCGCCTGTTCCCGTTTCAAGTACTCAAGGTAAGGCGTGTTTTTCGTTAGCGTGTTTTTCACCGGACCCTTGCTGTATTTGGTTATCAGGCGCATTACCTTAGGCCGAGCTGACACGGTCTCTTTGCGGAACTAAGTATCCATCAGCAAATGCGATAATTTTCTAGCCCTCTTTCAAGAAAGAAGGCAAGGAACAACACACGGTACCGTTTCCAGTGCCCCAGCGATCTCATTGACCTTGGAAGGCTCTGTAATAGAGAGCTCCGTGATGATGTTCTGTACTTTGGCTCTGCCGTCTCCTTCGTCATATTCTCGATGTCTTGGACTATAAAACAGCGGATCGTCGGCGTTCGGAAAGGGGGAGACTGATATAAGTAACTCACTTATCTTGGACAACCAACTACTATCGGAGAATTCTTTGCAGGATTTTCCCACTGCGACGAGGCCATCCTCCGTTTCCTGAGAAAGATGTTGCCTCTCGGATTTGGCAGTAATATTCAAGAAACAAGTTGAACATACTTGGTAGATCTTTTCATCCTCTAATGATTTCCATGCTATTGGAAGACGCTTTGGGGTGCTTGTTCTTCAAACTTGGCTGGGGTGGTCGGAAAGTCCTTGCCAGCGTCCACGTAGGCCTTGAGGTCTGGGGCAAGGACACAATCGAAGTTCAGGAATCAGCGTTCAAAAGTTGGAGCTGGAATACGAAGTGAATAAAATGCACCAGAGTAGGCTTGCCGATCAGAAGGATTTGGAGCGATCGGAGTCCGTTTACTGAGCGAGGCGAACCCCTCGTTCAAAGCCTTTTCGAGCTCCTTGGCCGCGAGAGTCTCGGATTTGCTCGTAAGAAGTTGAAGTAGGTTGTCCATGATGATAGAAAGAAGTTGAAGCTGGGGGTGTGAGGCGTATGAAGATCTCTGGTTTTGTAAGTAGAAAACGTCGCCTTCTGGAATAAACCAAAGCACCTCCGGCGTACTCCGAATTAAAATCAACCTGATCGGGGCCACAGGGGGAGTTTTTCAGCAACGAGGAGGTGTGTAGTAGACTATTTCCTTACTCGGGCTTTATCGATTCTCACTCGATCTGGTTCAAAATCTCCAATCCGAGCTCCTGCGCGATGTTCGTCAACGAACTATTCTTGGTAAATGGCACTTCGTGCACACAAATTGAGGGCCCGGAACTGACACGAGGCTCCGGAATATCAGAATATCAGAATATCAAGACCATGGTTGAGTCCCGGGGAAGCTCGGATGGAAGTTATGCCCTAGTTCTGCGAAGATACCGCGGAGAGCAAACGTTTTGAAGGTGAGCTGAGATTAGCATACCTTGGATCTCAGAAAATTCCTCGGGCCAGTGCGCTTTGGTAGTGTGACAAATTCAAATCAATCTTATCTCGGGCTTGGATACAGCCATCCGTTGAACGGTAAAGACCCTAATTCGGGAGCACAGATACACAAGTCTAGTCCAATGCTCCAGGAAAAGTACCACCGGTGTCGTGGCCGGCATTTGCATAGTATAAGAGCTGTATTGAAGTTGAAAGGCCTACGTAAACACAACAGATGCCTCCCATTCGCCCTCGCCCTCGCAGTGGAAGTACCAGTGCCAGTGCCAGCCCCCCTCCCGCCCCCCCTCGCGCTCGCAGTTCCAGTTCCAGTGCCAGTTCCAGCTTCGCTCTCCCTAATAGTGCCACTTTGGGTCAGCCCGCAATCTCTACCACTCCCGCTCGCACTCCCACTCCCGCTCGCACTCCCACTCCCACTCCCACTCCCATCTTCCAAATCGCAATAGTAGGCCCACCTGGACACACCTTCCCATCTTTCAAATCCACAGATTTGAAAGACACCGAGTTCGAGAAGTTCTTGTTGGACAACATTCGCCACAAGGCCAACATGTACTTACTTCCTCCATTATTAAATATTGTGTCCACAAACTAACGGATACACCTAGCTCCACCAAGTTTGTGTTCACGGCGGATGGCAAGACTTCCATTAGCGATGATACCACCCTTGAGCATTACATGAGATTGTCAGATGACGTATGTTCAATTCTCTATTTTGTTCTCCACAATTGAGCCTTATTTCGCATACTATTCAGGGTCGAAAAATACTTCGAGAGGCTACTCCAAATTCACACTCGGAAGTGCAGACGTTCACAGTCACGCTGATGGATAAAACACCGACTACCACTCCGGCGCCGGCGCCAGATACAAGCGCGGTGAAGGAACTGATGGACAAAGTCCGAACCGCCGATTTTCTTGCTCGCGGAGAGCTGCCTAAATTTGCCGATACCACACTGGCCGCACTCACAGCCAACTACGCAGCAACGCCAAACAATAATAAGGATTATTTGGCACTTGCGCAGGCGGCAGAGCTGACGGAGACTCAGTGGAACATAGTACTTAAGAACACACGAGCGTTCCATGGGTACTTTTATGATTTCAGAAAGGGTATCCTCAGAAAGGCTCCCAAGCCAGCCTTTCGACTTAAGGCCAGCCCCATCCCTGGCAAGGCGTTGCCCATCTCTGCCACTGCGGTATCTCAGAGTATTGCACAAGACAAATACGTCCCCCCCATTCCTCCCTACTATGTCTTTGACTCGGCTTCCGTACTAGTGACGGAAATTCGTGATCAAATACAGGATAAGCTAGTCAAGGAAGGGTTCGACTCGTTAGCTGTTTCCGCTAGTATGTGGGTATTCTTCGAGTCCTTAAAGGTTTCAGATTCTAAACTGATATACTTTTTTTTCTTAATGGCGGCGGATTGAAACTTCCGGTCTCCGTTTCGGAGTCATTCGAAAAAGAACACGCTACCAGTAATCAGAATCAACATACAACAGATGTGCAAAACCTCACGGTCACTTACAACGTAAGTTTCCAGCTGAAAATGCAAGGAGAGACTGACGCCATGATTAGTTCCCTCGCGTGGTCGTCGAATTAGGAGCTGAGTGTTTAGAGCTCACCCCGGAATGCGAGGCCGATGCAAAGAGTGCAAAAGTCAAAGAAGACGACAAGTGGTTCAGCCATAACTATGGCACTGCATTTGCTACCAGCGTCACACTGGGCGGATACCTTTACAGTACGCGAAGTGTCACCAAGGACGAGAACTCCAACCTTCACGAAATCAAGGATCAACTACGCAATGCCGCCGGCCTCAGTTTCACGACATCCAAGGTTAGTGGCTCGTTCGGCATCGCCAACAGCAGCGGTAACAGGACGGAGACCAAACACGGTGACTTGGACCAGACCGCCAGCCTCACCTGGAATGGCTACGGAGGTGACACGCTCTTGGTTTCGAAGTGCGTAGTTCCCATTAGTCTGTGAAAAAAACTAGGGCTGATTCCGCTTTCAGCCCCAGCGCATGGGCCAGCACTGTCAAGGACCATCGGCTCTGGCGGCTGATGAACCAGGGCCGGGTCGTGGACCTACGTTCTCTTGTCAAAGCTGTCAACCCAGCCGCCCACTATAAGCTCACGCACCTTAGCACAAAGAGCTACAAGGGTAAGGACCCATTAGACAACACAGAGTACGACAATGAGGTCCGTACGTTCTTTGGAGTAACTTTCCCAGGCCGTAAACGGGACAGCCTTAGGATTAAGATGCAGGAAGTTTACACTAAGAGCGAGTACAGCGCTGACCCGGCCAAGTATAACGCCGCCATGAAGAGCGAAACAGAAGCGAAAATTACTTCAGGAACCACCTTTGGAGCGCTAACAGTAAACCAGTATATTGGTATTGGGCGGTACATGGTTCACGAGGGGAAGCTCAAAGGTTTTGTCCCAGAGTGATATCTATCAATTATCAGGGTAGTACCTCCAAAGATGATCATACATACGTCGTCTATAACTTGTCATCATCTTCCCCCGGCAGTCCTTGGGCGTATGCTTAGAAAACTGGCCCGGCGTACAGATTGTTCGGGAGTCACAACCATTTAGCCCGACATCAAAATTGCAACAGGCGATACAGTGCTTTGCAAAAAGGTTTGAGGAAATCGTTTCTTTGATCCTTGTTTATTGATGTTTGTTATTTGATCCGGAACTGTATTCTCGGGCGAAGCGCCCATTGAACCCTTTGCCCATAACCCATCCCTATGCCTAGACTGCTCGATATCGACCTTCGCAAACGCATAGTTCAATGGCGAGTTCGAGAGGGAAAAAGTGCAGCTGAGTGTGGAGAACTGGCTGGCTGCTGTGAGAACACTGTGCGGAGTATTACCAGTCTTTATCTTGACATGGGAGTGTACCGAAACTCTGATGCTCGTGCTCTGGGCCGGCCTCGTTTGTTAACTATGGAGGATAAGGCGTACGTTCTCAGCATTCTCAAAGATAATCCTACTCTGTACTTGGATGAAATACAGGACATGATGTGGTACAACCGAAGCGTCGACATCTCAATCTCTACCCTTAGTCGTAATCTGCGCGAAATGGCCATGTCTCATAAAAAGGTCTCGTATCAGGCCCTACAGCAAAGTCAGCTACTACGAGCAACCTGGCTTGCCGCTTATGCTGATATTCCAATGGATTATATGGTTTGGCTGGACGAGTCGGGGATTGAGCGCAATGGTCATCAGAGAACCAATGGATGGGGCGTGTTGGGTAGTGCATGCACACGACGTGCTATATGGCTGCGAGGAGAGCGATTTTCAGTTCTTCCAGCTCTCACAAAAGATGGCATTGTGGCCCTGGAGATTTTCAAAGGCACCGTCAATCGAGAAATGTTTGTTGACTTTCTCAAGGAACACCTGGTGCGTTGGCTCAACTAATTTCCTCCTTCTATTTTGAACCATCATGAACAGGCTCCTACTTTAACCCCATACCCTGGACCACGAAGCGTAGTCATTCTTGATAATGCATCAATCCACCATGACCTTGATGAAATTAGGGCAATAATTGTCGAGGAATGTGGTGTGTATTCAGTACATTTTACATCTGAACTCCAATGGCTAACGTCCATTCAACAGGTGCAAGATTAATATACTTACCTCCATACTCCCCCGATTTCAATCCAGCAGAACAGGCCTTCTCATTTATCAAGAGTTGGCTTCGACGACGTGAATCCGAAGTTATCAATGACATAACTCGAGCTTGGTTGATTCACCGCGCTGCAGAGGAGGTAACACCTGAGCTTGCCGAAGCTTGGATACTGAACTGCGGTTATGACTGATACACAATGTAGAACTTGAACAGTGCTCTGCTCGCATATTTGACTATATATATCCTTTTATGTATGTACAAGCAAAAAAACCAAAGGATAGTAGTACGTTATTGACCACGGCGAAGGATCTCTTTCTTCTTTCGATCCACCCACTTGGTACAAAACAACCGGAAGCGCAATGCAGTTCCTTCATTACACCCGGTAAGATTCATGATCTCGCTCAGCTCGATTGCGGGTATAAGATCTGGTGAGTATGATTTGTCATTGAAAGCGGATTTGAAGTCCCGCCAGTCAATGCTTTCCAGGTCAAAATACGACTGAAGGCATGCTTTGATATTCTGAATCTCGGGGTCAGGAGCCTTGAGCGGCGAGGATGGTGGAGTCAGCAAACGATGACGACGGTGAGAACGCGAGCGATAGTGAGAACGCGAGCGACGGTGAGAATGCGAGCGATGGTGAGAGCGATGGCGTGAAGGGGAGTGGCTGCGACTACGAGCAAGACGGGCTAAAGTAGCAGTTGCAGTTGCTAAGAGTGCTGCCTGGATGGTTGCGCCGGATGCTTCAGGCTGCGCAATGGTTCGAACAGAGGACGGGCGGGGTCCACGACCACGCGGATGCACTGAGGGAACACCATTTCGGGTCGTCTCAATCCCATTGATGTTGGGTGGTTCAGCAATAGTATGTGTACCCGCAGCCTAAGATAATCTCGTTCAGTACAGCAGAAGAACCAAGAAAGAAAAAGGCATACAATTGTCTCAGCCCAGGACTTTTTCACCCGGTTGTTAATCCCAACGTGTTGGTTATTGGCATCCTTCCAGCATGTTCCCGCTTCTCCGTGTTCTCCTTTGTGCTCTGTGCAAGGCCACTTCTCTTGAATCTTGATGATATAGTGACCGACCAGTTGCTCGTCATGGGAGAAGTCTGTGAGCCGAGGTGCCTGAGTAAAACATTCAGCCTCGGGGTAGACACAATAAACATTGTAATTTACCTTGGAACTTAACTCGACACCGTCCTCCTCAGTAGAAGCAGAATCTGCATGATGCTAAGATATTGTGAGTGAACAGATAGCAAGGATACTTGAATGTGTGCATACTCGTTTGCGACTTTCCCATCCTTTCATCTCTTCCAAATCAAACTCAACGATGACACGAAAATTGGCTTTGCTGGTATTACATCTACTAATCTGATCTATGGCGAGCTTATACTGCCGGTCATCTTTTACGGGGATTCGACCTGCCCTTCCTCCACTACGAAAAATTAATCAGTCATCGTTTACAGCAAAAAATCAAAAAAAGAAAACATACGTAGAGCCAGTCCAATGGATAGAAAAAGGCGGACCATTCGGAGTAGCGAGATTATAGTCTTCGTGCTTGTGATGCTCTGTGAGGCAGGCGTTCATGAATTCCGACCTAGTGAGAGTCTGAAGGGCGAGTATGGTAGTATAGGATTCTGCCTGGGCCTTTGTCTTCGGAGGAGCACTGCTGCGAACTTGGGGTCTGACCAGAACCTGGTAACTACATTTGATTTGAACCACGGCTTCTGGAGGGAAAACCGTACATTAGCATTTGTTCAGTGAAACCAGAAGTAAAATCCCTACCGGTGGAACTGATGCTAGAAGTCGTATTATCCTGTATGTCAGGACCAGAATTGCTATGGATACGGGAAGACTGAGGAGAAGGGGCACGTGTATCATAATAAGCACTAGGACGGTAATGATTAGTATTTGGAGAAGCAGTAGGATGCAAAGATGGCATTATAGGAGCATTCAAGAGAGAGGAAATAGGCATTCTTGAGCTGGATGAAGATGTGATCACAGGTAAGGACTGGGAAGGGATATGAGTTTGAGAAGGAGAGGGAAGATGAGGCTGAGAATAAGAAGGAAGGCGAGACTCAGGTAAGGACTGGGAAGGGGTATAAGCTCGAGAAGGAGAGGAAGATAAGGCTGAGAATAAGAAGGAGGGCGAGATTCAGGCTGAGGATAAATAGATGGAGTCTGTACAGTATTGGATTGGGAAGGACGAGGATGAAGCTGGGGAAAGTAGGGATACCAGTATATATAGACGGCACGCATATGTTCAGACGAAAAGTAACAGCCTGGTGGGTCCTTTCCTCCATCTAATTCATCAGTACTCCTGAAGTTGAGACAAGGGAGCGAAGCAGACATACCCATGTAACCTCTGCCTCCACTTTCCATCCATAGGTTAGAAGGTCGGTCTGGTGGCCAAGGCCATGTATGAGACATACTGGCTCGTCTGAAAAATGTTGGAGCTTTTATTTATACCTATGTGGTGCCGCTGAGACTAGGTACACGGCTGGAAGCTTGAGTAATGTGGCTAATTGGTTGCAGTGGAAGCTGAAGGTGCATCAGTTACAGCGAGTAAGTGCGTTCACTGGAATGGAGACAACCCTGCCCGAGTTCCACAAGCATGCTGCAGTTCATTGAGCTTGACTACGGCCCCAGTATGAATGTCTCAGCAACATTTCCAAGTGGGAATTTTTGACAACGCTTCAGAAAAAATAGCCTGAGATTGACTGGCGCGAGAGACGACGAGGAAAGGGAAAGATGCTCGACAGCTGTCTGTGAAATACGGTGTAGCTGTGCAGAGCTGTGCGTTGTCATATAAACGGGATCAAATAACAAACATCAATAAACAAGGATCAAAGAAACGATTTCCTCAAACCTTTTTGCAAAGCACTGTAGATTGCCTCGAGTCTACAAAATACAAAATCGATCCGAGTCTAGCGGTGTAAAAGTTGGACTGAAATGTTCGATGTTACTTAGGTGAGCCGAGAGCACTTCCTCGTAAAAAAATTATCCCCCCTTAACTCGTCGGATAGTTCAACTTAAGGGACAAATCCGACACAGACACATCAGCTTACATGCCTCAGATGCCTTGTTAGATTGCTATAATCAGGATCTACCCTTGATCGTTGGTCTGCGCTCATCTGCGGTGAGAAGCAGGGAAACTGCGGGAGATATGATCTGGGACCAAACATCACAGTGTTTGGTCGCTGATGCTCTCTCACAACTCCGAGGATCGAGAAAGAAAGAAGATTGGGCCACGAGGAGGCATACCATATCTTGGGGCTGTATACAGCCATCCGTTGAACGGTAAAGACCCTAATTCGGGAGCACAGATACATAACTCTAACACCATCGTCGTGGCCGGCATTTGCATAGTATAAAACCTGTATTGCAAAGTTTACATGCGTAAACACAAGTAATGGCCCGAGATTCCACTCCCCTCTTTCAAATTTCGATAGTAGGCCCACCTGGACACACCTTCCCATCTTTCAAATCCACAGATTTGAAAGACACCGGGTTCGAGAAGTTCTTGTTGGACAACATTCGCCACAAGGCCAATATGTACCTACTTCCTCCATTATTCAATATTGTGTCCACAAACTAACGGATACACCTAGCTCCACCAAGTTTGTGTTCACGGCGGATGGCAAGACTTCCATTAGCGATGATACCACCCTCGAGCATTACATGAGATTGTCGGATGTCGTATGTTTCTCTATTTTGTTCTCCACAATTGAGCCTTATTTCGCATACTATTCAGGGTCAAAAAATACTTCGAGAGGCTACTCCAAATTCACACTCGGAAGTGCAGACGTTCACAGTCACGCTGATGGATAAAACACCGACTACCACTCCGGCGCCGGCGCCAGATACAAGCGCGGTGAAGGAACTGATGGACAAAGTCCGAACCGCCGATTTTCTTGCTCGCGGAGAGCTGCCTAAATTTGCCGACACCACACTGGCCGCACTCACAGCCAACTACGCAGCAACCCCAAACAATAATAAGGACTATGTGGCGCCCGCGCAGGCGGCAGAGCTGACGGAGGCTCAGTGGAACATAGTACTTGAGAACACACGAGCGTTCCATGGTTACTTTTATGATTTAAAAAAGGATATCCTCAGGAAGGCTCCCAAGCCAGCCTTTCGGCTTAAGGCCAACCCCATCCCTGGCACGGCGATATCTGAGAGTTTTGCACAAGACAAATACATCCCCCCCATTCCTCCTTACTACGTCTTCGACTCAGCTTCCGTACAAGTTACAGAAATCCGTGAGCAAATCCAGGATAAGCTAGTCAAGGAAGGATTTGACTCGTTGGTCGTTTCCGCTAGTATGTAGGTATTCTTCGAGTCCTTAAGGTTTCAAATTCTGAATGGATATGCTCTGGTTTTTTTTTACTAGTGGCGGTGGATTAGAACTTCCGGTCTCTGTTTCAGAGTCATTTGAGAAAGAGCATGCTACCAGTCATCAGGAGCACCATGGGACCGATGTGCAAAACCTCACGGTCACTTACAACGTAAATTTCCAGCTGAAAATGCAAGGAGAGACTGACACCATGATTAGTTCCCTCGCGTGGTCGTCGAATTAGGACCTGAGTGGTTAGAGCTCACCCCGGAATGCGAGGCCGATGCAAAGAACGCAGAAGACGAAGAAGACGGCAAGTGGTTCGGCGATAACTATGGCACCGCATTTGCTACCAGCTTTACACTGGGCGGATACCTTTACAGTACGCGAAGCGTCAGCGAGGAAGAGAACTCTAAGCTTGACGAAACCAAGGATAAACTACGCAATGCCGTCGGCCTCAGTTTCACAGCATCCAAGGCCAGTGGCTCGTTCGGCATCGCCAACAGCAGCGGTAACAGGACGGAGACCGAACACGGTGACTTGCACCAGACCGCCAGCCTCACCTGGAATGGCTACGGAGGTGACACGCTCTTGGTTTCGAAGTGCGTAGTTCCCATTAGTCTGTGAAAATATCTAGCGCTGATTCTGCTTTCAGCCCCAACGCATGGGCCAGCACTGTCAAGGACCATCGGCTCTGGCGGCTGATGAACCAGCGCGGGGTTATGGACCTACGTTCTCTTGTCAAAGCTGTCAACCCAGCCGCCCACTATAAGCTCACGCACCCTAGCACAAAGAGCTACAAGGGCATAGACCCATTCAGCACCCAGAGTACGATGAGGTGCTCTGTACGTTCTTTGGACTAACTTTCCCAGGTGGATACCGGGACAGCCTTAGGATCAAGATGCAGGAAGTTTACACTGAGAGCGAGTACGGCGGTGCGGCCAACGGTGTGTATAACTCCGCCATGGGTGACAAAACGGAAGCGCACATCGCATTGGGAACCACCTTTGAAGAGCTAACAAAAGACCAGTATATTGGTATTGGGCGGTACATGGTTCACGACTTCAACAAGCTCCAAGGTTTTGTCCCAGAGTGATATTTGATAATGATCAGCTTAGGTACTGCCCCTCGGTAACGTTCCGGTGCTAACAAGCACAAAAAGTCATTCGCTATGTAGAAGCTGGATGAAATATATGTCATGAACTTGGGTACAACGAACACGGAGAAAGGTTCAAGAAGAAACTCCGCCTTCAAGTCACATACTTTTAAAACGATTCCACGAAACGATGGTCATAAGAGCTGAGCGTTGACGATGAAACGCCTTAGTGATCAAAGCGATATCTACGACCGCGAGCTTGAGCTTTGCAATGTGCGATAGTGTTTCGTTGAATCGAGATAGCTAAGTTGGCCTGGCGGAAAAGGCAAGAAGGTCGGAAGGTTGTCGGCCGGCTAAACGGCCGGTGTTCAAAGTTCTCCCAATTATATTACCGTTGCCTTCAACAATCTTCCTGAACTGGACTCCGGAGTCGGAGTCTCCCATCTCTCTCTCTCTCTCTCTATGACTCAGACGCGGAGCTCTCGGCTCTGTAATTTGATCCAGCAAAAGCAAAAGCAAAATGAGGAGCATCCATACGCGGCAACAACTTTCCCCGTGGGGTTTCGACCCTTTGAGTTCGAGAAGGGGTACCTCACACTCATCACATCTCCGAAGTAGGTACTCAAATGCTCTCAGGACGCAACACCGACTCAAGGTTCCCCGCGCTAGAGTATTACCGGCCTTGCACAAAAAAATTGTGTGCAGAAACGAATGCAATGTTCGAGCCCACCACCATCTTCCAAATCGCTATCGCCGGCCACTTTTCAAGTCCACAGGACCCGATTCAAGCACTTCAGGTTAGGCTGCCCGACATCCGCAATAAGCTAACAGGTATTTCTACAATTAATGTAAAATATCTTTCTACAGTGAACTGACTCGCATTTTCACTAGCCCCGGCAGGCTCTTGTTTAGCCCAGATGGGAAGAGGTCTGTGAGTTATTATACCACACTCGAGTATTATATGAACTTATCGACCGACGTAAGCTCTTTTCTCCCTTTCCCCTTAATGAGGCGATTAGCTGAAACCTCCCCCCTATTCAGGTTTATCCCTAGCACCAGCCGGGCTTCTACCTCGAGCACCACACAGTACTCAGAGCCCGCCGAGCTAAAGGAAACTCAGTGTGATATAGACTCGAGAATATGCGAGTGATTCACATACCCTGTTTCCTCTCTACTACATCTTTGGCTCGGGTTCAGACAAAGTCTACCTAAATCTAGAACACGCTAATTAGGGAGAGTTCTAATTCGTTGGTCGACTCCGGCGGTCTGTGAGTACTTTCCGAGCATTGATTCGAGTATCTAAAACTGATATATTCTAGTTGTCGCTCTAGGGGCGGTGGAAAAGTGATTCCTAACTCTGTGTCATGGTCTTTGCAGCCATGATATCAACAGAGTGACGTACAGAACCTAGCGTCAACTACAACGTAGATTTCCATCATTTTCCGACTGCCAAACGCAACAAAAGACTGACAAGTGTGAAATAGGTTCCCCGTGTAGTGACCGAATTGGAGTGATGGGACAGAGACGGGACACGCTGAGCTGTATCAGACTGCCAACTTCACTCGGGATGCACACGAAAGTGCGTAATTCCTACCTATCTGCGAATTAATCCACCGCTGATTTCTTTTTTCAGCCCCAGCGCTTAGGTTTCCACCGTCAAAGACCACCGACTTCTGCGAGTGATAAATCGGCGTCAGGTTATAGTCCTACTCTCCCTTGTCAAAAAATATCGACCCAGCCGCGTAGGAGAACCTGATAAACCCGAGGTCGACCAGCTACAGGGGAAGGAACCCCATATAAGACAAGAGTTAAACGAAGCGCACCGACTAGCGGGGGTCTTCCGAAACGATGTCGGCAACAGGCTTGAGACTCATTCAACACCAACAAGTACGACGCCGCGCCAGCTCACGACGAGTACGAATGATTCATGAAGTTCAGCTATCCCGATGATCAAGCGGCGTTCATTACACAGGGGATGAGATTCAAGTGACTGGCGATTAACCAGCGAGTGTATTCTTGGTGGCTCATGGTACATAAAGGGATATTCATTGATCTTCCTATTTGCGGGCGTAGTGAAAGCTGGTGAAATTCGAACAGCATTTTACATTTTATCCAACCATTTCCTAATAGCTTCCAAGCCAAAGTAATCGTTGTCTACAGAAGCAAATTCATTATCCTTTGACCATTCGAATGTACCTCCTTTGCCTATAATCTTTTCTCCGATCCTATTACAGGAGTCAAAGTCTATGATGACGGGAATAGTGGGTTCGTCCAAGTCCAGCATGATATTACGAGGGTTGATATCGCCCTGTCGTAAGAGTGAAATGAAAGAAGAGTTAACAATTCATAGCAGCGCAGGTACAGGGTTGGATACTTACATGAACATATCCAAGCTTGTGGAGATGATCCAAGCCGCTCTTTATTCCGCTGATGATAGACTCTACATCCACCCGGTCTCCATCCTTGACAGCCTGGTCGAGAGTTTTGCTGTACTGCCTCAAACAAAGTCCAACCATGAGACCATCAACCACGTAAATTCCACGATATTCACAAATGTTCGGATGTGAATATTGGGATATGTTGTGGTAGATCTCCGCTTCCTGGGACATTGAATCTGCCACAGAAGTAGTGGCGAGAGACTCTGGGCTTTCGATGATGGGAGGCACGAACTTTTTTACGTACGTTTTGGCAGGTAGGATTGGGAGTGCTCGATGAAAATGCGGCAGAGGTGAGGGTTGATAGTAAGAGCGCGGTATAAGAATTGCCTGGTCTGCGAATGACAACTTGTCGTCGTCGTTGGAGAATCTGCGATCTGAATGGTTGGAGTAGTAGTAGTCGGAACCATCGCTGAAGACAAGAGTCGTGAAAGCAAAGGTATCGCTTTCATCGTTCCATGCTTCATACGCTGTAACAAGTTCCCGAGGCTTGCAAGTTATGCTTTCCAGTACCATGAGCGAGCGAAGGTGTGAGTGAAAGGCGTATCTGTCAAAACGAGATTTAGTTGCTCGGCATGGTGACTAGCCACAAAAGTCTGCCCTTTTCTGGGTGCGTCGCAAAAATTTGGCGGGACAATCTGTAACGCGGTCACACACTACTTCATTCGTCCTACCCGTATTTAGCAACTCCTTCTTATATTTGTACTAACTCATCAAGCTTCCTTTACCCCAAGCCTCTGACTCGTACTCGTACCTGCTGCGCGAGCTTCTCGCGGCGGCCCACTCTCTCACGTCCAGTCTCCTATGTAACCTGAAGTTGACCTGAAAGTAACACGTCTGTCTCATGGCAGGCGAGCTTTAAACGCCAACGGTTATATAATAATTGCACGCACGAGAGTCAACGAACTTTTCGTGTTTACTTTAAATACTGTAAACCGGTCTTGGTCAAATGCTGTTTAACATTTATCAATTATCGTCCACTGGCGATTCCGCCTCAAGGCAGAACACATTCAGAATGACTTAAGGAAGATCTATTACACGGCATGGTCCACGATCTGAGCGCAGGTTTCCAGAGATTCTCCCAGTGCCAGTTCAAGCACCATTGGTTCAATGTCTCTGGGAACACATTGTCAAAGATGGACTAAACTCCCTAGATGAATGTAAGTAGAGGATAGTCTCGTTTTGGCACTTTTATTAATTTACTTTGCTACTTGGCGTCTGTTCGTAACCCTGCCATAGGTAAATATATCTCATCAAGACTATGCATAACTTGTGTGAGAGTGACCTTCTGAATAATATATAAGTATGACTCCAGCAAGCTCAAAGGGTATTGGATAGTCCAGAGCATTGTAGAACTCCTGAGCGTCAAACTTTGAGCCTCCAACCATTCCTTTCAACTCAACAACATAATTCTGCCTCTAGTTCAATTTCCTCCTTCCCAACCTCTACATGATGATCCTTTTTTTCTTTCAGCCAATTGAGCATAATGGCGATGTTTCGCACTAAGTTTTACTTTTTTAATACATATATGGAGGCGCAAGGCGCCGACCAAGCCCTTTCCCGTGACAGAGTCACGGGCTATCAAGCTTGTTACATTAAAAACCAGCCTAAGCATGCTAAGCATTGTGGGTTCCTTCAAGATAGCCGTTGCAAATCCGGCAGCCATGTCGTGTAGCTGAGTAAGGTCAGGAAAGCCACGTGATCAATTTTTGTAACTTCACCTTCTCGATCTCTCCAATCGTGGCTTTGAGGTTGTCTTCGATAGCATCCTTGAGATTATCACCGACCAGATCAGAGTTTGCGTCCGTCGCCATTTCAACAAGAACCTTTCCGATCTCTTTGTACGTTCTGCCCTGGTTGTTAAACATATCGCTGAGCGTGGCAATCGCCTTGAGGGCATTGCTGATCTTCCCAAGGATATCCTCAAACTGCACAAGCATGGTAGTGACAAATTGGACAAGAGCTGCCTCATTTGCCTTTTCCTTGTTCTGTTGGGCTGATTGCTTCTTAAGTTCCTTTACAGCGTCCAGAATTTCCTTCGCGTCGGACAGGAGCTGCAAACCCCCAACAGGACTCAACAATGTGAGCCACGTGCGAAAATCTTTCGGCTTGTCGGTCTATACATGGGCATTATCAGGAAGGTGGGCATCCAAGGCGGAGAAGAAAAAAATATCTACCAATTCGTCCATTTTATCGTTGGCTTTTTTGTTCAGTTCCTGGATCTTCGTGACTTTCTCCACTATCCCCTGGCTCATATACTCGAGGTAAGGCTTGTTATTTGTCACTGTGCTTGTTACCGGACCCTTTTGGTACTTGATTACCAGGTTCTCCACTTTGGGCTTCACATCCTTGGTATCGTTATAGAACTAGTACCACCGGGAAAGATGTCATTTTAGTCCCTTCAAGGGCAAACACGCGACACGGTACCTGTTGTAGAGCGTCACGAATCTTGTTGATCTCAATCCTGCTACTCTCAGCCTCATTAGAGAGTTTCTTGAGGTTGTAGACGGCCCCACTGTGCGCGCTCTTCCATGCCTCACTTGTCTTCTGGTTCTTAGGGTCCACCATTACCATCAGTTGGTTGTACAGGTTAAATTTTTCTGCCCGCTTGAGCATCCTTAGGGTCGCGTTACACCACGAGACAGTGGTGTTACCAATTTCGACTTGAAAAAAGAAATGTTTGTCGTCGCGGAAGACCCTCCCAGGAAAGCGGTACAACTCACTCATCTGGAACAAATTATGCTGATAGAATAGCGTGCAGGCCGAACCTATTTTAGTGAGGGCATCTTTGGTTTCCTGATATAAATGTTGGATTCAATCGCAACAGGAAACCAAGATATAAAAAAAAACCGATGAACACCATACTTGATGAATCTCGGAGTCTGCCAAACTTAACTCCTTGAAGGCGTCTTCGGGGATCTTTCTGTTAAAATCCGCCTCATTGGCCGGGAAGTCCTTGCCAGCGACTACATATGCCTTAAGATCTGGGGCAATGACCAAAATATAATGGACCACAAGTCAGGAATATAATGTTCAAAATTAAATATGGAAGAAAAATGCACAAAAGTAGGCTTTCGCTTCTTGTCCGAAGTTTTTTGCAGCGGTTGTAAGGGGTTTATAGTCATTGGGTGAGGTGGACAACTTGCTAAGAGCCGCTTTGAGTTTGGTCGCCGCGTCCGACTTGGAGTTGCTCATGATAGAAGAAGTTGAAGAGATGGGGGTTGAATGGAGATCTCTCGCTTCGTGCAGCTTTTAAAAAGCAAACCAATAAAATAATCCCATGAGTTCCCATGAGTTCCCATGTCGCCCTTCTGGATTAAACCAAAGCACCCCAAGCCTCATGGCCCAAGTCTTTGTCTTCTCTTGTCTACGTTCTGTCAATAGCAAAACCCTAGCTCGGTACCACGGAGGAATTTGAAAAACGAATACACCCTATTTGAGGTAGATTGAAAGGTCCCATGAAGGAATGGCCGGAAGTAGCGCAAACAGAAGGGAAGTATAGTATGCAGCAAATTACGTGTAGGAGTAGCCTGCAGGCTCATTCTTCGCCGCTTGGCATGAATAGTTTTTGGCACTCTCTATGGCATGCTCCACATTATTTCTGACCTATTTTCGGTCACAGCCGTTTATGTAGCACGAATCGACTTTTGTTTACGACCAAAAATAAAAATCTCCAGTATTCAAATTTTCGGAACTCCGAGGTGGAGTCAAGTGGGGCTTTCTATTGGGTTCGTAAACATTTGTAATGGAAAATTCTGAAGAATTGTTCGGTCGATTCGTGCTATGTACAAATTCGTAAACGGCTGGAAGCCGAGCTTGTGGCGTTGGAGCTTGATAAACCAGTTTATTACAGAAAAAAGAATATATCAGTACACAGAAATGATAGAGACCATAGAAGCTCGGGGCCCCAATGGTATGATGGGAGGGCGGCAGAAGAATTCGAAGTTCTACCTACATGCCACGGAAAGCGAATAGAGCCTTGGAGCTCCCTTGAACCTTCTAGCGCATCATAAAGATACCCTTGGGCCCGTTAATGTAATGGGTTTTGGTAACCCAATTTTGGGACCGATCCAACGTGTTTTCACTTGTCTCGGGTCTGCATGATATAGCTGTCCCTTCTAATTCAAGACGGAATAGTAAATTAGTGTGGAGCATTAACCTCGTTCCGAACACATGTATACGTGCTAGGGCATCGACGGCTAGCCATCATTGGGAGCACAGATACGGAATTGTGGTAATCGATGTTCCAGGGGAGTACCAGTATCGTGACCGGCATTTGCATATGTATAAGAGCTGTAGAAAGATCTGTGTAAACACAAAACATGGGTGATCCTACTCCATCCTTCCAAATCGCGATTACAGGTCCACCAGGACTAACCTTTCCGTCGTTCAAATCCACGGATTTGAGTACGACTGGGTTCAAGGACTTCCAGCTGGCTAACATTCGCCACAAGGGCGAAATGTATTTTTCTCCATTATTTGATGTGCCGCTCACAAAACTAATGTACCATTTACGCCTAGCTCCACCAAGCTGACGTTCACAGCGGATGGCAAGACTTCCATCAGCGATGACACTACTCTTGAGTATTACATGAGCTTGTCGGCTGATGTATGTCTCTTTATCTTGCTCAAAATAATTGAGGCTATATTTATTGATTTCTTCCACTATTTGATCAGGGTCAAGCCATTCTACAACCTAAAGGTGGTACTTCTGTCAGCGCACGTCAGGCTGCTACCACAGCGGATTCCTCAGCGGACTCCGGTCCAGAAACCCCTTCTGTCAAGTCGGCGCCTGGCGTGCAGACATTCAACGTCAGGCTCATCGATCGTACACCCACTACGACGCCTGAGGCTGACGCGCCGATGCCAGATACGAGTGCGGCGAAGGAGTTGGTGGAAAAATTCCGAACTGCCGGTTTTCTCACTCGCGGAGAGCTTCCCACTTTCACCGACAGAGCCATGGCCGCGCTCACAGCCAACTACGCAGCTACGGGCCCGAACGATCAAAAGTACTATTCGGCGCTAGCGCAAGCGGCGGAGCTCACGGAAGGTCAGTGGGACGTGGTACTCAAGAACACGCGAGCATTCCATGGGTATTATTACGACTTCAACAGAGGTATCCTCAGAAAGGCTCTCAAGCCAGCTTTTCGTCTTAAACCCGGCTCCATTCCTGGCAAGCCGTTACAGGCTGGCGGCACTGAAAACGCCGGGAAAGCTGCCAGTGCTGGACAGGACAAATACACTCCCTCTATCCCTACCTTCTACGTCTTCGATTCGGCTTCGGTAAAAGTGATGGAAATTCGTCACCAAATCCAGGATACCCTGGTCAAAGAAGGATTCGACTCGTTGGTTGTTTCCGGTAGTCTGTAGGTGTTCTCCCGAGAGCCTCTGTTCATTCTTCATTGTCAGAATTCTTAAAATGACATGTTCTGTTCTTTGTTGTGTGTTTTAGTGAGGGCGGGGCCGGATCTCTATCCGCCTCGTTTGAGAAAGACGAGGCAAGCACTCAACAGCAAACAACTGCGAGCAGAGTGCAAAACCTGGCGGTCACTTACAATGTAAGTTTCGTTATTTAATTCAAAATGTAACAGAAGACTTACAAGTGTGAATAGTTCCCCCGCGTGGTCGTTGAATTAGAGCCCGAGTGTCTAGAGCTCACCCCGGAATGCTTTGCCGATACAAGCAAGCTAAAAAATGATGAGGATCGCAAGCTGTTCTATCGCCGCTACGGCAATCAATTTGCTACCTCGATTACACTGGGCGGATACCTGTACAGTACGCGCAGCGTCACCGAGGCCGAGACTTCCAAGCTTGACCAGATCAAGAACGAGACACGTAGCGCCGCCGGCATCAGTTTCACATCGCCCAAGATCAGCGGCTCGTTCGGCGTCGCTAACGGCAAAGGTGAACAGAATGAGAACGGCCATGCTGAGCTGCGTCAGACTGCCAGCCTCACTTGGGATGCCCACGGGGGCGACACGCTCTTGGTTTCAAAGTGCGTAATTACCCCCTGTAAAATAATATTCCAGCGCTGATTCCGTTTTCCAGCCCAAACGTTTGGGCTACCACCGTCAAGGACCACCGGCTCTGGCGGCTAATGGATCAGCGGGAGGTTGTGGAACTAGACTCTCTTTTCGAGACTGTCAACAAAGCCGCCTACGATAAGCTCCGTAGACCCAGCCCGGAGAGTTACGGGGACAAGGACCCATTCAAAGACGCAGAGTACACGAAAAAGCTCCGTGCGAGCCTGAGAGGAGTTTTCCGAGAGGGCAAAAACAACGACGTCAAGACTAAGATGGAGAACCTTTACAACACAAAGTATAGCTCTGACCCGGGCAACGCCGAGTATAACACCTTTTGGAAGACTAATTATGCCGGAAAGCCGGAAGCGCTCATCACGGTCGGGACCGCCTTTAAAGATCTGAACGGTAATCAGCAGATTGATCTTGGGCTATATATGGTTTACAAGAAGGAGCTGCAAGGTCTTATCCTCTAGTGATATGGGCTTAGTTACTAAACCTGTTTCCTTGAAATTAAAGCATCAGATGATTCTTAAATTCGCGTGTGTGGAGCGCCAATGGAGCAAAGTAACAAAACCATCGAATTGGATCCCGAATATCTAGAGCTCACACCGGAATGCAAAGCCAGGGTTGACGTCGAGCGTGTAAGTTCAATGGGCCTTAAGGTTGGATGTCTCATTCTTCGTGACGTTGCTGGTACTGTACGGGTAATAGAGGTATTCACCCAGTGTAAAAGCAAGCTGAGAGTGAGAGTGGGTCGATAAGACTGGCAATACCCTTAGTCATTGGAATCCATTTTCCCCTCTTTCTTTCATCACTCACGCGGCGGCCACTCTTCTGTCTCAAAGTATAGGTGAGGCACTACCAGGGCCAATGTAGCTAAACTTGACAACAAATCCTCACGCAGCAGATACACATGTAATCACTGTGGAACTGCCAGTGATAGTTCGAACATCCGAGTCGAGATAACAGACTCGCGAAGCACCTTTCGGGCCGTCTCAAAAGTCCAGGTGGCAGCGACTTGAGGAAGAAGCCGTTGAACTCTAACACGCCTTGAATAGACACAGGTCAGCGCCGCCGCAATAGACATTCGATAACCAGACTGCGACAAAATCAAAATCTTCTACCAATGCGTAATATCCGCCTCAGCCTCTCCAAACAAACTCGTCTTCTTAATCTCAAACCCTTCCACCTCATCCTCTCCATCCCCAGACACGCCCTCCAGCCCTTCATATAGCCTCGGAAACTCCCTCTTCAAAAACCTCATAATGTGCGTGTTAATCTGCTCAAACTCGAGCAAGAACCCATCGTGGCCGTCTGGAGACTGGACCGTGACAAGTTCCGCTCCAGGGATATGAGCCGCGATCTCTTGTTGCTCCGATGGTGTGAATAGGCCGTCGGTGGAGATGCTGATGACGAGTGCTCTGGCAGGGAGAGTGGAGAGGATGCGTACAAAAGCAGCATCTTCGTTCTCGCCTTTGAGAGCCCGATCGCGCGCGATGTCGTGCGTATCTAGCTTGCGCGTAATATGGATATAACAATTCGCATCGAATCGCGCTATAAACTTGTCCCCTTGATAACGGAGGTAGGACTGAGCAGAAAAAATGGTAGACGGACTCGACTGTAGCAGCGGCCGCTCAGTCAAAGGTGAAGAAACTTTGCTGTTCCGATATCCATCATTGTGAGCTACCCTTGCGTCATGATTCGCTTGAATTTTGGGCGAACCAGGCGGAGTCAGAGGAGATTGTCTGCTCTCTTTCTGGAGTTGGGCTTTTCGTCCAAAACGGCTTTCGAACGAGTCTCTAGACCGATAGGTCAACAGGGCGCTCATCCGTGCTGCAGCGAGTCCAGATGCAGGCTGGGTGGTGTAATATCCATCTAAGTACCCTGGATCACTGTAGATGCTCTGGCGCTGAGCCTCACCCCAGCTTATACACCAAGCGGAGTGACGGGCGGACGTGGCAAGGGGTACGATATGTTTCACGTAGCTTGGTGGAGTGCACAGTGGCCATTCGAGTACTGCCATGCCTCCCATAGAGCCTCCGATGACTACAGCGACAGAATTGACTCCAAGATGATCCAGGACTAGTTTGTGTAGCCTCGAGGATAATATAATAATCAATCAGCTGATTATGAAAGCCAATAGAGACCGACGCACCGAATATCATCTCGGATTGAAGTAGGAGGAAAATCAGGACCGTAGATCTTACCCGTATCCGGGTTGATAGATATTGGCGAAGCGGTACCATAAGGCGATCCGAGAACATTTGCGCAAAACACAAAATATCTTCTAGGATCGAAAGCTTTGCCTGAACCCATTAACGGACCCCACCTGGGATAGATTCAGCTTGATTTCTTGAGACAAACATATATTGCTCACCAGTCTGAAACGTCGGCACTGCCAGTGAAAGCATGGCATATGATCATAACATTATCTCTTGCCTCATTCAGTGTACCCCAGGTCTTGTATGCAACCGGCACCTCTCGCAATTCGGCGCTACACTCGAGAGTAAATCTTGGAACGATAATGGAGGACTGGTCTAAAAGAGCGTTCAGATCTTGGCTCATTGCCAGTAAAGGGATGATGGGCGTTCGTAAATTTTCATGATGAAGGAAAAAAAAGTGACTGGTTCGACGTCACGTGAAACAGAACTTTGAAATTGAGATGATTTTTTTTGGGGCGTTTTTGAACTATCCAGATATCCAGGTTCCAGATACGGTCAGCTCCATGGCGCATATAGAGCCGGTTATTAACAAAGCAAGATGGTTTCCTCGAGACCAGGCTCAGCCGCGGCGTACTAATTTACACGGGGTATTAAAGAACCGATTTTTCGCTCGGGAAGTCACTGAGCAATCACCGGCCGGTTGACTCATACAATTAGTGATGTGACTGTGACAGAGCCACGTTCATGTTCGAGTCCCCCCATTACCATCTCAGTCTGCAACCTCCAAAACTCGAGCGCTTCCAGAAACAGTTCCCCTACCTCTTTCCCGCAGACCGAAAACGAAGACGCCGAAACCAATCAGGAAAATCCTCGAAACCGCGTTCTCCTCTGGCAAACATCATGAACGATCCTCGGTCCAGCAATATCGATGAAAGGTTAGCTCTGCGCCATTTCCGATCGCATGATGCTGATTCATTGCATATCCAACGCTCTCGAAGTCGATCTATCGGTAATGCATCAGACGATGCCTCTTCGGAGCGCTCGGATTCGTCTAGTATCCCTGAAAATGCTTTCGGAGGAAATATCTGTGCCTTTTTTTCTGCTGTCATCTTTGGTTATGCTGAATGTTTGGTAGACTCACCGGGTCTGAGGAAAGCCTACAAGACCACTCTAGACCAGAGAGACGCTGTTGCACCACTCCACCGGGGTTCCGATTCATCTGACGCGGATGCAGTGCCGATTAACAGTGAATCACTCCTGCAACTGAAGAAAAAGAACGCTGAATTAAGAGGAGGAGCGAAGAGTAAGGACGATACAATTGATCAGTTGAGGCAAAAGGTCGCAGAGTTGAATGGCGAATTGAAGGTGAAGGACGCCCAGCTGAAGGGGCGGGATGATGTGATACGCGAGATGAAAGCCAAGGAGACCGAGCTCAAGCCAAAGAAGAGATCAACAAAACAATAAAAAGAGAGATCAAGCGCACACTACCGATGCTATAAACATGAGAGATATGTATAAAAATGAAGGACAAAGAGCTTGAAAGTATGCAGGAGCTTCTCAATCAGGCGCAGAAAGAGCTTGAGAAACTTGGAAAGGGGAAGCATTAGGCAGGTTTACGAGTACTTCTTGGATCTGGCGCCTTTTTGTGTTTTTATATTTTGTCTTTACTTGTATCATACTTTCCATTTTTCAATCCTGACCATTGGTTTCAAGTATCGATGTATTCATTCACCATGACTGACTACCACAACCTGGCAGATTCGGATTTGAAGCGGGCCCAATGGTTTCTTCAGCGTAATTCCGAATGTGGCTAATCTGAACTACTATCTAATCTCAGCGAAAGTTTCGATCGTGGGAATCTTTGGAAATTTACAACTATTTTTTTTACTCTACGCTCGTCGCTTCAGGCGTCCCCCTGCCGCGTCCCCGCAGCGAGTACGTCGGTCCCAACACGCCACCAACCACCACTTACCTAAAATGCCGACGTTGACACACGCACTGCTAGAGACTTCCTCTGGCTATGCCCTTTTTGATGTCAAGCTAGCCGAGGACATCGCTGCTCATTCGCAGCCGGCGCAGGATAGCATAAAAGATCTAAGCAAGTTTGGGAAAATGGTCGAGCTGCGCAGCTTTGTTCCGTTCAAAAGTGCTGCACACGCTTTGGAGAATATTAATCACATTTCAGAAGGTCAGTTGCTCTTTTTCGTTTTTTTTTTTGCCGAGACTTTTATTTATTCTACTATCAACTTTTTCTAGGTCTCGTACACGAACACCTGCAATCTATAATCGAATTAAACCTATCATCGTCGTCGAAAAAGTCATCATCAGTGGTTCTGGCAGTGTCAGAGTCTACACTGGCAGGAAATATCCGTGAAGCTACGGGTGTTCAATGTGATGCTTCAGAAAGAGCTCAAGATATCATTCGTGGTATACGCCTTCACGCCCCAAAACTTCTCCATTCGCTAGGCGAAGAAGATCTGACCAAGGCCCAGCTTGGCTTGGGACACTCTTACTCCCGATCCAAACTCAAGTTCAACGTGAACCGTATGGATAACATGATCATCCAAGCCATTGCCCTCCTCGACCAGCTCGACAAGGACGTCAACCTCTTCTCCATGCGTATCCGCGAATGGTACGGGTATCATTTCCCCGAGCTCGTCAAACTCGTTCCAGATAACCACACTTACGCACGAGTTGTGGTATTCCTTGGCGATAAAGACACCATGAACGAAGAAAAACTTCCTGGGCTGGAAGAACTCCTCGAAGAAGTGCAATCTGCTGCCGCTAAATCAACAGGTGAACCTCTCCCCGGTATCGGATCCCCCTCTACCACCGCTTCAAACATCCTCGCCGCCGCTCGAAACTCGATGGGCTCTTCTCTTTCGCCCGTGGACATGATAAACATCTCTGCCTTTGCTCAGAGAGTGGTTTCGCTATCACAGTACCGTCTAAGTCTCGTCTCATATCTCTCTGTCAAAATGAACGATGTCGCGCCGAGTTTGACGGCCCTGCTGGGAGAGCGAGTTGGCGCGAGACTCATCAGTCACGCGGGGAGTTTGACAAATCTGAGCAAGTACCCTGCAAGTACTGTGCAAATTCTGGGGCAGAGAAAGCGTTGTTCAGGGCACTGAAAACGAAAGGCAACACTCCTAAAGTTAGTGCGGGACTCTTTTAACTTCTTCTGTTAACTTCTTCTGTATCTGATCTATTCATCTATTTGGAATCTAGTACGGCCTTTTATATCACTCAACCTTCATCGGCCGTGCGCAGCCAAAGCACAAGGGAAGAATATCACGGTTTTTGGCAAACAAATGCTCTATTGCGAGCCGGATTGATTGTTACTCTGGTAAGCAAGTCTTATCAGCTATTCCTTTTCTTTTTCCGTTTCTGACGCCGATAAAATAGAAAACCCGTCTAAGAAATTTGGTGAAGCCCTCCGTGCACAAGTCGAAGAACGTCTCAACTTTTTCGAGACCGGTGCACCACCATCCAAGAATGCAGATGCTATGAGAAAAGTCATGGAAGATTTAGCTCTCGATGACGATGACGAAGATGTTGACATGGATGCTGCTGAACCAGCGTTGACCACTCTCGAACCTTCGCCGACGAAAAAGTCAAAGAAGGATAAAGAGTCGAAGAAGAAGAAGCGGAAATCTGACGCTATGGATGTGGATGGGGAAGATGAGGAGGATGAGGATGAGCCAGCGACAAAGAAGGTCAAGTTGTCAAAGGAGGAGAAGAAGGCGCTGAAGAAGGAGAAGAAGGCCAAAGCAAAAGCTGCGGCTGAAGAGGACAATGTATGTTCTTTCTGATTTCGATTCTATCTTTACTCATCAAGTCTCGTTCCTACGTAGGATGAAGATGGCAAGAAAAAAGAGAAGAAGAAGGATAAGAAAGATAAAAAGGAGAAAAAAGAGAAGAAGAGTAAGGAGTGATGAATGTCATTCATCTTCTTCTTTTCTTCTCTTTGTTGGTATCTACAGTCATCCACCGCCATTTGGATGGTTAAATTTTGTTGCGCAAATACTACATGTTACTTTAAATCTTAAATCAAAATAATTAGCTAGGCATGTAGCAACGGATTAACACAAACTTTTTGGTCTATTAAAGTGTTATCGGACCATGCGCAAAGCTGCCTGAGAGTAATCAGTGGAAAAATCTGTTATCGGACAAAAACCACCATTTGGGATGTGACTAAATCATGCTGATAAGATACAGATATACCAAATTAGTACTAGCGCAGCCTTCATCAATTCCCGTCCTCTCGCTATCACTTGATTCTGAATCACTTCCACCACTGATCACCACCGTCTTGTTCTTCTTCTGTCGGCTTTTTGGGTCCGGGCAACAACTTCTCAGGCTGGAAGTCCTCTTTCCATTGGCACGTCCAGGCATGATTGTTGATGTTGAATGATGAACGTGCGAACCTTTTTCTGAGCGCTCACGTACTATTTCCCCTTTTGGTATGCGTGATGTGACAACTGTTCAAGCCCGCACCTGCTCTTTCCTTTCTTTTTTGCGCAATCTGAGGCAGGCTTGCTCCCTCTGTGCATATGAACAGCTGCTATATGATGGAACACATCCTTGATTTGTGCTCAGAAGGATTTAGGTATGATCAGAGAGCTCAAAGTCAATAAGTAATTTGAACAACTGTCAAATGAGCAGGTTGGATCGTCTAGCATACAAAGATTGTAGATTATTGTCTATCCTAGGATTTAGAAACATTCTTTATAGTTCTCAGCATTGATTCAGAAAAAGTCCGGGGCCAAAACCTTGCGCAATAGCTTCAGAAACTTAAATATCCCAAATGATGGTGCCATCCCAAATGGCGATGGATGACTGTATTCTTGTTATCTCATGTATGTGCCAATGTACGACATCTGCTTCAAATCCATGGTTGTATGTTGCAGATCATTTCCGACTCGGAGTGAGTATCCCTCTTTGGTACCGTACATTGTTATCGTACGCAGTTCAACGAGCAGCCAGCTTGCCCAGTGGATATTCAAAGTAGCACGTTCTTAGAATTAGAACGGTACATACGAAAAACAATACGTGTATCGAGTAAATAGCAAGATGAAAGATGTTCATGTTGTCTCCCCTAGGCCGACTCCGGTTACACCTAAAAGCAACTACATTGCTATCGTGATGTCCATGTTGTATTTTATTCGTCTCCATTGGCGGAATGAAGCGCCCGCAAAATTTGTTCACGGGGCAACCATTTCTCTTCAGGCGTGAAGTACCAGCTAAGAATTCCAAAGATGGTTACAGTGCCAAAAATGACGCAAGCCTAAACAGATAGAACAAGTGAGCTTAGGTAGGCAGAGTGATGTTTTTTTGCCACGTACAAAGTTAAGCGAATCGGCATCGACAGGGAAGAAGAAGGCGAAATCATGACCTAGGGGAAGCAAGAGTTTTACTTAGAGAACACTGGGGATGAATGGAAGAGAGAGCCAGCTCACTGCAAAGATAAGCCCGTTAAAAAGAAATGCGCAAACGTAGAAAGGCTTTGCGTAACGCCCGAGATTAAAGTAGGAAGTACGAAAGTGGTCGGGAGTCATTGTAAAGCGAAGGAGGGCAATAAGTCCGTACGCGGCGATGGTGGGTACACCTGCAGCCGATACCAGGGAGGTAAAAGCGACCGAGCTAGGTAGATAGTACACAAGATGATCGCGCTGAAAATGTACAAGACAGTGACGGCGTTCTTAGGCTGCCCCTTGTCTGTGACTTGCCCAATCCAACCGGACATTGGGAGAACGCCATCCCGAGCGACTGCGAATACCAGACGCGACGCAGCTACAATGGCTACGCTGGTGTTCTATATGTTATTGAAAGGGATGAGTGCCTGAGAAAGATGATAAACCCGGACATTCACGTACAAGCATCAATCCAATGACTGCGATGACGGTCATGAAGATGCTTGGTCCTTTTCCAAGGGCCAACGCATACAGCTGAACAAATGGCTGGGGTGCATCCAGGGCGAACAACGTATCAAGGTCTGGCGTACAGAACAAGAACAGGATCGTCGTAATGAAGCCCAATACACCGGTAGCTAAAGCGCTCGTTAAGATTCCCTTTCCCGCAACGACACTGCTCAAGAACGTTAGGGGGTCGGACATATCTTTAGAGCCGAGCGTACCTTGCATTCTTCGTTTCCTCAGCGATATGACCGGATGCGTCGAAGCCGGTCATAGTACCAGCAGTAAACAAGCTAGATAAGGAGGCTCATTAATTTACAAGACAAGACATATTGGCCGAGAACTCACAATGAGAGTAGCCAATTCCATCCCGCAGGCGCTCCGGTACCGTTATCTTGAAAGAAGATCAACATCAGAGCAACGTTCCATGGAAAGAGAAGCCTACAAGTCATAGTGAAAACCTCCTTCGCATCTCTGAATCCGTAAGTCTTCGATACCCCAATGGGCAACCAGATCAGGCAAAGGAAAAAATCGAGCATCATGAGGCCAACCGAGAACTTGAATACACCGGAATAGTATTTGGGAGGAAGATAATTAATCATCGCCGACAGAAATAGCAACGCTTCCGAGACAGCCCAAATGAGAGCCCGCCATTTGACGTTATCGTTGCTGACTCCCCCAGGGAAGTCGATCTCCCACACAGCGAGCTGAGAAACGACATAGTTCGCAGTGGCCTGTGAACATTGTGTCAAATAATATCCAGTCCTGCCGGAACAAGAAAACCGACCTGACTATTACTGGCGGTGAACGTCATCCACGCAGTGCAAGACCACCAAGCGACGATGAACCCAAAGAAGCGAGCGTACTTCGGCCCTGCACTTTCTGCTGCCCATATGTAGATAGACCCGCTCAAAGGGAGAGCGGAGCATATTTCAGCCAGAACTGCAGCGGTGATCATCATGAAGATGATAGTGATGACATAGGAAGACCTGAAGTGGAATGAGGACTCGATTGTGGAAAGAAAGAAGGCGTCCGAACCAAATCGCAGCCGGTCCTCCAGCCAAAAGACCCAAGAAGATAGCCGATCTGCATCGAAAGATGTCAATAACGCATAAACATTATAAGGCAGAAGAACACGTACCTCACACCGCCAATGAAATTCAAAGCGCAGAAACTCGCTGCAAAGCTTTCGATTAGATGCCAACTTCGATGTAGTTGCTAAATCATGGACCATGAGTCAGCTCTCAAAAACGTTACATGCTTTCGATAAGAAAACAAGCCTGTTTGTATCCTAAATTTTTCTAGAAAAACGTCAGTTAAATCTGTACCGAGCTCCTGAAACGGAGCGCAGTAAATGACGATGACACTGGGGCTTCCCTACGCAGGTCTCAGCACTGATCAGGTTCAAGCGGTATAATCTCAATCCTTTCGAGGCTCATTAAAGACGGCCTCGATAAAGGATACCCGCAGCCATTTCCAGTGAATTATCACTAGAGAAGACGTTACCGGTATAGAACGTGCCGACAATCGTAGGTCCACCCGTTGCCTAAATCTTCACCAATTGTGTCTCATCCACATCAGCTTCTGTAACAGCTTCTTCAGATCCTTTGGAGTGCGTCGACATATTGAGAAAAGTGCTCGCGGGCGTAGATGGGTGGAAGCGAGAGGCAAACGAAGACTCGATGAGGAAATTTTTTTCGATAACGTGTACACAAATGCTTAGTAAGGATGATAAGATCTTTCGTACAATGATGCGATTCAATCGATGTTGAAGCGCTGTAAAAGGTACAATGAGCGAAACGTTCTCGACATACGGCACTTGGAAAAGAGTATACGAACAGGCTTCAACGCCTTGATAAGCATCCACTCTTCTGTCGAGACGTCCGTTCGGAAGGAGGACTAATTAGAAAACAAAACAACAGTCAGCGAACATTTCCACGTCTTGACTTCTTAAAAACGGCTCACCTTCAACACATCGATACTCAGCCTGGTTATATGACTCATAAGCTCATCCTTTTCATCAAAATGTCGCCCAAACATCTTGGCCGACTGGTACACGGCGTGCTCAATCTTGACGGCAACTCCTCCTCCTGCTTGCGATTTCTTCACAATCTGCAGGGGTATCATTATCAGCAATACTGCGCGTACGCACGAAAGAGAGAGAGAGAGAAAGTTGAGAGTACCTCCATCGATTTATGATTAATCTCCAGCGACGTCCTATGAACAAAGTAGATCAGCAAAAAAAGAAGACAAATGGGATATTCAAAACACGTACACTTTACCCAGATCAATAATCTCTTTCTTCTGCGTTGTCGGATCAACCTTGACGACCGCAAGTGGTGTGCCAACTCTCAGAGTACCGTCCAAAATATCAACTCCCAAAATAATAGGATCTCGTTTGGCAAAAGCAGCGATAATCTTGAGTCGGCAAGGCCATATGGCTTGCGGGGCAGCGTCCCTCCGTTTCGCTTCCGTGATTTCTTGATTGTACGCGGTGAACTTGTCAAACAGGTGGTAAATGATATCCGCTAGTAATAAGAAAAATAGTCAGCAACCCAAAGAAGAAGACTGAAACATGATAGGAACTAGTATGAAATTTCACCTTTGAAAACACGTATACCCATTTCCTCCGCCATACGTTCAGCATCCTTGTCGACCGGAACATCGAAGCAGAGGATACAAGCTAGTTCCCTGGCCTTTTCCAACATGGTCGCAGCACGCATTACGTCCTTTTTGTGCACTGGACCAATGTTAATTCCAGACACCGGGATCTTGCTGGACTTCAAAAATTCCAGCAGGGCCTCGAGGGAACCAAGAGTGGAGGCCTGGACACAGACCCCGCGACCTGATTTGTCGATGCTGCTGAGAAGAGTAGCTAGATCGGACATGACCTCTTCCTTCAGATCGTCCTCCTCGTCATCAGGCCCGCAAACAAGCAGTCGAGAACCGGCGATAGCTTTCTCAAGATCGGGGGCCGTGATCTTTACACCCAACGCAGCCTTAACCTCTTTGTGATGAACATACGCAGACTAACATAAAAGGAAAAAAAAGTTGAGTTATAAGCCGCGTACCATATTTTAACTCGCAAGTGGAGGACAACCTACTTTGATTCGCAACTCACGTAGCGGCTGAGGTGTGAGCAAGGCTCGGACCTGCGTGACAATTGGCCCATTCAAACCACAAATAACAATCTTGTCACCTTCCCTCAAAATACCGTTCGACAGAACCACATCAATAGTGGTTCCGAGACCTTCGATTACCTTGACCTCGAGTACGGTACACTCGAGCTCTGACAGGTACATCAGCCGGTCACTCATCCTCTGTTGGGTGAGGTTGACCAAAAGCATAATCATATCAGGAACGCCTTCTCCTGTAACGGCAGAAGTTGGAACGAGGGAAACGTTCCTCGCAAAGTTCTTGTTATCGTAGTAGAGAATCGCATTAAGGCCTTCTTCGGCAAAGGCCACGATGGTTTTGGAAACACGGTCTTCAAACTCTCGTTGAACGGCCCTCGTCTGCTTCGCGAGAGATTCCCGGAAAGCACCGTCTGGTGTAGCTTCCCAACCATAGAGACGGTCGATCTAAGCCAGAAGGTTAATATTAACACTTAGCAAAAGAAACGGAATACTCTGGCCCGAATACACTAACCTTGTTCAAAGCAACTATGAACGGGGTCTTTCGATCACGAAGGAGACGCAGAGACTCGAGTGTCTGAGCTTCAAGACCGTGCTTTGGAGGACGATGAGCGTCGAGGAAATTATGATCCGGCAAAAAGGAAAAGACAAACCATTATGTCAACAACTAAGATAGCGATATTACACAGGGAACTGCCTCGAGAACGCAAGTTGGTGAATGACTCGTGCCCAGGGGTGTCGATGACAAGCAAACCGGGGATCTTGTATTCCTGCAAGCCATCCTACAAGCGCACAAACGGTTAAACCTTCGAGACACATCGGGAGACTTGGTAAAAACTACCCTATTACCTTGTTCATAACGGCAGTTTTGGTCACGATCGCCTCAACAGGAAAGTAGGTTGCTCCAATCTGTTGAGTGATACCACCTGCTTCACCTTCTTGGACGTTGGTTTGCCGAATCTAAGCAGAGAAAAATTTTCAGTCCCCCTACGGCGGAATACATGAGGGGTCTAAAAACAGCTCACTTTGTCGAGAAGTTTGGTTTTTCCGGTATCGACGTGACCCAGAATACAGCAGATAGGACTTCGTAGGTTATCCTTACTCCCGGCTGCTAAAGCAGCTTCATGGGTCTTGGCACGCCGTGCAGCAGCTTCTGCTTTTCTCTGCGCAGCCAATTTCTGAGTGGTCGAAAGCTCATCGTCGGAGGACTCTGAATCCGAATCCGAATCCTCTTCTGACGAATCCTCTTCTGAAGATCCATCGTCGTCATCGTCATCGGATTCCTCCTCTGATTCTGATTCAACAGACTTGGGTTTGGATTGTGACGGTTTTTCTTGAGGTTCGGCCGGATTCGCGGGGGTTGCAGTTGTTGGTACAGCTTTTGAAGGAGATTCCTTTTGAGCTAAACACGGGTCAGAGAGGTGAGAAGCACTAGAGGTCAACATACGCACATTTGGGAGCAGGTTTGGCCTCTGAGGTTTTTGCTGATTTCGTCTCTTCACCTTCGTCACTCGAAGCGTCCCAGGAATCCTTGACTCCTTCCGATGCAGCTTTGTTGCTCTCCTCCTCCCCACTACTGGCGTCCCAATCATCTTTGGCAGGTTCCTCCGCCGTCTCTTTCGCAGGGGAGGGTGCCACTTGCTCTTCAGGGATCGCAGGCGGTTCAGGTGTCCTCGGTCGTGATGAGGCAGGAGAGACACCATTCGCACCAGCGGCAGCAGGCCCCTTCTTCTTGCGGTTATTGTAAACCACCTTTTTAGGTTGACCTCCCCCGCTACCCGACTGCTGCTGAAGGCCTTCGATTTGGACACCGGATGCCAGTAGAGCCTGTTTTCTCATTTCCGCCGCCGCCTTCTCCTCCTTTTGTTTCTTAGTAAGTAAACGGCCTTCTTTCTTCGCTAGTTCTTTCTTCGCCTGGAAGGATTAATGAGAGAAAGATTCACAATCTGAGCGAGATGCGAAGGGAGTATACCTTTTCTTTCTCCTTCTTTCTCTGTTTCTCTGCCTCCTTCTTCTGCGCTTCCTCCTCGGCTTTGCGTTCCTCCTCCTCGATACGTTTCCGCTCCTCCTCTTCCGCTCGCCTCGCTTCTTCCTCCAACCTCTTCTTCTCCTCCATCATTGCTTTCAGAGCACTGATCCCACCTTTCTTTTTCGTCATAGTTGCCGGAGGTGGGGGAGGAGGCTCATCGTCTTTCTTCACCTTTTTCTTCTTCTTCTTGTTCTTTGAATCGGACTTCCCTGTAGGTTCTTCTTCTTCAACTTCTCCGTCATTTTCGCCACCTTTGCTGGAGTCGGGATTGCCTCCGGAGCGGGCTCCGTAGTAGGGAAAGTAGACGGTTCGTCAGTAGCAGCACCGGACTTCTTAGCGGCGGCTTGCGCTTTTTTCTTAGCCTGTACAAGTCGTGAAAAGATGTATCTAGTTATCATAAATCTATCGAGACGAACCTTTTCTCGCTCCTTCTTCAATTTCTCTTTTTCCTTCTTGGACAGTATCTTGACCTGACCGTCCGCATCTTCATCTCCATCAGCTTCAGCTTCAGCAGTATCGGCTGCTGCATCATTAGGTGGGGCAGGTGCAGGTGCAAGTTCAGGCTCAGATGGTTTCGAATCTTCCTCTACGCGAATCCAAAAAGGAATCAGAATGAGAATCATCCCCTCCACCGCCAGAGTAAATATAACATACGTGGTTTAGGTTCCTCTTCTTCTTCATCGGCCTCAGCAGCCTTACTCTTCTTTCCCTTTGCTTTCTTGCCCTTCTTCTTGCCCTTATCTTTCGATGGACCCCATTCATCGTCATCGAAATCGTCTGCTGTCACCGCTACGGCCTGCTTGGACGCAGACGCCAGATTCGTTTCTTCATCGCTAGCATCTGCCGGAGGAAGATCCTTTTTTGCTTTTTTCTTGTCCTTTTTCGGTTTATTCGTGCTAGCTTTGATAGCAGACTGTGATTCGATGGGGTTAAAGAACTAATAAATTTCTGTGGCCGTTTCATGTACCATTAAACCACCGAAATCCTGCTCTTCTTCTACATCCTGCTGCTCAGCTCCTCCATCGTCCATCTGAAGCTCAGCGAATGCTGAAAATCCACTCGATTTGACTTTCGGTTTGATAGGACCATCGTCTTCGTTGTCTGAGACATTTTCGAGCTTGTTGTTCGCGACAGATTCACCAGCTTTATCCCTGCGATCAACCAAGAATCAGTTGATACAAGATATCGAAAGGCGATTTCTACAAACCAGAAATCATCATCGTCGACTTTTTTGCCTTTCTTTGCCTTGCTTTTCGGTGCCATTTGAGAAACGAGAGAAAAAAAAGCTTAAAGGAAAGTTGGGGGAGAGCGCGCCTTACTTTGGAACTGCCTTTCGGAGCCGGGCACCCGTGCCGTGCTTTGACTCCCTTCAGCCATGGGCCTGCTCACCATCATCAGAAAGAATCGAATGAAAGAAAAAGAGATGCGAATACTTTTTCTGTGAGCTTTAAATTTTTAGAATACCAGCCAACCGACTCCTGACCTGCAGCGCGTAGTGGACTTGACAATGCCGGCAAAACTACAATTATAAAGAAACTGAACAATGAAGACATCAACAGCGTAAGCCCGACTCTAGGGTTCAATATTAAATCCTTTGTACACCGAAAGTAAGGGCTACATATATCCCTCGCCAAAGGTATAACATATAACTCTTTATTTCTACATTCTAGATATACTCTAAATATCTGTACGTGACTCGATCCTCGCTGGATCTTTCTTGTTTGATCTCGCAATCAGGGGACGTTGGCGGTCAGCGGACTCTGAGACCATACTGGCGCAACTACTTTGAACAGACTGATGGTCTAGTCTGGGTCGTCGACTCTGGAGATAGAATGCGAATGAACGATTGTAGAGAAGAGTTACACAGTCTCCTCCTCGAAGACGTGAAAAAACCATTCTACCCTTTACCCTCTGATCCTGATTATCATCTGTTCTTCCTCAGCGCCTAGCAGGTGCATCTCTCCTCATTTTCGCCAATAAACGGGATCTTCAAGGTTCCATGGATGACTCACAAATACAGGACGTGAGTTGTAAATTCATCGTCCGACCAATTCTGCTCCAGCCGACCCTCTTTTTCTTTGCAGGGCCTCGATCTTCCCTCCATCAAAACCCATCACTGGAAAATCTTGTCCTGCAGTGCTGTAACCGGTGAAAATCTGGTTCAAGGTCTTGACTGGGTCGTAGATGATGTTGCAAGGCGTTTGTATTACTCTTCGACGGCTTCTTGAAAGGATTTGAAGGTTAGAATAGATCAGATGATGGTTCACCATCGCTCTGACCTCTGGAAGCTTTTTTTAGGGCTCAGCTCGTTCCAAACACGTATCAGAATTACCTTGTATTTGGCAAGTCGGCGAACAAGAAAAGTTCGTCAATCCCTGCTTCCCACGGTGCAATCGTCGAGCGCTCTCTCTCTTACTTCCATTCCGGGAACGAAACGCGCGTCCGTTTGCACTGCATTCTAGGCCGAAAAGCACTCTTCTCTGGCCTTGTTACTCAAAGGATCCTCGTCTCTTCTCCGTGGCTTTCCAGATATTTCCCAGTGTTCATACTTTTAGTCAACTGCTCAGAATGAGTCAACTTCAAATTCACCCGCTTCCGTTCCCTTTCCGAATATATACCCGCCGATTGCTGTATCCTCTGGAAAAACCCGTATGGAAGGTTACATTCTGAGCTTGAATCCCGGACTCACCTCCCACTCGAGCACTTTCATCTCCGACTTGTCTAACAAATCCTTCGTTATATTTCCCTGAGCCGCGCGCCACCCCCCTTGTTCCCTTGTCACTCGAGCCCTGTATATTCGCTGTTACAGTACATCTTCCTGTTACGCGTCTCCCTTCTCAACGTTACTTAAGCCATAGTTCGGGTGGTATTTACTCAATGTCAATATCGCCGTCCCTATTCATCCTATTCACCCTCGATTTGCATTCTTTCAACGCATGGCCACGTTTCCAGTCAAAGCTTGCTACATATGTAGTATGGAATAACGGCTTCCAAAACGGAAAGGAAACGGTTCGCTACCAAACTTCCATCCTTCCTCAAGGATCTGCCGGTCTTTCTGGATACGGCGTCTTAAAACCCCATTTAAGCTTAGGGATAATCGATAATGTCCCGAGGAATGATGGGTAACTTCTAACGTTCGGGTACATAAGTAACAACTCACAAACGGCGGAGCGGAGTTGTGTAGACGTAGACACCTTTCATTATTTCTTTTATTTCATGTTCTGCTCGTGTTCCATAAGCCTGTCGGAGTGTATCTACGAGGAGACAACCTGTCACGGTCTCGGGCTTATCCCTTTCCAAATGTTTGTAACTTCGTAACTTCCACACCTTGTCTTCCGTGGAGCCGTACCTCTCGCGTTTCTCAAAAAGTTCCCCCCCCCCCCTCCCCTTTCCTGAATGATGTTTTTCTGATTCATTTTCCGACCCTCTCCGAACGATCACAAATCTTGGAAATCATGATATTGATTCTCAGAAACATGGTTCAATTCAGTTGGACTGGGATGGATACATATTATAAAAAATCTTTAGAGGTCATCTGTTAGGCGTGCGTTGATTCTTGAATCGCGGTTCCATATGCACCACCCATCTCCAGCGACTGCACCCTTTCAAATTGCTCATTGTTGTCTGTTTTCGTCCCGTTGTAGGCAACCCCTCCTTCACATGGTTTATCTCTATATGTTGTTGTAAGATCGCTTTGAGTCTATTTCCAGCCCTCCGAGTGAATCAAGGGCGATGCACTATGGTTCAAGCGAGCAAGTAGAAACTGGATTGGAAAACAAAAATACATAACGGTTCATCCCACCGCCCGTGTAAAATAAAATAAAATAAAATAAAGTAATGAAAGGTCGCTCTTCAATTCAGCAAGGAGGAGTTGAGCATTTTTCCCGGGACACAAAGATCTCCGTCGTCTCAATTTTTTTTTTTTTCTCCTCTCCCTTTCCTTTAATTTCCACCATCTTTCCTTTCCCTTCGTATCGATGTCCTGTTCCTTCTCCCTGACAATTGGCAGGAATGAAACGAAATTAAAAAACGGAGGCAGTAGTGTAACGAGGGATGCATGCCATGATCGTCCACGTCTTGCGAAGAAAAGGCACTTGAATCGGAATCCCTCGAGGTTAAGGCCTTAACTGTCGGTGTCAAACCTGCAGAATACAAATTCCCTGTACTCATCCCACCCTCTCTCTTCAGTTTTATTCGTTAACCTGGTCTATGGGTTCGTGCCTGTGCGAAAGCACGTACATACAACTGAATTAAATACCCCCTCCACCCGGGCGGGCCCCTCCCTCCCTCACTTCAAACGTCATCGGGAGCGAAAGAATATGAATATGAAAGCGAACACGGAGCTTTTTGAGGCGTGAAAGAGTATTTGTATTTACAGGTACTGGACTACTGATCCACCGCTCTCTTCCAGTCAATGCGATGAACAGTGTGTAGGGGAAAAACGCTTGGACGGAGACACGAACTGCCAGACGTGCGGAACTAGAGCTTAATTGAGGGCTGTAAAACCGCCATGTAGAGAACTACACTCCATTCACCACAAAAAAAGCTTTCTTAAAACGTGTTTGAACTTTTTTTTTTTTCATTCACTTTATCTTGTACCCCCGAAAGTCATTGCAGTATGTAAATTCAGAGGGTAGAGGATAGGGTAAAAAAAAGGCAAATGGTCGCGGTAAAGTTACCAATAGAGGTAACGACTTTTTGACCCTTCACGGACTCTGGACTTTCTCAACAACGCATCAGCAGTTTCCAAAAAAAAAAAAGATTACAGGCTAGAACACGCCGTTCTTCTCGTTTTCATCTTCACAAACTCGGTGACGAAAGAAACCTGTCCGACTCGGCAAAAAAGAAAGAGAAAAGAAGTTTCTCACTTCTACCCGCCTAGGCAGGCGCACCATAATATGACAATTCCATACCTTTATTATGGAAGATTATGTAGATCGTGATGCAGATGTGCGTATCCAACGACTCTCCAATGCCTTCTGATGCATTCCTCATCCGCGACATGATAGGGTACGAATTCGCGAATTTTAGGATCGAAAAAAGCGAAGGTTAGTGGGCGGTCTGGTCCTCAAGGAAGGAAGGACGATTCGCCATTGCTTCACCGCTCCATACATTGACTATATGCATGTTATTGGAAACCAAAGGGAGGCACCAAGCCAGGTACTTTGCCGTAAGGACTCTCCACGAGTCCAAATTCTCACAAGCTGCCATGCCAGTCAGTCAGCGCAAACGGCACATCTTATGTTTTTTTTTTCGGGATCTCCGATATTCGGCTTCGCCTGGGCCGTTCTGATGTACCAAGCCGACCGCATGGCCGATGAGATTGACGGAAATCGTAGATGGAAGAAATCCTAGGATTTCATGCACGTGGAGAATTGGCGTGAGTAAATTTCTGTAATGCTTAATTGGTAACTCTATATTAGAGATCTATAAACTCCATCCAAGATTTAACTTGAAAGGTTCTCAAGAGGTAGATTTGAGATCACCAGTGTACAAATTACGATATGGACTCAGGCTGACCCTGATAAAGAATGTCCGCCGGTTACACGCTTACACGCTTTCACGCTTTTTTGCCTTCTAGCAATGGGCCCATATACTCGCTTACTAGAACCCAAGTTCACGCGATATTCTGTTCCTCTTCTGTCCAAAGGTATAAAGATCGGAATGTCGACCCTAATTCCAGTCCTCACACTACCCTTCTCACTTGCACTCGGACCATGCCTACTTCTACTATCACGACTCAGCCTTGCGTTCGTATATCCCCCCCTTCCTCAAAGTCCCTTCAACCATCGTCATTATTCTCTTTCTCTAACCCCCGGTCATGGCTAGCCAGCTTTGGTACGCGTTCTTACGCGTCTATCTAACCCGTATCGCCCTCAGCCTGCTCACTCGTTCTCTCCCACAGCAAGGTCCTCCATTCTCTCCGTTCTCAGTGACGCCATCACCAAAGGCCATCTGATAATCATCGACTCTGAGGGTAAACATACATACGGAGCCTACTCAAAGGACTGCAGTGTCGTCCATCTTACCGTGCACGATGATTCTTTCTGGTTACGGCTGATGTTGTACGTTATTCATGCCCTTTTTCGGTGCTGATCTCAAGTCACTGATGTCCGCTGAAAACTCGCTCAGTTCGGGCGATCTAGGCTGTAAGAGTATTCGATTAGATGATCAACTCTCTATACTAAACTCGTGCCTCAGTTAGCGAAGCCTACATGGTGGGGGACATAGAAGTCGAAGACCTCAAAAGTTGCATGGATGTTCGTATATACATTTTCTTTTCCCCCACCTTCTGTTCCTGATTGGGGTTGTATACAGTTATGGTTAGATAACCAGGCCGGAATGGAAGAAACACTCTCATCATCCTTCGCCCGGATCTCATCAGCCATTTCTGGATTGTACAACTCCTTCCTCGGTCAAACAAAGTCTCAAGCGCGTCTGAACGCTATCGCAAGCTACGATCAGTCCAATACTCTTTTCAAGGTAAATTTAGCCCTTAGGCTGCTCCAACGGCTGCTTCTCCCCCCCCCATAGCTTTTACTGACGATCTCCACAAGGCCTTCCTGAGTAAAGAAATGATGTACTCGTGCGCACTATGGGACGAATCAGAAGGCGGAGTTCGGGGTGACCTTGAAAAGGGACCAGTACCGGGTGACCTGGAGGCCGCCCAACGTCGTAAAATACATCACGTCCTTCGAAAAGCTCGCGTCAAGCCTGGACACCGCATTTTAGAATTCGGCAGCGGCTGGGGAGGCCTCGCCATCGAAGTATGTTGATTTCCCTCCCTTTTGGAGTCTATTCAATATTTTACTCAATCAAAATCAATAAAAAAACAGGCTGCCGGCACTTTTGGATGCACAGTCGACACTTTAACCCTATCCGTCGAACAAAAGGCACTGGCCGAGGAACGAATCAAGGCTGCTGGTCTCGAAGGCAAAATACGCGTTCATCTCATGGATTACCGCGAAATTCCAGCAGATTTTGAAAAGGCTTTTGACGCTTTCGTCAGTATCGAGATGCTCGAGGTAAATCGCAACTTTAAATCAAGTTTCTCCCGTATCATATTAATCCGCTCATCCCCATAGCACGTTGGAGCCAAGCACTACAACACCTACTTTAAGCTTGTCGATTTCGCCCTTAAATCTCGCAATGCTACGGTAGTTGTCAGCGCCTCGACCTTCCCAGAGTCTCGATACACCGGTTATCAGTACGCAATCTCTTCCATTACATTTTATCGGATACTCTTGAATTAAAATCAATTATTCTAATCGCAGGCCGGAGGACTTTATGCGTAGATACATGTGGCCAAACTCTTGTCTTCCAAGTGCTACCGCCCTCGTAACGGCTGCTCAGTCAGCATCGCACGGTAGATTTACCTTGGAAGGTGTGGAGAACCATGCCGCTCGTGAGTTGTTTTTTTCTTTGCGGTAATTGATTCGGTTCAGTGTTGACACGATCTACGCATTTAGACTACCCTCGAACCCTGCGCGAATGGGGACGAAGGCTAGAGCAAAACCTCTCGCAAGAGATGATTGCTAAAGAATACCCAGCACTTCGGGAACGTGTCAATTATGACGCGTTCAGGAAGAAGTGGCAGTATCTCTTTGTGTATGCTGGTGCTGGGTTCGCTAAGGGATACATTACATGTCATATGCTGACGTTCATTCGCCAAGTGAGTAAAAGGCGCTTTCTCATCCTACGTCAGTAATAGTATGCTGACGTCTATACAACGCACAGAACGATTGCCCAGAGGTCTGTTACTGAGCGAAACCGGTTCCCTCACACACAAAAAAAAAGGATATTCAAATGGACTCTGGAGGCCGTTTATCATTATTCATGTCCCTAACCCATTACGATTTTATGAGACCAATCCACATCACTATATCTTATACCATTCCTCCTTCTCTGCACTTTTCCCCCTTCTTCTCTCTCGTCCTTTTACGATTTTCGTTGTTTTTTTTTATCGAGTCAAGTTTAAAATAGATTTTCCGTAGACTCACAGAGCGACCAAATGTATAACATTTTTTTTTTACACACTGAAATTTCTGAGTTGGTCTTTGCTTGTTTTCCAATTGAGGATATTTTAGCGATCAAGTCATTCGGGTTTGTGGCGCTGAAATTATTGAACAAAACTGAACAAAACTCGCTTACTCTCGATCACGATTTAAAGGCGAATAAGCATTCTGAACCACGTTTTCGGGAAGCAAGTATGGAAAGAGTTGCATGGCAGAAGAGCTCTTCGGTAAAAACCACCGATCAATTCAAGCAAAGAGCCGTTACATGCATTTTATTCCAGTGTGTGGATGTGAGTCTGCGATAGGTATGTAGATTGTACAGGAATTATATATGACATCTAAATCAACAAATGAAGGTGCAGAATAGCTAGCAAGGAAAATCCCAAGGTATCGTGACATAAGAGTAAATTAAAGATTCGTACATAGATGGATAGAAAAGCCCGCAAAAGTTGTAAACCGAATGTAGCCTCAAATAAAGATATACATCTATCATGAAGGTAAACGAGTGGGGTCGAGTTTGGCCACCCATGATTGCTTTTCCTTGAAGCTTGGAGCCGCGAAAGCATGAGAGTTGGATGCGGTGAAAAGAGTGAACGAGAACGGTTTCTATGACACTGTTTAGCTTTGACCATCATTGGTCACACGACGGGACACTTACTCCTAGTAATGACTCTTTAAGAGGATCACTTTCAACATTGACACCTGTGAGAGTGACTATTCCAATTTCTTCCAGCTCATTTGACCGAGTATACATATGGAGATGTGGTCTTTATCATCTCGTCATGAGAACGAGTAGCTGAAAATAAACGAAACACTGACCTTTTTAGGACAAACCACCGTTTCTCCCAAATACCCTGACCAGCGTCCGTGAGAATGAGCAGGTGCCCCTTCTTTGTTGCACTATCACTGAAAAACCAAAGTGGCGTTAGGGCACATTTACCAGCCGTCAAACGTGTCAAACCTGTTCACCTGCGTGGAATAATCTTTGTCTCACTTGCCAATTTAAGTCCGTCTAGAGAGTCCGAGCCCATGAACGTTTTAGAAGAAAAGGGTTCTTCTTCACTTGGTTCCTGGCTAAGAATGATCTAACCCCCAAAAATCAATTACATGAAGACAAATACCCCGACATCTCGCACTTACATTTCCATGATGGCCAAATCGCCGCTGCCACAGTGTGAGGGATTTTCGGACCAGCTCTTCAGCGCGCCAACCTATGGCGTCAGGCTGTACCGTTCGTGCAGGCACTGTGGTCAAAATGACTCGAACCGCCTGAACATCTGCGGCCCTCTGCTCCATAGAAATGAGTCGCGAGTAGTCCTCGACTACAGATATTCCACGTGGTTTCCAGACCCCCAGAGACTCTTCTCCCCTGACATATTTTTCAGCCGTGTCAAGGCGCCACAGGTCCTTGGCAGAACGAGTGAGAGGCGGAGATAGTCGGACTCGGAAAAGACTGCTCGACTTTGTCAGGATTTTCGTGCCTCCGAAAAAGTTAAATAACTTTGACGGCGGACGAGCATCCCGGGTACCCATTGTGATTGCCAGATCAAGGCTGAACTGAACAGGATCCGCGCAGGTATCGACAGCGGCCGCCCATGTCAGCTGAAGCAGCACTCGCTGGTTTGCTGGAGTGACCTGGTTAAGCAGTAGCGAATCGTGAACGCTGGAATCCCATAGCGCCTGACCAAACAGGGACCCCGTTCCGTCTGGTTTAAACTCGGAACGTTGTTCTTTGAGTAGTGGAAGAGTGACTAAAGATTTTGACGCTGATTCGTGAACCCGCCCTTTGGTATCCAGCATGCGGACGTTACCTATCCGTACTTTGGTAAATTCAGTCCAGGGAAACTGTTGGCCAGAGTTTGATGATAAAGATATGACTATCCGCCTCTGCAGACCTTGGTGAAGGGAGAAACTACCTGGATCGAGAGCACCCTGAGATAAGACCGGCACAGGAGCATATTGACCATCTGGTCCCAACTCGCAGAGTTGAACCCATGCAACAACATCATGAGTCTGTTCTACAACAAAGTCTGTTTCTGAACGGCGCATGTGTGGTAGTATGCTTCGATTGTCAGAAGAGGATGAGGGAGAATTGGATCCCGAAGACCGGGGCGGTACGTGGTGTTTCTGTTCCCGCATTTCGTCCCAGCGCTCCATACGTTCCAGGTAAGTCGGCGTCACAGTGGCGAAAAATTCGATGGGGGCATATCCTTGACGAAGATTTACAAGGGTTTTGGAAGAAGCCACTATAGAAAAACTGCGGCGGAACCTCAATTCCGACATTGACGAGGACTCTAGATCGACCGCCGTCGAGGGAAAGACTTCCTCCGCAGCCAGACTGGGTCCCACAAAGGATGACAGCCGAACTTGAAGATGGACAGCTGAGAAATCATGATGGGATAAACCTTTGACTGTATCAACCGTGAGGAAGAAGCTAAGCTTGCTGCCGGGGGGAACGACTCCGGGAATCTGCGAAGCTGATGAGCCTGATATGGTGTGTCCGTGTCCATTTGCTGCGTTGGCATGTTTAGGGGGTGAAAGAACGACATTGACCAGTTTTATATCAACGCGGCAAGAGCCAATCGCTTCCGCTGTATATCGGCAAAATATCGGCACCGTAGAGGTGGAAGATAACCTGCGGGAAAGTGGGGCGAGAGATATTAAAGCGTTGCCAATGAAGGAGTACTCTGGTGGTGGGGAGTCGTAAAAGGGTTCATCAGAGGAAAAATGCTGAGTGTACGACGGTCGGTCGATATACGTCGTCAAATTGCGCATGCGCTGCAGCTGCTGTTGCATTCGATCCAGAGACCAGACATAAATCGCATCGTGACGTTTATCTAGAACCTTGACCGCGACTGATGGCTGAGTAGCAGATCTCAGAACAGGATCAGAAACGTCTCCAAACTGATCCAATCCCGCTATCGTGTCGACAGCAGAAGAGGGCGCCGCGAGAGTCCCTCCCGATGATATCGTAAAATTGTAAATGACTTGTTTGCCCAGTTCCTTGCTGGATGAAGGGAGTAGTTAATTCAATTTATCCATATATTTGGGTGGGAGAGGAAGCGTACCTGATAACGTTTGCCTCTTTAATTGACACCGCGTTTGAGAGAACGACCTCCGCCATCGAAAACGACCTATGAGCCCTCCATCGGTCCAAGACTTTCCTAATCAGGCGAAGTTGTCTCGCGCTGTAGATAACAGGCTCAACAAAACCCAGCTGATCCAACTCAGTCTCCTCTCCCCTGGACCTCGCATCAATCAGGCGCTTCATTTGCGTCCTCACTAGTCGAAGTTGATGTTCCATATGTTCCTTCTCGATTTTCAGGTCTTCTGCCTCTTTTGATCCCTCTGAAGAATTGATAACCTGCAATCGAGTCTCGAGCTGGGATTGAACATCTTTGAGATTTCCATTCCCGCTCCCATCTCCAGACCCAGACCCCAGCTCTGGACTGAAATGACTCGTCGTCGTAGGCGCTTCCAAGCTCGTATCATCTGTTGCCGCCTCACTTGGGACAACCCACCTCCCCGTCTCACTCCAAACATCGTCCGTCATCGCCTGGCTCAGGCTACTCTCAGGCCTCTCAGGCCTCTCCGACCTCGACCGCAGATGATTCTCGCGAAACGTCTTGGCTTTTGTGACCTTCTCAAACAATTTGTTCAAGTCGTCGTCCGGAAGACTGTCCAGTGTCGGGTCCAATCCGAGCCTAGCAAATGCAGCCTCGCGCTGAGCAAACGTCCAATCGACGTCATCGGCGTCGATCGATGAGGCGGGTGAGTCTGGGCGAGTGGCAGGCGAGCTTTCGGGTGCTGCTGCATCAACAAGATCGCCTGCCGAGAGGGAGAGGTGAAGATGGGATTTCGCTGTCGCCCGATCCCGTTGCTTCCGGATTTCCTCAGGATTGTTGAAACGAAAGACATGATTGTCGCCTAGAAAAAAGTAAAATAAAGACAAAGGTCAATTAGTTGAAGCAACAACTAGACAAATCGAGCAAGTAAACATTGAGAGATTAGTTGTGGCGTTCATTCGATCGCGAACGAAGGTTTTTTGTGGGGTCCATTTCAATTGGAATCGAACCACAAGAGAAGGAACCGCGAAATTTTAAAATAGACAAAAATTCACCAAGAATAATACGAAATCCTGTGCGCAGCTTGTGTGACTAGAGAATTACGCCATTGTCAAAAGGGCAACTCCAAAAGAATATTCAATTGAGTCGTACCTGTCCAGCTGCCATTCGTTTCCCATTTAGGAACTGTATATCGGAAGGCCGCGTTTAAGCATTTTTAGAACACAACAGCGCAAGGAATTAGGCGGAAGAAGAGAGAGAGAGAGCGAGAGAATAAGAAGGTCAAAGAAAATGAGTGTTGGGATCAAAAAGCCAAATATCCAGTAGTAGAAACAGGAAACGTTTTCCGGGACCACTATTCCCGCTCCATCTCTCAACTCAAATAGTAGCAAGTGAACTGGAGGGAAAGTGAAACACTCACCGTCATACTATCCGGCAAACAGTGAATTACCACCTTTCCGTCCGTGTTCTCGAAATAACAGTGCTCCTCGAGTATATTGTCCCCGCTCAGTAGAATTGCAGCGGGCTTGTCGCTGTCTAGTCGGCCGACCTGTGCCACACGAATCAATTCAAAATCAGAATGAGGGACTACGAGTTAATCGTCCAGATACATACGACAGTTTTTCCCGGTTTCAATTGGTAGATCAAACATTCACTCATGAGAGGATCTACATCGGCGAGGGAGACTCATTGTCAGACGGAGGATATCGCGAGACGATGACTGGGACACACACCTTCATTCTGAGAGAAAGAGAAAGACGGCGCGGTCCGCGAAGGTCAGTGAACCGGAAACTCTCATGAGAACCCCAACACCGGATCGAGCACGTACCAGATTGACCAGATGTGGAATCTAGGAAAGACATGGTAAGCATTTCAATTCCAGAATCACCACGACAATCAGCGGATTCGAAGAGGAAATAAACAAGAACCAGGAGAGAGCCCGGATCTCAAATATCAAGCTACAAACCCTGCCAGCGACTCCGGATTCAAGCGTTCAAACGAGCACATTCCTCAACTCCGCCAAGAGCCAAAACAACGGACGTAGACCCACCTTCTTCGGCGTATGCACGCCAACCATATCTCTCTCTACGCTGATCCCTAACTCCTCCAATGCCTTCTCCCTCTCTTTTTGCACCTCCTGTGTCCTCGTCATTTTTTCCTCCCATGTCTCATTCAGCCCTTTGATCAACTTCTCACTCGTCTCCATCTGCTCCTGCAACTCAGCCTTGGTAACCGTCTTCAAAGTCCCGTCTTTCGCTTGATATGTCACTTTTTGTTTTTCAGGCGGCACTTTGGGATCGTAGATGTCTTCGGATGTGGATCCCGAGACTTTGGCTATTGGGGATGGGAGAGAGAGAAAAAACGAAAAGTTCAGAGTGGACAGGAAAGGAAGACAAAAAATCCCACCTCTTAGCATCTCCAACTCTTCTTTCAACTCCCTCACCAATTTCGCATTCGGGTCCTCATTCACCACCGCCTTGTTCTTGATCTTCTTCGCCTGATCCGCATAGCGAAGGGTACTCAAGGTCTCTTCATAATCGGCCGGTGAAATGGCAGCGATCATAGCAGTTTTCGAGTTACCACCAAGACTGTCTTTGAGTAGCCATGTAAGAACCTACGGTAACTGTAGATCAGCATAAGTTGATGCAAAATAAATAAAGGTATCTCACCGAATCACGATATGGAACAAACTCATCCGCCTTCCCCTTCTTCCCCTTCTTTCCACCATCACCGCCACTGGCCAGCGCCAGACTGGAAATAACTTTTCCGAGCGTAGTCAAACTCTTGTTAATATTCGCTCCTTCTTTTAATCGTTGACCTGTGGCTCCGGTAGAGTTGGCTCGCTCCGATCCAGCGAGATCGACGAGAGAAATTCGTGACACCTTTTCGGTATCGAGGTTCGCGTCTGTGTCGTGTCGTTTCATCGTTAGTAAAAGGGTGAAGACGGCATGTGAACGGGAGGAGCTGCGAACACGGAAAAGTCAAAAAATGTCACTTGAAGGTTATGCTCGAAGGAGTAGCGCACGTTTCATTCATATTTGTGGCGGCCACCGTCCTCGCTTTGTTACCCTCATCCATAAGCGTCATCATCTCATCGTAGCCTCTCACAACGAGCTTGGATAGGTCCTCAACGTAAGGACCTAGACTAGGATGTTCTCGGACTCGGAGGTTGCCCGTGTTCTTCGGGTTGAGCAAGTCTCGCACTTTCTCGTTATAAATCTACAGTCGAGCAAAGCTTTTTTAAGCAATCAATAAGCCGAACAAACGTTGGTGCGTACCTCTATGTAAGAGACTTCAACGGTGAAATTGATATTTGGGTCCGCGGCCTTGCGGTCGTCTACTCGCACAAAAAGTTCTGAACAGGTTAGGGGGATAATGCCCTTGTCGGGACCGTCTGAATGGAAGTATTCTGAGAGGATCCAATGACTTTGAGCGAGCCATGGGCGACTTACATCCCATCATACTGCATCGAATTTCACGTGAGTTTGTCTGTGTTGTCTCAAGGGGCGAAAACGGACGCACCTATATGATTTACCGGACCCTGAGCAGCAGTGTCTTTCAGTGAGTCCACAGGAAAGTTGGGTAATGCTTCGTACCAGTTTGTCCATCTACCAGCCGAGAAAATGTCAGCGGGGTTTGAAACGAAAAACTTTTAGAAACACACAAGCTAAAATACACGCATTGAACCCCGCAAACCCATGATCCAACAATTCTTTTCCTAGATCATCATAAAGGGTCTGCTGTGAGCAGTACTCTGGCTCATCTCTCGGTCCCGCAGACCAATAACTTTTATCAAAACTAAACGCCATCATCTTCCTCTCCGTCGCGCGTTTAGCGTCTTGCTGTGAGCCGACTTCTGGCGGATCCAAAAAGGTCTGGTTTCCAGACATGCGAATGAGAGGCTTTGCGCCGCGAGCGAGCTCTGCATTGTGTAGGGCATGAGGTGAGAAATGACAACTAAGGGCTTTGCGGCTCACCGCGAGAGTTGAGGGGTCTGCATCTGACGACTACTTTGATGTTCCCATCTCCGGCCTCCGCCATTGTCTATAACCAGCTCAATTCCAGCTTCTCTAACGGCTGTGATAATATAGGTGAAGGCTGAAGATGATGGTAGAAGAAAAAAAGGTTGAACAAACGGGTGCCTGCCGCCTTGACGACTGCACACTGGGCGCTTAATTACAAACCGTCCTTTTCAGTCGCTTCTTCCTTCTCGACTGTCTCAGGGATCACGCCAATTCATGAAACTCAGAACTTGAAGCTTGAAGCGCAGACGGTACGAAGATAATACTCACTAGATGTGCACACTGACGCGGAGTAATGCTACTTTTCACCGCTCTGCTTCGTGATCGCGCAGGCTTGTGCTGCACACTTGCGAAGTTGTCGAACAAATCTGGGTCCAGTTTACTTATTATTCAGTAGCAGGGAGAGCTTGGTGAATCTCACGTTAAGTGTCACACATCTGAGCCAAATGAATAACAGATAACACGGTATTAACCTTTAGTAGTATTTTTGCTTCTTGCTTTTATCGAAGTCTCAGAGTTCTGAGGCATAAAGTGCATAAAGCCTTGATTGCCAGTACATTGAACAGGATTTTCAGCTAGAGTAGATTTTCCTCTAGCCATGCTGGGAGTACTTTGACTAAAGGTATAAAAAGGAGAGTCATTACTGTCTGGTGGCATAATGGTGCCAGAAGGCAGAAGAAAAGAATAGGATGAATGCAAACGGTCAACGGTCCCGGTCAACGTTGGATCTCGAGAGCAACAGCTTGACATATTATTCGGTTGAACGCAATGCGCTAGATTGAGTAAATCTATCCACGAGTCTATTCAATCATTTGCAACAGAGAATGCAGAGTGCAGATCTTTATCTTTTGGAGAAGCAAATCTGAAAATCATTTTCACCTCCTACCGTAACCACCATCCATTACGGGTCCCATCCCTCAGCAATGTTTTCCAATCACTCAAACGGCAACGAAGTGGAATCTGATTGGGGAGAGGACTCCATCTGCTAGTGCATTGAATTCAGCACCAGCGAAACCTGAAGACGACTATTCGAGGTCAGCAGCTGCTCCCTGGGGACTAAGCCATCTAGCTGCCTCTTCTGCTCCCGCGAAACCGCGTCAATCAACGAAACTACGCTTAAACATCTTCCAGACGCTACTGCCCACGCTGGCAGATCACTTGGGATGGAATTCGAGAGCTCATTCAAAACTGGCGTGATGGCCTACTCAACAACTTTTCTGGGACGTTCATCGATATAGTCATAGTTGAGACCAAGCCAGATAAGAAAGGAAAGATCATCATATCCGCGTGGCCCAAAGAGCTCGACACCAAAAAACGGAAAGTAGATAATACTCTGGGACGTATCATCTTCACACCCCCGTCTGATAGCAGAAAAAGCAAGCTGGAGCTGATCAACAGCGACGTTACTTCGGGACGGAGGATTCTCGCTTTGGGATACTCTAATAAAAGCTCTGGTAATGGAAAGTTCATTGGCGGCCACGGAAAGGGCATGAAAGTCGGTCAGTACTCTTGCAAAAATGTTCAAATCTCTACTCATGAGTCATGTAATCTCCTAAAGGTGTCAATACCCTAATCCGCAGCGACACGCGCAAATTATACTATGTTACCAACTCTGAAACGTGGATCTTCTGCTACGATCGTGACGACAAGCTCATGGTGAGGTTCAGGCAGAACGAATCCAAAAAAGCAGAAAATGATACAAGAGTCGTGATTAAATGCCTTACCTTGGACGAGATCCAATTAGACAGATTCTTATTCCTTCGTAAACCCTCTGGAACCACTCTTTCTGCAATCTCAAGCTCATCCAGTGCCTCAACTAACGACGAATCACGCGAGCCCGAGGGATATATCCTCCTCGACGGTCCTTTTCAATGCACTATCTTCATCGGTGGTATCTTCATCCGGAAGGAAAAGGAAAAGAGCCCAAACGCTCCTTCTTCAGGTTTTCACTATGGCTACAGCCTCCTCCCAGGGATTCCCATCAATCGCGATCGCACGTTAGTAGACGACGAAGAAACACTCGCAGAACACACTTTCGACCTATGGAAACGCGTTTTCACATCCTCATCTCCATCCGAATCATCCCAGGCTTTACATCTCTATATGGCCCTCTTCGAAGATCAGAAACTATGCCAGGACATTCTTTATGCTCAAGACAACCTGACTGAGCACCCCGATATCGCAAAACTGCAATTCAAGGAGCTCAAAACCATGCACGGACTAGATTGCTGGTTTTATGAGATAGCCAGCACGCAACGACGGATGAACGTATTATCCGTCGTTCGCTTTCAAAGGAACCAAAGCGAATTCCTAGTGTCATATGGAAAGTTCTTCTCGATCTAGGTATCGTCATGTCCGCAGATCAAGCTCGACGGAAAGCCTTTGAGGACTCTGCCGCGTCCAAACTGGGTAAAGGTACCGGACCTGCGATTTCATTCATCCAACATACTCTCCACTTATTCAGATGTTTCCTCTCTCTGAACCTCCACACACGTAACGTCGCATTTGATTTCAAGGCAGGCGGGAAAAAGATTGACATCGATATAATCAGAGCCGATAATCCGCAGGAGGAAAGTCCGAACCCGATCAACTCCACTCTATCCAACGTTGCCTCTAACCCATCGCGACCTTCATTCCATCTCAATGACCGCACGCTTCGAATTCGAAATGTCCATGCTGTTGATAACGCCTGCCCAGTGTGCGATTACGCCAACCGTCATCTTGCTCCCCAAGACCTCGGAAGGGTCGTATGCGACTGCGGTGCCTACAAGCTGATCGCACTCGTTGAAGACGAAGTCTTGGCGGATGAAAATTCGCGGTTGAAGCAGCATTTGACAACTCAGAGGTATAATATCGTTGCGTTAATGTCTAGTCGGTTCGAACTTACCATTACATTTATTCAGATGAATTCCTCTTCCGAACTACATGCAGCTTTTGGAATTTTGACGGCTACAGACCTACGACGCGATACGTAGTTCAGATTCGAGCAGATAACCCCAAAGCGTTCTTTTCCGTCCCTTTCCTCCGCACAGACCCCCCGAAAACGTGTCTGTCATTCAGAATCATCGGACTCCTCGAGCTCGTTGGAAAGATGGACTGTAACATGGGACCCTTCAGATGGAGCAGATTCGTATTGTGTATCGTTTGTGGGCGAAGACGACGGTGAAGAGTCGCTCGAAGTAGTGACCAGGGGAACTACTTGGTCTGGTACAGCTCCGGTAAATGCCACTCGAGTGACTGTGTATGCTCGCTGTGCCGCACTGGAAACACAGTCTTCAACAAGTCGACTCCTGCGCGCTCCAACCCCAGAACCAGAACCAGAACCCGAGCTCATAATTATTCCTGATAGCTCTGAGCCTCCAGAGATTTCAGACCAAAGGAGTGAGCCCGGCGCTTCCAGAGTCCATGTTCCCTCGTCAATTGGTTCAGGCTCGAATCGACAGGAATCCCGGCATAGGTCCCCCACGCCTGATTTGAGCGAGCGTCTCGGGTATCCCCCCGCTCCCTCAGTCATCGGTGGCGACAATAGCGATGACAATGAGCCTTTTAGAGACGTCGACACGCCCGAACCATCGACACATATCCCGCCCTCCGTATCTGGTGAATTTTGGGGAAGATCTCCCGACGACATCAACATGTCTTCCGAGCCTACTACTCCTTCTGGTCCTACCTCGCGCGTATCTGACGATGAGTTGAATCTATCCGATCCTCACCGCAGTCCCCGCTCCAGTCCCGGTCCCATCCTATCATCTCCTCGATCAATCTCAGCTAAACCTATACAAACAAGCGCAAACGACAAGCCTCTCTTTTTTCTCCAGCTCTCCAGAGCCTCAACGTCGTCGAGTCGAGGAACCGTCGTTTAACGGCTTTGAAGACTTGCCAGATGACTATGAATGGGACCTGATGCTGATGGTCATTGAAAGTGAAAACACCGACGACGAAGACATTCCGATGACATTCCAGACGTCCTTGAGTGAGATCACCACCTCAGACACTTCAAAGTGGAGCATTCAAAACAAGATAGAGCTGGCAATGTGCATGGTCCTAGGATCCTAGGAGTATCCGCAACTCTCGGTCTACTCATCAAATGCTCAGGAGAATCTGGGCCTTCTCTCATAGCTCACGTACGCCGTATCCTGAAGCAAGGAAGGAAAAACTCTGTGTGGATCGAAGTGGTCGTGTACAAGACCTGTTAAAGCCACTTTGTCGATTGGGCAGACGACCGGCATCTTATCTTAGATGGGCTATCTACACATGGGCCGTATCAGAGTATCGACTCGTTCCCGGCGGTTGTCCTGGAGGTTGAATGGTTCTCAATGATCGAGAATGCTAAATATCAGAAGGTAGCGCATAGTTGACCCGGCCGAATCGTTCATATGCTCCTGGGCATACCTCAGTGGCACAGGAAGCGTATCATTTTTTCGGCCTATTCAAGTATCACTTTCAGAACGCATCAAAACACATGGTTCACTTTCAACACTGAATGTCTTTTGTGGAGCCGGCGGAGCTTCTGTAGGGTTTGCACAGAGAGCCGTACTTGGGGTAGACAAGGATGCTTGGGCTGTCTCGACGTTTCAAGTACGTGGGTCGTCATCCTGTTGGAATTGGCCCGCCCCGGCTGATGACTTTTTAATTTATCAAGCACAATTTCCGCGACGCCCGTGTGCATCTCCAACCTTCAGAGGACTTTCTTGCAGATGTTATCGAATAGAAATTGGAATCCCAAGTACCTTCTGTTCTCATCATTTCACCTCCATGCCAGCCGTTGGGATTCGAGGGTAAACGGAACCCTTTAGTAGAAACTGTCGATGCATCTCTTCGAGCATACCTTGTATTCTTTTTGGTGTGAGTCCTGTTTTCTAGAGTGTTCTGTAAAATCGCCGCTTGATCTCCTGTCAGTCCCCCAGGCTCCTTATCATGTCACCTTTAACATTCTGACTCGCACAACAGCTTACTCCAAAAGCAATACAAGCCCGCGTTTCATTCCATCTTGACTCGATTTCTTCAAAATGGATATTCCTTTTCCTACAAATTACTAACAGCATCTTATTACCAAGTCCCTAACAACGGACGCTATCTTATCCTTGTTGCGGCACGCTCAGGCCTCGATCTACCCAATTGGCCGGAACCTTCCGGAGCCAACCCGCCCCCGACAGTACGAGATGTCATCGCTGACCTAGCTTTCAAGAACAATCGCGGAGAAATGGGCAAGATGTCTACCGACGTTACCGGATATGTTTCGTTCAAGCATATGCCTCCCCAAGAAGGTATATACACTGTTGGATTCTCGGGATCCAGCGGCCAAAAGCGGGATGGAATCCATAATTATCTTACGGGCTATAAACCGTTCCCGCTAGAACTATTCTCAAGTGATAGTATCAAAGTCGATTTTGGGCAACCTGCGAAGAAGATCAAGGTTTTGCCTAATGAGAAGTGGGCTTGTATCCATCCGGGTCCGTCGTTCTTTTTGCTTCACCTGCTTTTGATATCCGGCTTAATAGTAGATTGCCTTATCTGTATGGCTCTCTCTCTCTATGTACAGAACGTCAAGATGTGCTCACTGTTCGAGAGCTGGCTCGGCTGATGTCGTACCCCGGTGAGTTTTACCGTCTCAGGTGTTTTGTTCGACGGTGGAAGTTTCTTACTGGTCAAATAGACTCTTTCGTGTTCCAGGGTAAACTCAAAGATCAGTACAAGCTTGTAGGAAGCTCGGTGTGTTATGGCAACACTTCTGTCTGCCCACATTAAATGATTCTTCGGGTACCTCCCGCCCTTTCCAGAGCGTGCGCGGAATGCATGCTTCAACGCATCCTGACCTTGGTCTTAAACTTGTCATGCTCTACCTATCCCATCTTCGACATAAGCCCATTATTATACACCTATATTTTGCGTAGAGTATGTCAGATATGTCAGATATGTGTACACAGACACCTGTAACTGTAGAGTAGAGCAACCCTTGTACATAGATACTATACTTTTTGACATACAGTATCTGTAAAATACTACGAGCTTTGATCAGAGAGACATGTTTCAGAACCAAGGTCCCGTCTCGAACGCTCCTTGCGCAAACCTAAAGATATTAATTGTTCCCGCATCTACAACAGCGATAATCGCCGTCTTTTTTCCTTGACGGAGAACCGCGAACGGATTCGGTTTTCGTTCGGCCCTACTGTTGTTCGATGTTGGCCCGGGATTTGACGACGAGAGCCAGGAAGGCCATGAAAACAGTCTGGCCGGAGTCGAGGATGATAATCCACTCGGCCCCAAATCTGCTCCTAAAGGAGTAGTCGTATTCTGTACACTCGTTTGCAACTGCGAGTGGTCCGAGACAGGAGTTGGATTGCCTGGTGCTGGTGTTGGAGCGGACGTCTGTTTATAGGAAACTCCCTGGACTTGAGGGGGATTCTTCACGCGCGGTTTCGGTGGAGGAAGCTCCGGTGCATTGTCGTATATTGCTGCAAGCTCGCGGAGAGAGGGCATTGGAGTTGTACGAGCACTGAAAGTTAACGCGGAAAATGAGTGATAGTACACTGGAAACAAATTACACAACGCACTCTACCACTACTATTTGATAATCAGGTGGAGGCGGAGCAGACTTTTTGAACGGCGTTGGAGGTTTGTAGAGGTTGAAGAATGGCTCGTAGGGTGATGGGGGAAAGTTTTTCTCTGGAGGTGTGTAGATGGGCACTTTATGTCCTGAGGGTATAAACCGCAAGGACCGAAAGATAAAATCTAGCAAAGCAAGAGTCAACGACAACGCAAATGATCCCAGAGAGTTGATATACTGTAATTCTTCTCCCTTTGTAGCCATTTGCTGATTCTTAGCGGCTTCCACCAGTCGATAGTCCGAGAAAATATCGGCGAAAAAAGGTTTGATATCCAAGATGAAAAGAGTGATGCAAGTCGCTGTAAGAGTGAAGAAGACGGCTGGGCGGATAATGAAGGCGGATATGGTGCCGCAGTGGGATAGAAAGAGGAGGGAGGTTTGGAGCGGGTAATCGCGTACCCTAGACGTTTTAAGTACGCGTATACCTTAATGTAAATTAGCATCGAGAAATCGAATTGACGATGGTAGCAGACAAACTTGGTACCGGTCCATGGTAAGGTCCTCCTTCCCAATCATCTCCGAATAAGCTTGCTGAACCGTCATCGGGCTCCCGGACACGTCTTCAAAAATCCCATCGTTCGGATACTTGGTCGAAACAGATTCTTTCCAGCACATGAGAGAACCTCGTTCGATTAGATATATGGCTTCTTCGGGTAAGAGCTCCAGCTTTTTTTGTGTCTTTAAAACACCATCTGCCATCAGGATTTCTCGAGGAGCAGAGTGTCCAATAGTGTTCATCGCGGTTCCTCGAGCTATTGAAACCGAGACTCTGGACAAGGTTGGGTGCCAGGTTCCATAACTAATTGCTTTGCTATGAATAAAATGTCAAGATCGCCCTCTAGAGCTCAAAAAATAGGGATTTACTTTGATATCGTTCGAGTCGCGCGAAGAGCATCAAACATCGCGTTCCTTGAACGGTTCAGGATATGCTGCTGCAGCCCAGAGCCGCCCTGTTTCGAAGGTTCAAATTCCTTATCGCCCCTCTTGGGAATAACAGGCTTTGCTGCGTTGGGCCTTGATTATCCATAGAATTTCAGAAGGACGTAAAACGTAAAACTGCGTTCGCAGGTTGCGCACATCAACTTGGTCCAATCTGGCCCTTCATCCTCATCGCCGGACGACTGCTCTTCTTCATCGACTTCATCCCCGAGATTTACTTTGGGTACTGCATTTGGCTCTTGAAGGTTGTCGTCCATGATGGGCGTTGAGATCAAGCCTTAGGTATCCCGTGACTCATTCCGATTCCCCAAGCGCCGCGCCCGAGAAGAGAAGAAAATTTTTGTTATAAGGCATAGGTGTTAGATTACAGAAACGGTAAACGCTCGAAAATATGGTTGATAAGATGGATACAAAGTTGATGAATAGTAAATACAAGCGTAAAAGAAATCAGTTAAATAAAGTATTTGTATCGTGTTTATGATGAACGGTGAACTGAATCGAGACATGTTCTGTGATAGCACATGCCCAGTCAGGAGGAATCAAAGGAATGCCATAGGCAGAAGACAAGAAAATAGGGAGACGCATTTACGAGGAGTTCGATACAGTAGTAATTTTGAGGGATCAGATGCGAGTGGTTGATAACCACTCGACAAGATCTCTTCAACGCCTGCGAGTTGGAGAGGTAGCTGCAACGCGGGAACGCAGTTATATATCTGTATGGCGGAGGACAGGGTGCGAGGAAGTGGTGGAAGGGTACCTTCAAGAGAGCCCAGTTAATATCACGTGATGGATGACTAAATTATGCCGCGCAAAGCTTGCTTGACTTTTTACCGCCATGAGCCAGAGTTCGGCTTTCCATACTACCCCAGCTCGCGATGCTTCGGAATTGCCTTGTGAATACCCGTCTATATAGAAAGCTCCTCTGCAGTACCAAAATTGACTTTACTATGGACCAGATCCCCGTCAAAGTGGAATATTCCCGAATAAAACATATATTGAAATTATCTCGTATGTAGGCCAACGAAAATATTTGGCCAATCTGGCTCTTACCTGTCGACTCTTCGCCTCCATTGCGGTCCCAAAGATGTTCACTTGGATTCGAGTCCATACTACACCGCACAATTTCGATTCGCCACGCGTGCCTCATAGTGGACCCAAACTGCTGGATGTCATTCGGGAGACGTCGGACTCGCGCGCCTTATCCCTTTTGGAGCACGTTCAGATATGTGTCTTCGCTCCCGATCAAGACATAGACCATTCTGCATTGCGATATTGCGAAGACTTCTTGCTGATGTTGCCCGGAATCAACAATTTATCCCTGCATGGGCCAGCGCCGTCGGAGAATCTCATTAAAAATATCTTACAGCTATCGAACTTGAGGTCTCTGAGCTTGGGCTCTCTTACACAGATTCGAAACCTATCGACCTTGAAATCTCTCAGGTCTCTCAGCTTGAAGAGTTCCCGGGTAGACACTGGTATCCCGAAAGCTGATATCATTGCTTGCGCGTCCGCTCTTTATTTAGAATTTCTCGAGCTCAAGTTCGAGGAACCACACTTTGAAACGCCTAACGCGGAGACATTTGCAATATTCGCTGCTTCTAGCTCAAACCTAAAGGAATTCAAGGTAGATCGCTGGGAAATCCTAGGATATCTGGCTACACACGAGGTGCTTCCTCCACTGCAGAAGCTTGAAGTTGATGGTCCACGCTACGATGTAGTAATGCTCTATCAACTTTTATGCCGTCTCCCAACCCTTACTGAACTCCGAATACTGGATCCTACTGCCTGGTATCCTCGAGGTTATAACCCAACCTGGAAGTTTAGCCCGACAGACATTGATCTCCCCATTCCACTCTCTCTGTCACCGCTACCCAGCTTACGGCTTCTCGTATTGCCTCATCGCTTCGCTTACATTTTCACTGGACCCCACTCTCTCGACTCCCTCGAATTCATCAGATACACCCGTAACAGACCAAAACTTCCTGATCTTCCACTGGAGCTATCTACCAACTATTATCTCCTGTTCGATAGTCCTTGTCCCAACCTCACGCATCTTAGGTGGCTCCCTTCTGCCATTCAAAGACCAGGAGAAACTTGGTATGGAAATATAAGACTATGGATTCCAAAACTGCAATATCTCTCGCTAGTCGTTCGCGAATATGACTTGAAGTCTGCCAAGAACAAAGAACTGGAAACTGTATGTCTCGAGGTCCGCCGCTTCTCTTCTTGTTTCTGACTCGATACACAGTATTTTAAAAACTTTCTTGCCACCTGGGGTCCCTTGGACACACTCCGTGAACTGTGGTTCGAATTTCGAGACATTGATCGCGATAGGAATCTTGAGCGGTTCCAAGAAGTTGAAGAACTTGCGAGAAGGGTAGATGTGATGGGGATTTCCCGAATCTCATTTCTATGAAGTTTACAGGTCAAGCTTAACAATTTCGTGAGTAGAGTGGTTCGGCTCCAGGAATGTCATATGTCAAAGTAGTGAATTCATGCTCCTTCCACGATCAATGGCATTCGCGAGGCCTACTTAGCCACCAAACAGTCGGATGACTTTCTCGTGTAAATGCGAAAGCATGAGCATTCAAATCTCTACAAACCCATTTTCTCGAACTGCAGTATACTATGTGTAAGCACATATTGTGTCAGGAACATGTTTTGAAGCGAACCGCGGCTACGGAAAGGCACCAACCTTGTGGATTTGTCAACTCTGGCGATGCTAGGGTATTTACCAAAATGGTACGAGTAGGAGATGATTAGGGCAAGTCGCAGTAACCGTACTGATATTAGCCCTACTAGCCCCTGATGTCAGGTGATCTTTCTCGAAGCGCTAAGCGAGCGAAAGCCACAAATGTTGAAAAATTCGAGAAAAATCTGACGGATATTTATATTTCGATTTCACTAAATAAAGATCATCCCATTCTCCAGCCACCCCAAGTGACCACGATAACCTCGAAAAGCAGGAGGGAAACGAGGCTGGTACAGTGGTAAGTTCTTACTACTTAGTTATCAAATTCCGCTTCCGAGCCATAACACGGTCTAAGCGCCCCGCTGACCTTTCCGTCACCGCTTGCAACAGATAGCCACCCGTCCAGAGGCCACGTGACAGACCCATGAACTGGGAAACTCGTCTCCTCGATGGAAAATTCTAGTAGAGAGGGAACTGCAAGGGCAATACGAGATGCATATTGGTGCACCCTACGCTCAGCTTGAGCTCCAAGCGTCTGTGTGTCCAAATCTACCGGATTGACCAGCTCCCCAAATGGGCTTCGAACAAGAGAGAATAAATTTCTTGAGTATATTGTTCGAAGTGAACGAAAACGAGCCAAGAGGCGGATTAAATCATCCTAGGGACAAAAAAAAACCTTTCAGATCGATTCAAAAACGAAAGGACAAGATATGGAACGTACCAGATCATACCCGAGGTCAATCTCCGCTGGATGTGTGGGTTCAAAGCAAATGGATAATTCGTCGAGATGAGGAAAGGAAGTACTGATGAGCGATAGAACCTCCACTGAAGAAGAGCAAATAAAAATCCCCAGTTTGGATACATGCCAGTTCCGGAACGGCATAGTGTCCAAGGAAGAGGCTGATAAAGGATGAGAACGAGTGCGAGTGAGAATGAGATATTGGAGAGTGAAATTTTCAGGTCCTATTTGACGTGACATATCAACAAAGGAGTCCAGGAACGGGAGAGAATGATGTCTGAAATTGTGTTCGATGTCATAGTTGAACACGACGTGGCTGAGAAATGGATGATCAGAAGTGAACGCAGGGAACCATGCCATCGAGGAAGTGTGGTCGTAAAGACGAAGTAGTCGAAGACCTCGATAGACATAAAGCCAAAAATCTGTCTGATCATCCCCGAGCACATCAAGCTCAGATACATAAGCGCAAGACGATGCTGAAGGTCTGATAGGATTTGAGGAGTATTCGCCCCGTAGAACTACAATCTTTGAGAGATCTATGGCTATTGGTGTGTCGCGAGGCAACAACCAGAAAGACTTGATTAAGACCATGCTAGAACTATGATCAAGTACCGTGCCAATCAAAGCACTCTCTCCACCGTTAGTTAGGTTTATCCAAAGAGGATTATGCGTTAGGTCAATGCATGAAAGGTGTTTGAGCTGGGGAAGGGTGTCGCGTAAGAGCGACAAGTCTTGGGAGTTTCCTGACCATGCGTACAGGAGCTGCAAAGTTCTACTAGACGAGATTAGCCAAAAAAAAGAAAGGAATTATAATCGAAAATGTATGTTACGTGTACGTGCTTGATAAGATCCAGAATACATGGATTGGAATAGTCACGACCCTCAAGCTGTTCTGCATCCCTGACACGCACATACGCAAATAGGAAGGGTAGACAAACTCGCCGAATTCGCTTGTCTACCATAGACAAGGATCGTAATTCGGAAGATACGCATTTGAACTCGAAGTCTGGAGGGGTATCATCTAGTAAACTTTGGGGAAGATAGGCGAAGGATTCGATGATTTTGCAGAGGAGCTCTTCTGGGAGCAGGGTCAACTTGGACATGGGTGTCAAGCGCAAAGCTTCAACTCGACCACATGTTCAGGCAACCTCACAGATGACAGGCCGTGTAACGTCGTGCGACCGTGGATCCTAAGAGCCACAGCGAAAAGGGGTTCTAGAAATACTGAGCTTTGTACCCAAAAAGTAAGACCATGGTCACCATAACTGCCTCATCTTTCCTCAAGCATTTAAACATACGACTTGCAAGCAGTGACTCGGGTGAGGTGGGCGAGCTCAAAACTCTATATGTTCCAGGAATTCGACCAGAGCAAATCCCAAGCGGCTTAGGTCAGTATGAATCTCTTTCCAGGCAACATTGACGGGAGAATCCAATTTTTTTGCGCTTTCATGTACAGTAGTAGAGTTATATTCAATTTATGATTCTTCTTCCCCCGACTGAACACCTCTACTTTGCATAAATATCGCTCCAATGCCTCTCTGCAACTCCCTGCTCTTCCACTCAACACCCACATCAGCTACCTTATCCGCCATTAGCTGCATTTTTTCCTTCATTTCTCCCACCGAAGGCGCAGCTGTCCGTTTCTTTGGCCCAAACACCAAATCCACTCGATGCCCCTTCTTCAGCTCCTCTGACGCCCTAGCCAACTTGTGCTCCAAATCGGCCACAGCCATCCCCCACGTAAACTGAAACTCCTTCTTCACATTCTTCTTCTTGCTCTCCTTCTGCCTCTCCTTTGCAAGCTTTCTCCTCTCCGCAGCTTCTTCCCTGTCCACTATCCTCACAATCGGAACGGGGTCTGTTACCTGCAACTCGACGTACGAGTTTTCGTCGTCGATCTGAGCAAGGAGATCGTTGAGAGCCATCTTGACCAGTTTTCCGTCGTTCGCTCGGTCAACGAGATGGACTTGAGTATATGGAATACTTTTGTTGCGCGGTTTTTGGTATTTGGAGTGATTCGTCGCTGAGACGTGAAGCAAGCGACGACGCGCTGTTGTCGCCGCCGCCGCAGGGTACACGCGAACAACTGGACCGGTACACACTCGTTTGGCAGCTAAACGGAAAGCCAGAAAAGTGGCCATTGCTGTGAAGAAGTTCAATGATTTTTGGGTATCCAAAATGTTGAAGACAGGAACGTACATGCACACCTTTTATAGCGCCAACCGAAGCGCCGAAATTGGAATCTAATCTTATCTTAGAAAGGCCAAAAAAACAAAAAAAAATCATCCATTTGATCTCTCGCACAGATAGATGGATAGACATATGTACGCAGTATTATAGGCATTAGACTATCAGTTATACCACTTCCCTAAATCTATAAGAGAAAAATACTTTTTGAATCAAGTATCGCTTCAATGCTCTCGCTTCGCCGCTGTAGACCTTAGCAACCACGCAAGATTCTCGTACACCACAAACGTCACGCAAGTGCCGGGAAGTATACGCACAAAGTTGGTGGCAAGACCACGGTAAAAGCCTCTAAAACCGTCCTGTGACCACGTGCGGGATATTGTGCTGCGAATATTCGGGTAAAGCTGAGTATCATTCTGCATAGAAAAATAAAGAGGTAAGGACATAAATCCCAACGATAACTCGAAAGGACAAATTTTTTATACCTGAATCCGAGATCTAACCACTTGGTATGGATATGTTGCAGATAGTGCCACAAGCTTGCTGGAAGCCGACATGATGGTATAAGATGTATTGGACTGGAAGTAGTTTAGCACCGTTGCACCGTCCGGGGTGAGAATTCACATACCAATTTATCAACTTGTGGATTCCATTCCTTCCCTTCTCGAAGATACTGCTTCTGCTTCATATCGAATCCCCACTTCTTCATCCTCTCGTAGGCCACAAACTGGAGCGCACCATTACTGACTCCAACAAGAGCCAAAGTTGTGCCTCTAAAAAGCCCTTGAACACCTTCCGTTCGGATAATATTCCCGAACCCATCTAAATAAAGCTGTTGGAGCAAGGGGGTTTGTCGCATTCATACTGATGAACTCACGAAAGAGGTTCCGATATGCATGTGGAGAGTTTGGGGGCGATGTGAACATCCGGACCTTGACCACCCAGATTGGATTGGTCATGACGGCGGTAACCGCACCTAACGCAACCCAACCAAGAAAAGTCAGCTAAAATCATCACCCCCAGTGAGAAACAAGGGGTCTGCGGACTTGCTTGAGCGGAGCAGATCAAGATTTCATGGGAAGGCAAAGTGCGTGTAATGTCTCCATCAGATGCCCGTTTCTTCAACATATTGTAGCTTTTTGGGTTAGCTGAAATGAGCAAACAGGAACAAGTCTGGACATGAAACGATGATTGAACTCACAATAAGAAATACAGCCCCCAGCTGGATGCATTACCGGCCACATTCGGCCCAACACCTCGATATAATCCCTTGAAACCAGATTCTCGATAAATATCCCTTAAACTATACCATATTTGTTTGCCTAGTCCGCCTTTGTTTGCTGTTGTCGCAACTTGGAATTTGACCTTCAAAAGATCCAATGGGTTCATGCAAAGCGTTGAGACTACGCCGGCGCCGAGTCCAGCAGCTGCATGGTCCTAGAATGAGGGGGTATGGTCAGATTCGGAACACATAAGAAAAGGCTAGGCTCAACTAATGCGGTTGTCGGAAAAAAGCTTGCTGGTTGCTTGGGCATGCCAGCAGAGAGCTGGAACGAAAGCTAAGGAGGAAAATTTTTGAAAGCGGTGACGAGGGAGCAACGTGACTGACGCGTGATGTCACTTCTGATGACGCGGGCGTTATTTGGATTTGTTTTAAATTTGCTCTTGCTCTGCTCTCATCATCATGCACCCATGTACCCAATGTGGCGAGAACATCTTCCAGCCTCGCGTTACCCCCGACTTCAATTCGTTGCACGGCAGACCGCGCTCGGAAATAGGCCCAGCGTCGATCCAGCCAGATGAAGTCTCCTCGATTCTAAAAAACGTCGAGCTGGATTTGCAGGATTACGAGGCCGAAATGGCCTGGTTGGAAGCTCGAGCTTTACTCCTAATTTCCCAGAAGGAACGTCTCAGCCAGTACGCTACTCGCGTCAAAGCGTTCCTGTCACCTATCCGGAGGCTCCCCGACGAGCTTCTGCGCGAAATCTTTGACCTCTCCTGCCACATGAATCGCTTCAGTGTCCATAGATTCCGGGTGTCGAGTGTGTTCGATTTTAGGACAGCGCCTGCCATGGCTATCAGCAGCGTGTGTTCACGATGGAGGAAGAGCGCATTGGCAATGCCGAGTATTTGGTCTAGGATCGCGTTAGATTGGTTTATGGATATGGATGATCGGAATTCATGGAGAGAGGATGGCTTCTGGGACGAGAATATCTTTCCTCTGTACACATCCTTGGCTCGCTCTCTATCGTGTCCCCTCACTATCCAATTGCATGTGGCAGCAGACACGAATGTAAACCCCGCTTGTCCTCATCCGATTATTGCTAGATTGGCTCAACACATCCAGCGCTTCAATAAAATCATCTTCATCAATTCATCAAATTCTACTCTCAGTGATATGTTTCTTGATACTGCGTCCCCTCACTTTCCGCTTCTCGAAGATCTACATCTTCACCACTATTTTTTTTGCCGGAAAAGCTCTGAATTTGAAGAAAGTGACTTTTTACAGCTTGATGGCGGAATATCTAGAGTCAGCTAACATGCTCGGCCAATTGACTCAATTGACTCACATGGAAATCACCCCGAGTTTGCCTTTTCTCGAGCGTTTCCTTCAATCATCTCACTCATCTTATGTGAGGTCCCTTATGGCAAAGACGATACTGGTCCATCTGCAACTTTTCCTCGAATGGAGTCCCTAACAGTGCGGTGCAACGATCCCCTGGGCGATTCCGTTGAAAACTCAGTGTTTATGGCCTTGCACTGCCCAGCACTGAAAACTCTTCGTTTCGAATTTTACTCGTGGGCAGAACGTGAGCGCTGGCACGATTTCGGCATATTTATGGCCTTTGTCCGCCGATCCTCATTCTCCTTGACCACTCTGTCTAGTTTATCCCTCGTGAATTCCGAACTCGTCTACCTCCTAAACCACATACCAACTTTGGTAAACCTCCATATCGATGACAGGGTCCTATCACGATGCCACTCATCAACAGCTTACACGCATATAAGATGTCTGCTCCCATTGTTCCGAGGCTCCGAACGCTCGCTCTGAGCTGCAAAGCCCCTCACTTCGATGACACGTCTGTTGTCAGTATGGTCACATCTCGATGGGTCCCTAGTGTCCTTTCTGGCCGTTCTCGGAGCAAGACACAAGTCTCGAACATGTCCATGTACCAGGTGGATTGTCTCCGGGAGTTTACGCTGAAATTTAAACGCCGGCTCAAAGTGAGACGTCCCGTACTGTCTATGCCCCGTTGGAACGGCTCGAGAAGAGCGGGCTGAGAGTAGTGGTTGTTTGGGATGGCAGGAGTGAATGATAGCATACGCATGGTTTTTTTTTTTTTGTTGACCTGAACGTCGTTCTTTCGTTCCCACTTCCGAACTGTGCACTGTCACAACGAAGGGCCTGTCAGATGTCCCGCAGTCATCAATAAATCCCTCATCTGTACAAGTAGCTTACGTCCGTAGCGGGTCAAAGAAAACAGAAACAAAGGACAAATTGCCGGGGCATACTAAACAAATACGCTGGGTATCATCAATAGAGAGAGAGGGTGGAGGATGGACGCTCGTGCCGGGTGGGGCTCGAGAACAAAAGGGCGGACCTGCTGCTGCTGCCTCTCGTAATATAGAGTATATTAGCGGCTACTCCGGCTTGTTCGATTTTTCTCTCTTTGTTGCTATCAAATAATGCTTATTTATTTTCAAGTCCCAGTATCTTCGTATAATTATACGCGCACAAAATACTCGGGGTTTCCTTTCTCTATAATACTTGATACAGAGTCGAGCTTTTGGGAATCATCTGCAAGAAAATGAACGTGTATCTCACTTGGCCTCTTGATTGGTATTTATAAGTCAAAGAGTTGAAATTTTCAGAGGACTACGATGCTGTACATTCTAGTAATATTACATGGGCGAGAATAACATTCCGTTTCTACTCCACCGCGCCCACTACAGTTTGCTTTCTAGGCTCTCCTCCCACCATACACCCGCGTCATCAGTCCACCACGTTCATACTGACAGCGCCATTGTTTCTGCGTATCATCAAGTCCCAGCGCAATGTAGGAGGGTCCTCGACTTCCGAGTCGGGATCCCCTCCCATCTCCTCCCAAATGCGGATGTGATTGAGAGATACAACAGCTGAAGCAATATGAGGTGTATATCGGTACATTTTCCAAGCAACCTTGTTCCAAAATGCAGCCAACATATCAGAGGGCGGATAAGGATTGATATTGAGCTTGGATGAGGGGTCTTGCATGGGGGATGTGAATTGGACAGGCAATTGCATGTATAAGAAAAGGTTCATGGACCCGAACGATCGAAGCGAACGGAAACGAGCGAGGACGTTGACCAGGTCATCCTGCAATACGAATTAACAATGACGAGGGCGTGCGATTCGGAGAACGGAGGGAACGTACCAAGCCATATTTTAGATCAACCTGGTCCTCGGGCAAAATGTGCGCAAAACCAACGAATAGCGAACCAAGGTTAGGAAAGGAAGCAGCGAACAGGGACAGAACTTGGGTGGAAGACTCCCAAATATCGACATGCAAATGAGATAAATGCCAGTCCTGGAATGGGGGAGTATTAGGGAAACTCGATGAAGGAGAGGTGCGGTTGAAGACGAATTGTTCGAGACCAAATTTGTGGGACGCTACCTGCATTTGACGGACGTTCTCGACGAAGGACTCGAAGAAAGGAATTCGATAATGATCGGGATCACTTTTCACGTCATAATGGAATCTAATCTCGTTGAGATTAGGATGGTTGGCAGTAAACGTCGGAAGCCATGTCATCGGGGAGAGTTTATTGCAATAGAGAAGGGAGTGGAGACCTCGGTAGACTTGATTAGCAAAATTATCCCGTCCCAGGTCTCCATCCGTTACTTTAAGGAAGAAAACGTTCTGGAATTGAGATCCGCGGGGGGATGGGAGTGGATGTTCGATAAAAAAGGAATAGTCCCCGCGTGCAATCGAAATTTTGGACAAATCCAGGGAGGGCAGGTCGTTGGCAGGCAATGCAGAGAAAGTTCGAACAAGAACCGTGCTGACCGAGCTATGGTTACTGAATGCGTCTAGGAGTTGGACGCTTAGGTTATCGGCGTTCGTCAGGTCAACGCAAGAAAGGTTCTTGAGTTCAGGGAGCGCTTCGCGTAAGATCGAGGAATTTTGCGGCGGGTCCAAGTCCTCTTGCAAACCGAACTTCATTATCCTGTAATGAAAAAGTAACCTCAGCAAACAAGGACAGAACGGAAGAGGTATTTTGTACGCGCCTGATAAGATCCAAAACGCCCGCGTTGGACTCGCAGAGGTCCCAAAGATCCTCCACTTCCTCAACACTAACATATTCGAACAAGAATGGCAGACAGATGCGTCGGATCTGCTTGTTTGACAGAGACAACGATATTAAATCGCAAGATATCGATCGAAACTCGAGTTGTGGAGGCACTTCATGTTCTGCCAAAGTGTGCGGAATAAAAGGAACATAAGCGACATCTTTGATAATTTGGTGAAGGAGCTCTTCCGGGAGGGGAGTCAAGTTGAACATGGTTGAATAATGATGAGGGCGAGAGATGGCTGACGATGCTGCTTATATACTTTTTTCGAATAATTATCGAATTCGACGCTATCACGTGAGCGTTCCTAACCTTATTGCGGAGGTGGAATAACAATGAAATGTGGCCAAAATATGGCTAGTGGCCTTGTTCGCCTGCTGAGATCCAACTGCATATGATATAGATAAATTTGATGCGTGTGTGTACTCGATTTCTTTCACTTACTTCAGTTCGCAAACGTCCTGCCACGTAGGCTTATTTCTGCCAGAGGGTATCGCATGGATTCGTCCCACCCTCGAAACGAAGGTTAAGTAGGCGCTAGCTTTAGATAGTCACCGATCAAAAGCTACTGAGGTCCGTAATCTCCAGAACAAGAACTTGAAAGTGAGGAAGGGCAGACAAAATTCGGCCAACTGCTAACTTGTTTAGCCAAAGCCAAAGACAACGCATTTCGGCGGATACATTAACACCTTTTGGACATTTCGGCAATACAACTTGGTGGAAGCTTCTGGGAGCTGCGCGTGAGTTGAACGATGAGTAGAAAATGTCAAGACTCAAGAGCAATTTCCTGACCACATGACCGTTCAACAAGAATGACCGGTGACTCAGCCGAATTTGCCCTCCTCTTCCTCTTTGCCCTTTACTCTCATCATCATGCACTCGTGCACCCAATGTGGCAGAAAATCTTTCAGCCACCGATTTTGTTCCCTCCACGTTAAATATCAACGTCGCCCCTGATCTGAAGAGATTGAGATTGCGTGGCAATAGAATGAAAAGCCAATATCGGCCATTGTTTTCCGCCAGATGGCCTATATGGATTTCAACCCCATCTACATAGCCTTCTCGAAGCCACTCTGAAACGCGTCTCCCTGACCTTGGACGAATACACCACTCGTCCGCACTGATCTATGATAGAAACTCTGACTGTGCGGCACGACGGTGGTGAACATGAGAACTCGCTGTTTTCAGCCATGCGCTATCCATCGCTCAAAAGGCTTCACTTTGATTCATCTCCCCGATCTCGCAGCTCTAGACTAAGGAGCAGCTTCAGTATGTTCATCAGCTTTGTTCAGAGTCGGTCTTCCAGTGGTCTTCGTTCCATGACAAGCTAGTAACCTCTGAGAGATTCCGAGCTCTTTTACCTCCTAAACCACCTACCGAGTTTGGTGAGCCTCTCTGTCGATTGCAGCTCTATTGTTGCGCGACAGAGCCCTATCACGGAGCATTTTATTGACAGCTTACACGCCTACCGGATGTGCTCTCTTCGCTCGAATGCACCACCTGTTGTCCCCAAGCTAGAGTCGCTTGCTCTGAACTGCGGAGCCTCTGATTTCTCCGACGCGTCAATTGTGGAAATGGTGAGGTCGCGATGGATCCACATTGTCTTTTCCGTATTTCCTGGCGGTATGCAACTTGCCTTGAACATGTCCACGTCTGGAACGTGGACTGTCTCTGAGAGGTTACGCTTAGATTCCGGAATCGAAGGGATGTGTTTATGCACCATTGCGTATCTCTGTCTCCACTTTCATCCTCAACACCCTATTACAAATTTCCTGATATATATGCCCAGACGCTTCGGGCGCGAATAATGGGGCCTCCGTTCGTGTCCGGCAAGATGGACCCACCCAAGCGGCAGGCAGAGAAAAGTCGAGCATCCGGCAACCTCTGCACATACAACGCTACGAAGGGCTCTCCGGCAACCTCATTTTACAGTTTATATACTAGATCCTCTGCCGACAGTCTCCGTTGTTTAGAATCCGAGTTTCCTCTCAAGTTATGACAGTTAACTTGAAATGAAACCCTGACTTGAAGAAGAAGGAAATCCTGGGTCTCTCCGGATTCTTCCCAAGATTTCAGCATAAAGAACGTTCTGTTTGGTTCCTCACAGACGTGAGAAAAAAAGAGAAAACACAATACTTGAGTTAAGTTTCCCTTCCTCCCTTCCTACCTTCAATCTCCATCTCCGCATCTCTCCAATGAGCTAATATGCAGATTCCAAAAAGAACCGACAATTATCCATACGGCCTAGATGTTCGTGTGTTAAGCCCCTCCCCTATTCAAAAAAACTGCTGTAAAAGTATTAGTCGGAATTGAGGTGATACGACCGATTTGAATTTGAGGAAGATAAACTTCGACTGGAGAGAGAACCTTATGCACAGTATACGATAGTAAAGGCCCTGAGCCCCCGCCCAAAAAAAAAAAAACTCAATAAGACTGAACTACTATATACAGACACTGACAGACACAGTAAATGACGACAGAAAATAAAAGCCTGCAGACGAAAAAGGTGCCCCAAGTCAGATTTAGATGACGACTACGTACATAGAGAAGGAATCCCTCAGATAAAGATCTTGTCGATCGCCCAGACCGAATCATTGAGTCTACCATAGTACATACCAAGAGAGAAAAAACATCCTTACCTGGGTACCGAGCACGCCGCATGTGCTTCAATGAAGTTACAGTTTTTTCATGATTAAAGTAAGATATGAAAATTATTCATTTGTTAGACCCCAATCAATTATTACCGGAAAAAGTCCGAAGCTCAGCCCTAGTGTAAACAGGGCAACGTTCCAATCCAAAATGCACAGTACGCGCACGCATCTGGCTATCCATCTCATTTCATGAAAAGGAAGATTTCAGGAGATTCTGGACAGCGCTAAAGCGGTGTGGGCGGTGATTATGCCATAAGTTCAAGGTGTGTCGATAGTGATGATGCATGTTGAATGATGATGATGGTGAAGAGGAGGATGGAAACAAAAATGTACCCAGGGTCAATATCCATACTAGCTTCCGCAATTCTACAAAGAAACGGGGGTCTAATGTCCGTCCGACGATTATCCCAATAGTTGCACTCGGTCGAGGGCTGCTTTACAGTACAGGATGCAACGTGCAAAGTTGCGCATACACGCACATCGGAAGCATCCGACAATCAAAATTGAATCACTTTGCAATGGCGTCAGGAAGGGGAACAGAAGCTATATCAATCACGGAAAATCAGAATACAAAAAAAAATCGTTTCAATTCATTGCCGGTGGTTTTAGTCGGGGGACGGGACTCCAGGGGAGGAAGAAATTGCCCAGAATTGAATATGCCAGCGCTGTGTTGGCTGTCCCTGCTTAGACGGTGGAGTTTCGCGTATTCATCTAAAAGAGTGAGAAGTTTTGAGAGCAAACGATAACACTTGACCGAAGCGGATTTCTAATGGCGGCAGTGCCGCAGCAAGGCTCTTGTATCGTGTCCAAAAACAGAATAGAGCGCGCGAGAGCTTTACGAACGAGCCCGTTCGGGCATAGGTCGAGATCCAAAGACTCGGATTTCGGGAGAAACTAGCGAAAGGGGAAAGGGGTAAATCAGAATAACGACGGTCCAAGGAATATTTACTTACGCATCTAGGTGGCTTGTGTTGTTCTCTTTGCCCGCGCTATGCTCTATGACTCAAGTGCAAGAGTCCGAGGGTATACTGCTCGAATAAATATCGGTCTTGAATGAAGCGCCCTCGACGACAAGATCACCGTGAGCGCGTGAGCGGAAAAAGTTTGTATGCCGCCTGTCTGATATATAGACGAGTTATCATAGGAATTCCTCTGCGACATATTTCTGATCCTCGTCGTGTGCTCAACAATCAAGGCGGAATACGGGGTCGACTAGGTTCGCGGATGTATTGGCATGGAGCTATTGTTGTGATGCTAGGAAAAGAAGATTCTGCTGTCTACCGAATACACAACACTCCTCACCTTGATACTTTGTTAAATGGGGTTGCTGGCAGCTATTGGTGGGGAAGAACGCTTCGGCCGATAGGGACGGCGAGTCACGTGCATCAGGATCCAGGATAGCTGTCAGTGTCAGTTGACGAAGGCTGGGCAGGGCCAGAGCTTTTGCTCGCAGCCCACGACGATCCCAACGAATGGCAATGCATCGAGCTCTAGTTCTTGCGTCTGTTGCATGCCTCGCGGCTGTCGTCAGCTGTCTTCCCAGTGGCCACGGGTCTTTTCGAGTTGTCAGCGTCCGTCAAGATAACTCTAACATTCCGTCGCAGTGCCAGTCTGTGTGCGATCCAGTCATTGACCCCATTGACGCCGTAAGTATCAGGTGTGCGGAGAGACCATAACGTTATTGAAATGTCTGACCTTGTAGGACACTTGCACTCCTTCAGCCTGCTGCAACAACAAGTTTGTAGGAAATCTTGCATCTTGCTTTGAATGTGTTGGAAATCTTACCGGCACCTCTGATTACACCATGTCCCAAACTATTGTCGATGGTAAGAGCCACTTGAAGTCAAAATTTGAAAAATCGGTGAAAACTTCCCTTGTCATTCTCGTAGAATTTGTCTCTTCGTGTGCTCTGGAAGGGTTCAACATTTCAGATCCTACTCTTCCGGGGCAGAGCTCATCAAGAAGCTTGTCGAGCCTTCCGACATCGTCTGCTCCACATGCGTCTGGCTCTGGCTCTTCTTCGTCGACCATGCATCAAAGTACTGTAACTGCAATCACTTTTTCATCGATTCCGTTCCCCCAGACCACTGTCACTTCACTGCCGACCACTATCTCATCTAATCCAGCTTCGACTTCGGCTTCGACCAGTGCTACAGGTGGTAATAGCAACGCCAACGGCTCGCCGCAGGCTCTGGGCTGGAGTAGGACTATGATTTGTGGATTTATTGGGGCTGTAGCTGTAGGATTCGTAGTTTGACGTTCTGAGATGCTTCACTACGATGAAAATTATCGTCTAGTTCTTTGAATATCACAAAACCATACTCACAAGTTTGTGTGTCAGCCCGTACTGTGAAGCCCAATTCGGGACTCCAGGCGCCGTCGCCTTTCATGTGATTTCTGAGCTGGCCAATCCGGTTTGCCAATTTCCCCGCTTTTTGATTCCTTTCCTCCATCGCCTGCCATGTCCGGGAGTTCCAATCATCAATTTACCTTTGAAGATGTCGAGAAAGTGCGTAAATTCGGTCTCAAATTCTTCTGGTCTGAAGAGGCTGTATTTTCAGCATAACAAAGAAGGCGACCTCGTAAGCTCAAGTTGATACGTTCCAGAAGCTTCAATCTAATTACATTCGCCAAGTGGATCGTCATTGACGCTAAAGTCTACGACCTGACCAAATTTGCCGACCTGCATCCTGGAGGTCCAAATGTTCTGTTCGCAGAGGGCGTAGGTCAGCAGTTCAACCAGTCATTTCGCTTTTCCAATCCAACCTCTCTCTAGCCGGAAAAGACGCCACAGACACTTTCTTTGGACTTCATCGACACGAGGTACTTTTACGGCCCCAGTATGCCAGGTTGCAGATCGGCATAATTCAAGGCCAAGAAGAACTCGTTAAACCCCCAGTGCCCGGTGCATTGTCCAAAGTTCCCTATGCAGAACCATCGTGGCTGTCACAAGGTTATTTCACACCATACTATTCCGAAAACCATCGCACATTCCAGAAAGCTATTCGCAAGTTTTTTGAAGAGGTAGTCCGTCCGGAAGCTATCAGATGCGAAGAGAATGGAAAGAAGATTTCGCAGGAAGTCGTGGATAAGATGAGGTGCGAGATTCCACTGTGAACGCTGTAACGCTATGTTTTTGATATCTCGTTTGCACTCCTATCTCTCTATCTCTTTCTCAGCGATCTTAACATAATCGCCATGAGATTGGGTCCCGGAAAGCATCTTCAAGGACGAACCTTGTTGGGGGGAATCGTAAAACCCGAAGAATTCGACTACTTCCACGAAGTCGGAAAACCTTATTCTTCATCCATGCCCCTCCGATACTCACTTTCTTTTTTTGCTGCTTCTAGCTCATTCTGAACATTGAACTTTCCCGGTTTGGCACGCGTGGTTTCGTCGATGGCATGCTCAACGGTGCCGTTATCGCGCTGCCGCCAATATGGAATTATGGTTCTCCAGAACTGCAAACCAAAATCGTGCCAGAAGTACGTGTATTTTTCACAAAGCATGATGGTTTCCTATCTCGTCGCTAACACTTGGGTTGCTCTAGATCTTGTCTGGGAAAAAGTACATTGCACTGGCCATTTCAGAGGCGTTCGCAGGAAGCGACGTCAGCGGATTACAGACGACCGCAGTTAGAGACGGGGATTACTGGGTGATTACTGGGACTAAAAAGTTCGTGAGCTCCCCCCCCAAGTTGGGGCTCCGTATATTCCGGCGGTAACACTGACTGTGCATAACGTAGATGGATCACAAATGGAACTTTTTCCGACTACTTTACAACGGCTTGCAGGACCGAGGTTAGTTCCGTACCGCGTCGCCGTCGCTGTCGATGACCCGCCGCTGCCCGCCAAATTGATGTTAACGGTCCGATAGAAAGGTCTCACCGTGATTTTGGTTCCGAGAGGGGAAGGCGTATCGACAAAACAGATCAAGACATCTTATTCATCTACCGCTGGGACGGCCTTTGTGATATTTGACAGAGTACGAGTGCCGATCGCCAACACTCTGGGTGAAGTCGGCAAAGGCTTATCTGTCATCCTCAGTAATTTTAACCATGAGAGGTGGATGGTTACTGCATGCAGTGTTGGTGCTCAGAGGGTCATCGTAGAGGAGTGTCTAAAGTGAGTCTGCGTTCTTTTTCTTTGGGTTAGGCTGCTCCCTAGTTGAGGCTTATTTGCTGACTTGAACTATGCGCTGCTAACAGATGGGCTAACCAGCGAGTCGTCTTTGGAAAACCTCTCACTGCTCAAGCCATGATAAGAAACAAACTTGGCAAGATGATTACTAGGATAGAGGCTTGTCAGAATTGGCTTGAACTCATCACGCACCAGATGAACAACGTACGTGTTTCAGCCACTAGTAACGGATGCTCGGGGACACGTTTTCGTCCTACCTACATCTCAGGATCGTACACGCCCTCGTACATCTCCGGTTCTACCCTTATCTCATCTCATCTCCATCTTCATAATTCAATCTCATCTTTTTTTTTTTTGTGGAAATCTCCTGCGGTCGGCTCATCGCTGTTTTTGATTATTATTATTTTTCCTAGATGACCTACAATGAAATGTCGGATAAGTTAGCGGGTCAGATAGGCTTATTAAAGCAGTAAGTGCTAGTGCTTTGTTGTTTTTCAAATGCCCGCGACCTTCTCGGGGGCTTGTGTATGCCGTTATGATTTCTTCATTCCTCTTTGTCCCCGTTCAAACCGTTTGTTTTCGGCTTGGTGTCGTCTTTGCCCAACTTTTTTCATCTTCCAGGGTGTACAATTTACACCCGTCCAATGACAAAATAAAACCTTATCGATGAGAACTCTTTTCTTCTTTGATTTTTTGCCTTCTACCACCTTCCGATTTGCACGAAATCTGGTTTCATTTCCGGTCTTTCGCCTATCTAACTAACGCTAACTGAATCCTTCTCTGTGTTCATGTTCGCAGATTCGTATCTCGGTGTGGAAGGGAAACGGCCGAAGGTATGTTCGTCGGTATCATCCCATTTTTTCTCAGCGAGCGCGATTTTGGGCAGTAGGGTTTTTGGTATCTCCGGTACATTGCGGAAACTTGGCGGATTTAGCTCGTTACAATTTTACCGCTTGTTCGTTGGAGCCCTAGACACTTGATATTTTTGTGTCTTTTTTTATTTTGTATAGCGCTAGCGGCAATTTTTGATCACTGATGGTGGCGGGTATGCCTTCCTTTTTTTCTTTCTTTAAATTTAGATGCAACGCAAGTATTCGGAGGACGGGCCTTGACGGCTACTGGGATGGGTAAACTTATTGAAAATGTAAGCGATCGCGTTTTTCTCTGGCTAGTAGTGAATACACTGAAATGTGTTTCTCGTAGTATCACCGAACATCAGGCTTTGATGCCATTCTTGCTGGAGCTGAAGATGTTCTTGGAGATCTTGGAGTGAGGCAGGCAATGAAGAAGATGCCTAAGGAGGCGAGACTGTAGAATGGCGGTCTGGAAGTGAGGTAACCCAAAAGAATCGGTTGTTTTCGGAGTTTACACTGTAGGATTATTGTTTTCAGATTTTTATGTAGACAAGTTTTATTACAATGCGCCCAGCTTTATTTTTGTCAACAAGAATTCAAAAACCAGACAGGCAAGCGGAAGCTAGGCGACACCGGCACGAACAGTTTCGCTGGATTGCCTTTCGTGCTGTCTTATTCCCGCCAGGGACGGTGTATGATCCGCCATTCGTAGTTAACAAGGAAAGGAAGGCACGCTCTCAAAGCTTCCTCGCAAGTAAAATACCCAACAGCAGTCCCCGAGGCGACCATGCGAAGTTTCAGCGACGATACCCTCCATTCATTATATGCGCCCGCCTCGCCGCGAATCATCAACTCGGATAGGAAAAGTGCCTGTGTGATGACCCAAAAAGACAAGTTGAGGGACTCAAAAAGTGAGGACTTGAAGAACTAAAAAGTGCGAAAAAGAACCCACCAGATCGAGTGGTCGATTCGGGAACATAATCTGTAGCTCCTCCTCAGTTATGAGAGGTCCTAGGTTCAGGAAGGAGTGGAAGACTTCAATAGTCAGATTCAATGACTTGAGGTGGGGAAAGTGCAAGGCCAAAAGGTCAAAAATATGGGGGCCAAAATTTCTCGGCTCAATGCCAAGATGGCGGAGTGGTGAGGGAGAATAGGAAAGGGCCCGAACGACAGTTTCCACTTCTTCTAAAGTCAACAGTTCATATTCGAGAACGAAAGATTCGAGCTGATGAGCTACAGAGGAAAGTAAAGCGGATAGAACAGGTAGATCCCACAGTTAATCCGCAGAGAATTGAGAGAGGCCAAGGTACGTGTGAGGCCTTGTGTAGTGAGGATATCTGAGATCCAGGACCGGCCGTCCAGCGAGTATGGACGAGAGGTTCGGTAGGGGACATGAAAGAGTTTCAGGTCGCGAAGTTTGGGACTGATTTTGTGAACGAATTTGTTGAGACTGGCCGTACCGTTTCTGAGACAATATTGGCCAATACCCGACATAAAATATAGATGGAAAGAGACGAGTTGAAGAAAATCTGTGTTGCAGAGAACATAAAAACACGCGGAAAATTCACAATCGAGCTTGAGGGAAAGGTCCTCAGATGAGATAGTGACAGGATTCGCAGCGTCATCGAGAGACTGGATATGAATATGGCTAGACGTTCGGGGTATGCGTTTGTGAATTCCTGCCGTTTTAATAGAGCAACATTCAGATCTTCCAGAGATGGGAGATCCACGGAAGGTAAGCACTCTGTGGTATGGGATGGAATCCGTAAGGTGAGTTTGGTAAGGGTTCTACGGAAAGGGGATATGTCAAGTAAAGACAGAAATGCTGTCGTTGCTTCTGCAGCATCTGGCCACACATCTTTTCGAGGCGCATGTGGCCAGAAGATCCAGAAGGGAAAAGGACCACTGGGGTGCTGCTGCCAGATCAGCCAATATTCTGGGACATTGTCGAGGGTCTTCATCGTTTCAAGGGCGAGCTGAATCTGCTCATTCATCCGTGTTTTCTGGAAAGCCAGCTTTTTCCGTTTAACATAACCAGGGTCGAAAACGGCGCGAATAAAGTCCGTAGTACTAGACAAAATCATCCTGGCTAGGCGGCGCGGCGGGTCCGTCTGAGCAGAAACCGACCAACGTGTTGGTCGAATGTACAAATAACGAATATGATGGCCCAGAGATGAAGACCTGCAAAAATCATTAGGCTTGATACAAGAGATCCTCGTCGACTAACCTAATGGTTCTCAATCGACTTTTAGCCTTCTCGTCAAACAGGACAATGTCGAGCTTTCGGTATAGCAATTGCTGTGTCATTTCAAGGAAAGCATGATTGACTAGGCTAAGTCGTATAATGTCGTTTAAACAAAGATATTCAAATATGCCCCACCAAATCTCGGTGGGTAGCTGGTCGAACATGGAAAGATGTTTTGAACAGTAACTATGGTGATATTGGTGATGAATACGGCGTGATGGCTGTGTTATAGAGTTTTACCCAGCGCTTGGTCAAGAAAGAGAATATATAGAAAGAGAACATATTACGATGTATATCTGGTATCCCACAGAACCATTACCCTCATCCCACTCTTCTCTAGCCGCTCCAGTGGTGCACAAGCAGCGCTTACTACCTTCCGTCGATCCCGAAATCTCAGCGTAATTCTCGGAGGCAGTCCACCTGGAATGTAGACACGTTTGAAAGGGATCCAAGGATCCATCGCGACTTCACCATATCCACAATTGACGCGTCGTTGAAGTCGCGGGCTCCGCAGCTGAGAGTGAGAGACTGAAGGCGTGGGATAAGGGGCGAAGAATTCGAGCGTAGACAAGACAATTGATACGCATGTAAGCTGCAGATGAATCGCTCCATAATAGGACCCTGGTGGTGTGCGATCGATGAATCATCAATGAAAGGCTCACCGAAGTTGGTAAATGGCTTAAAAGATGCACGAGATCTGATCTGCAAGCGCTAAGCTCTTCATAGAAGAAGTAGTCAAGGGGAACGAAGACAGCTGGACAAAGCTCATGAATTTGCTGAAGCTGCTCCATGACCTAGGGTGGCGAAATGTTGTAGACGAAGACTTCTGAGTGTGAGACAGCGCAGGACCGAAAACACCGAGCTTTCATGGTCACGACCATCGTGCCGCACAATCAGTGTTTCTAACCGCGAAGAAGGCCGGAAATAAGCAGTATATTGACCGGATGCGCATTCATCCAAGGCCAACGAGATGAGATTCGGATTAGCTCGAAGAAAGTTCTCGGGACAGGGAAGAATAGGGTTGAAAATCATACTTGAGGAAGAGTGCTGAGTGGTATCGACATTCCATCAAACTCGCCCCATAATCTTAACCTCTTCAAATTTGGAACCTTCTCAGCTAAAAAGTCTGTATCCAAGTTATGCACAGACAGTGCCACGTCCTCTAGAAGTAGAAAGTGAGGATAAGGTACTCCCTCAAAGATTTCCTCGAGGTCTAACCCATGAAACGAGCCAATGAATTTTTGCCAGCGATGACTCGATTCAATCAATTTGGTTATAATCGAAGATCGCCGTCGAAAAATGGAGATCCTGGGTAGCGAGTTCGACAGCAAGAGGACATGACCCAGAGCGCGCCAAAGCGACAATCAAAGGAAAAGTGCGTCCATTCCAGCCGCTGCCGTGCCTCCACAAGAGTCCATCATCCGTATCATTACACCAGTCCAATGCCATCCTGGACCAAATATCAGGCATAGTCAGTTCTCCCCCGGAGCACACACTGCGATAGCCATCGCAGGTGCTGGCTCGAAACGCAATCGGCGATTTGGAGACCCTGAAACGATTTGTGTCACAGCAAGTCAAAAACGGCGCTAAGAAGCTCGTCAGGGAGCCTGCGAATGGGTGACAGTAACATTTTGACCCGAGTCGCGTATTCGCGGAGACCCTCCTTCTGGGAGGTGAGAAATAAAGCTCGAGCTTTGGATCGGTCAATTTCGGCTTCGTAGTCCTGCAAATCCAACTCTGCATTTTTAAGAATCGACGCGACTTCCTCTGGCTGGATCGACGCTGGACCAGTTTTCGATCTTAATCTATAATTGGGAGACGCGAAATCTGGAGAGACGCGAGGATGAAGAACGTTTTCGCCGAAGTGGGTACACGGATACATGATGAGAGCAAGAAACAAGAGTCAAGAGAAAAAATTGTGAAACGCCGGCGGCTAAAAGGCTCGGCAAATAGAGCTGACTGTCAGTGTACGGATCATCTTTTTATACAAACTTTTGCTTCACATAGACGGTCACTCAGAATTTACGGCTTGTGTAGGAGGCCTAATTATGTTTCTATGACATTGAGTAGATGGTTTGAGCACCATAAATGTTGCCGGGAGATTGTGTGCTCGTTGCCAGCGAGATGCCGAAAAGGGTGGGATTTTGGTCAGAATGGGATGACAACGTTTCTCTGCAATATTGAAGTGAGAAAAACTCCTGATATTCTGGAATTAATTGCGTAGCTTCTCCTATACACTCTAAACATTTCCTTCTGCTCATGCTTCCAGTGAATCAGCATCGGTGGAATGAAATTTAGCAGATTATTGCGGTATAAGATGCCGATCTTTAACTGTAATACAGTTTGGCCGCAGTCTCGTCGATTCGATATCTTATCTTATCAGAAATTACGCAAGATCAGTCGTTGCTTCTACTTGAGGCTATTTGTAAGGTCACCGTATTCACAAGGTCACCACCCTCACCCTCATCTCATCTCCAGCCGGTATCCAAACAAGGGGAGAATCTTCCAAGCGTACGCTCTTCGTAGACAACGCGGTCAAGGGGAACGACGACCGTCGGACAAAGGACGCTGAACTTGCCGCGCCACGAGGAGCACCTGCCCAAGGTCAATGAGATGAGATTCGGATTAGCTTCAAGGAAGCGCTCGAGGTTCAGTGGGATCGGACTAAAATCCTTGTGAGTGATTCAATAGTAGTTGGGTACATCATATCGGTTCTCTATCCTGTATTTCCAAGCGCTTCAAGTTAATAGCTTTGCTCGCAAAGAATTCCGGGTCCCCAGAACAGATTCAGATCCTCTGGAAGTGGGGAGGTGCAATGTTGGCAAAGAGATTGTCGAGCGTAAACATGTTATAGGTGAGGAACGTAAACATCTGCCAGCGGTGTATCTGCTCAGACAGTCTGGTCATTATGAGGGGTGAAGTTGACTGACATCCACTGCAATTGAATCGGTTCCCAGGTCGATTTCGATTTGTGAGCCAACGTGATTGGAAGCGATCCAGTGATAAGAATAAAGGTTGAAGGGTACTGTCGTCCCACCACGCAGCCGGGTTATCCAATATCATCCCAAAGAAATCCTAGACCAAGTTGGGCACAACCAGTGCATTCTTCCTCCATCGTGAACACACGCTGCTGAGAGCCATCACAGGTGCTGACTCGAAGAAGAATGCGTTTGACGTTGGGTAATCGCTGACCATGAAGTAATTCATGTCACAGCAGCGCAGAAGCTCGTCTGGGAGCCTGCGAACAGGTGAGAGCAATGTTTGAACGCGATGAGCATAATCTCAGAAAAGGGACTTCTGCGTAGCATTCCGAGCTTCAGCCGGTTACTTTCGGCTTCGTAGTCCTGCAAATCTAGCTGCATTTTTTTTAGGATTGACGCGACATCTTCAGGCCGGACTGACACTGGACCTATTTCCGACCGCAATCTGTCGCGCAGAGAGACGAAATCAGGGGAAACATAAGGTTGGAAAATGCACAGTCGGCATGCATTTCTGTTGAACGGTCACGTGTCCGAGAAAATGCTCTTTGACATCAAACCACGCTCATCCTTCAAACTCCCCGCTCCAGAAGAGATCTTGCACGGGATTGCAATACCGAAAAGTCCAAAAGATGTGTACTCGCTGCATTACGAACATTGCCTGGCCAAACAAACAAATCAGCCAAATTTGGCTCGTGTATGTAGATATTACGGACCTCTAACTTATAGCCGGTGACGATCCAACGCGTCTCAAGTTTCGAATATCATCAATAAGGTATGCGCCGTTTCTACTGTTGCATTTTTTTCCGCTAATCTCCTGTCTAGGTAGGAAGAAGTTAAGGTTTGAAGTTATTCCCCAGAACTTGTCGTGAAAATCCTGTAACTTGGAACGCTCATCTATTCGTCGAATTTTTAACTTCTGAGCGGGGCATCGCCAAGATATAACTCTGGCTGTTCCCTCTCTACGAAATTTCTTTTCGAGGAGGTGATTAGTGTGCCTCAGAGAGCCCAAATGTTGTATGTTCTTGCAGTAACGATTAAAAGGTAACCGCGCGACTTTGTCGTCAGAAAGCAACTCTTGGCCTCCAAGTTTCTTCTTTTGGAGTCGGATCGACGCGACTTCCTCTAAAGGAAATGACACCAAGCTTGATTTTAATGAGAATTTGTTTGCCATGCGTTCACAAGTATAGGTCAAGAAATCAAGAGAGCACACACACATGCACCTCTGATAGCTCTGAGCTGGATCTCTGGTCAAGAATGACGGCTATTGGCCCCATTTGGGCCACATTTTATTGTTATTCAACTTCCGCAAAAAGGTAGGAAACGCTTACGTGATGGCGTCGAACAACAGGTATTTAAGCAGCTCAATCATCTGCGCAACACGGTCATCCCTCAACCATGTCCAGCTTGAACTTGGCTCCACTCCCGGAGGAGCTCCTCCTCCGAGTTATCGAAGACTTGGCTTACCTTCCAGACCCATACGACCTGAGCAAATGGCCTCCAGAACTCAGGTTTAATTCGGTATCACAGGAATTACTATTCCTGTCTTCGGCAAGCAAACAGATCCGACGAATCTGTCTTCCATTCTTGTTCGCATACGTTCCCTTTCGGGATCCAGAGTCGCTTTCAAGGCACCGTGACTATTTCAACACCTCCGTTTTGGATCTTATCAGGCGCGTACAAAATACCTCTTCCATTCTGTCCTTTTTGGCTGAGGTTGTTGTGTTATAACAGGGTGATAAGGTTCGACCTAAGAGAGGACCTGGACCCGTTACGAAATTCCTCGATCTTACGCGAAACGCTCCCTCGACTCAAGAACCTTTCTTGCATTGACCTGAGGTTCGCCAATGCCCTAGGCGTCCCATTCCTAAACGCAGTCAGAAATTATACGGTTCTTGTTCGTAGTTTCTCTGTATTGCCTGCCGACGACCTAGCCTCCCTGGATCTGTCCAAAATTTCGATTTTCGCCGGAGATGTTTCTTTCTTTACCGACCATCTACCCTCATCCTCACCCAGATCTCCGTTTAAAAGCATTTCCTGTCTTGACGTAGGCAAAGCAGACCTGGTAGGAGACAGCTTTGGTAATCAAGTTTACCGAGGTCTCCACTCCCTTATCTATTGCAATGAAATCCCCCTGATGAAATGGCTTCCGGCGTTCACTGCCAACCATCCATTTCTTTTCGAGATCAGGTCCCATTATGACCCGATAGATGATCCCGATGATCACCGAGTACCTTGTTTTGATGGGTTTGTCGAGAATGCACGTCAAGCGCAAGTGGATTACTGCAAGTTTGATATCCCCCAATATACCCTCACTCGCACCAGTCCTTCATCGGGCTTCCCAAAGCCTATACAGATTGCATTCCAGGGCTGGTATTTATCTGATCTTCATATTCGAATCTGGGAGTCTACGATCCAGATTCTGACCCTCGTCGCTGGTTCCTTTCCCAACCTTGGTTCGCTCGATCTTCATTTCGGGCACACGTCGCTTGGCGGACTTGATTTAGAGTATGACCCGGTACGTTCCGCTGCCCCCCCCCCCCTCCCCCGATCGCACTCGTACATCGTTGTTAATTCGTGTCATAGGATGAGGTGAACAACATTCTGGCTAGCTTCCATTCGCTTACAGATTTACGGTCGACGAATATGTTCTCTCACCTGCGGTTGCCTTCCTCATTGATATCCACTATGGAACCCGACATCGATCCTTCTCCGCCAAACGAAACATCGGGCACGGTCTGGAAGGGAGTTCAATGGAAAGTACGCCGATATGCACCTCGCATTGCACTGGCCGTTCCATCTCTAAAGTCCATGTTCATTTCGGAGGACGTTGCTGAGATCGTTGGGACCTCTCCTACGGCGCAATGGAAGATTGACAGAAGCGATGGCAAGCTCAATAGGCTTATTGATCTTAATGATCTGAATTTCGACTTTTTACCATAGCGGCCCAAGAAAAACAGACATTCTTTCCTCAGCAGATAACGCACAATTTGATGTAACAAGTTTCATTAGAAAAACAAATGTCGCGGCGGGTATTGAGTACACGTACAAGTAGATAGAACTCGGAGAATAAATAAGCATTAATCAATAGCGACAACGAGGACAAGGAAGCCATATAGTTACTAGTACATCCTAGATTATTAGAAGCGGAAGCAACAGGAGAGAAAAACGTGATTTTTTTTCGCTCGTACTCGAACCCCAAATGTCGACTTGCCTTTCAATCACGCCTAGATCTAGAAGTATCTCTCTCTCCTCAATACAAACTCGAGAACTTCTTTCAATCGAGCCGCCCGCCCTTTCCTTTCACATTCTTTCCATATGACTGTCCATTGCCATCTGGCGCATCGTCCGCGAGCGCTCGTTTAACGGCGATAACGACCAATATTAATGCGACGAGCGCTAAAGAGACGATATGCATAGGGTGATTGATAACGTATTCTTCGATGGCTTGAAGCCGAGAGCTGAGGTACTATGGATAGGTTTAGTGGGCGATACGAAAAAATAGTCAAAAAGCAAAGCTCACTCTAGCGGTACGCTCGATCATGTTCTCCGAGTTACGAGCAGCAATTTGGTGATGGGCGATACTATCGAGAGCGGAAAATACACTGGAGGAGCCAAGTCTGATAGGTGACCCCGAGGTGTCGACGTTGTAGTAAACAAGAGCCTAGATCCAGGTCGTAAGCATTTGGAGGAAGAGACGTAATCACTCTTTTCCTCACCTGGTGGTCTGCAATGACTACATCGACATCATCAACGTCTAAAGACGCCGCTGCTCCGCTGCTCTTGATCCCATACATGCTGCTCATCCAATCTTTCCATCTCTCTGAATCCATCCAAGCAAATACCACCGGCCGTTCCTCCCGACCCTTCTTAAGCAAACCATTTCCGCCAGTCCGCGTTCGCCACTGTTGCCCCAGCTGCTCCATACGCTCCTGGATCTTTCCTTTGTTGTCCTGCGTATATGCAGCCAAGACGACATAGGGTCGAGCAGGAGCGTTCATGATACTTTGGAAAGTATCTTGAGTCAACTCGGATGTGGTTGGGAGACGGTGAAGGGTAAGCCATGACTTGATTTCGTTCAATGTGCTAGCCTGGGCCTGGAGTTGACCGGACACTGTCTGGGAGGTGAATGTCGCCGCTGGAGCAGTAAAGTCGTGGTCTCTAAAGGCTGCGATAGCCCACGACGTAGAAGGTAGTGAAATTTTAGATGTTAGTGTGGAAGGAGCGTCAGGGATAGCGTAGACTGTCGGTGAACCCAAAAGGGGAGCAAAGAGTGGTTTGAGAGTGGTCTGGAAAAAAATATGAATGAGAACAACGTCTGCATGATGCCAAAACTATATACGCACAAGAAGCTTGCTATCGCTAGAGGGATAAAGCAAGACATATATCAAGCTTTCTTCAGATACGTGTTTCTCGAGTTCGTCTGCCGTGATTTGTTTAACGCCGCTTGACATAGCCATCAGTCAAGGGTTGGGAATTTGAAAGACATGACTCACGATTCGCTAGCCTTCTCTGCAAAATCCCTCAGCTGATCCAATTTCCTTGAGCCGCTGTATTCGGTCTTGGAGCCTTGGGAAAAGTAAAGCAGGCTAGGGAAGCCTGGAATTTGCTGGGACTTGCAAAGCGCTTTGTGAGCTTCGCAGTCGACCTCGGCAATGTTGAGCTTATATTGCATGCTTTTCGCCAGGTTCTTCCACGTCGGAGCAAGTTTCTTGCAATGGCCACACCTTGTTCACAGTAAGAACACCGGGCTGAGTGAAGCTCTAACATTCGGACTTACCAGGGTGCATAAAATTTGACAAATGCTGGACCTTCGCTTAACGTGCTATCAAAGTTGCTATCGTTGAGAACCATAACGTTTCCTGTTGGATTAGCATTTGTGTCGGGGGTCTCTTGTATAATTTCTTCATCTGCATCTTTTACGAAGGGAGGAGGTGCAGCGGGTGCATGTCGTTTGAGGAATTCGGTTAGACGTGGAAGTTCTCTGGCGCCTTTGAATGTCTCGACGAATTCGCCGTCCTTGTAAATGTTCATCTGAGGGTACCCTTTGACTCCATTGGAGTTACATAGATCTGATTTTGAAGTCATTGATAATGAATATATAAGTTTGTAAATTTCAAAAACGTACCTCCATGAACAGCACAGTTGATTTGAGCAAGCCGAACCCCAGTAGCATCCTCGTTGCTGTCTGCATTCTTCTCCACAAGCTCCTCCCAAGTTGAAGCGAAAGCTCTACAATGCCCACAATAAGGAGAAAAATGTTCAATGAACCATACTCCGGTCGATATGCTTTCTTTAAAATTGTCCGGTGTCAATTCTGATGAATGTACAGGTAGTGCTGAGCAGACCAGAGTTAATGAAAGTAATAGTGGAAGATTTCGCAGATGCTGCCAGAGCTTTACGGTAATCATCGTTGTGAACGTTGAGGGAAAGAGAAGAATTTCGGCCCCTTAGTAATTCCTGCCGGGGACGAGCCCGATGCGGTGCCGGCTATCTTATTCTTATCAGTCACGTTTGGCGCCGCCCCGGCGAACCACCGAAGGTCCGGAAAGCACCTGAATGCAAACTTTTAGATTTGACCACGACCGTTATTCGGCTTACGCCCTTTTATTTTCTCCAGTTCGCGATCCAGGAAAAATCAAGCAGCGTATTGTCGCTGCAGCGAACATACAGGGCTCAGAAGGCGACCAGGAACGAGATGCGGTTAATTTTGCTTTCATCGAACCGGCATTGGTACGTCTGTATTAGCCATGTAGCCAAGGGCCTTAATAAACCTTTCTTGAAAACTATAGATTACAAGTAGCTTACATCTTGAAACAGCTATTCATCAAGCTATCATCGCTGAATCCCAAGGGTCATTGCGGACCAGGACTGTCCATTCAGAGATCCTCTTTGCCCTCAACCCGACAAACAATGTAGGCCCAATCGTTCTTTCCAGCTTCAGCTAAATTGACGGGATTGTTAGATTACCGAGGCGATCCGTCGATATGGCGTATCAGATTCCAGTAAATCACTTCTGGTCGTACTGATAGCGGATGAACCCACAAATCCTTCGACCGTGGAGTCGAAAATGAAAAAAGCCGTAGATGGGGTTGCAGTCCCATTCAGTGGGCTGCAAGATTTGACAGATTGGGATAGGGTGAAGAAGGTAAGCGTGCGCCTACTTGTACTCTCCAAGTTCTTATCTCGTATTCGTGTAGTACCATAAGCTGGATAAGGAAACCAGAGAAAGGGAGAGCGGAGGTGCAGACCGTGATTCCATACGAGCCTTCATCGATAACGTTGTCACAAGTTCTGTCGCTATGAAGACGGTCATGCAATGAAGTTCGCCATCGGGCCTGTTTCTATTTATCAGCTCTGATTCTTCTGGCTTCTGCGCGGCTGGAGTGGTGTATTATTTCTCAATCTGGGCCTACGGAGCCCGCCTAAAGCGCTGAGCATCGCGTCCTTATATCTATCGCTCTTCCGCTCTTTCCTATCTGCCAAATACTGATAGGTATGTATATTTGGACCACCCTCCCACCCTTATTTTCTTGAGTTTGTTACTAGTAAATTATATAAACACTCTCTAGTGTTTTGGAATCGACCGAAACGCTCCGGGTTTGTGTCTCTGTGCGTGTTGGTGTTTCTGCTTATTGCCCACCCACGCGCCGGGCCAAGCCCAGCCAAATCCCAGCCAGATTCTTTCTTCAATATTCTCTTGTGCTTTAGAGCTACTAGCTCTCTCCAATAACTTACATTGCACGACTTGGAAACGTAGGACTTATCAGCATGGCGAAGTGGTAGTTCGCGGGGTCACTTGACTGAAACAAGTTGCTGCTAATTTCGTACGTCGTGACTTTAATTTTTGTCTCCTTACCGATTCCATTCACTATCTCTTACAAACCCAGTCGTTTTTCCAAAACCTCCTTCACCCTAACCCTCCACTCCCACTCCAAAATCGCATATCCTACAACGTCCGTATACGCCCCACTCCTCATATCCACCCAGGCTTCCTTCTCCTGCATCTCCAATCTCGCCCCCGCAACATTCTCCAACCACCCCCTCATCCCCTCATTCCCCGCATCCGTCTTCAAATACACCCTATGCATCTCCAGCACTTCAAACACATACGAAAACAACGTATAAAACGTATCCGTCGCGACCCCCGTTCGATGGACATCAGGCGATATCAATATCCCAGTCTCGCAGGACCTTTGCGCAATATCGATATGGAACGCTATCGTCGCCCCGATAAACTTTGTTTCCCCGTCCTTCTCGCACCAAAGAATATTAAACTGGTGACAGGTCTCATCCGCAGCTCTAGACTCTCGGAGTTGGCGAATATCGTCCACAGAACACTGTTCTGGGAGGAAATGCAAGTGCTTGCGAGTGATAGGATGAGAACGGAGGGCAGCGTATGCTGCATCGTGTTCTTCAGCTGCTTGGATCAGCTTTATACGACCAGTGCGGGAAACAAGTTCTGGAACTTGGGGTTTGATAGCAGTCGCCATAGGGAGGGGGGGTTCAGTTTTGGTCGAAAGTGAGTAATTGACTCCAAATTTACTCTTTAAATAATTCATTTTGTTATTTTTTTTTCGGACCCGGAACAAACGCGCGAGTCATCAGGTCCATTCAGAATTGACATTGAATTCATATCGTACGGGCTTAGTACTTAGTCCTAATCGATTTCTCAAAGCCCGCTTCACCCTCTCCCTCCACTCCCATTCACCCTCTCCTCCCTCTCCTCCCTCGCCCAGCGACATTCTCCAACCACCCTTTCATCCCCGCATTCCTACTATCCGTCCTCAGATACACCCTATGCTCAAACACATAGCAAATCAACGTTTACAGCACATCTACACCCATCCCTGCCCTCTGAACATCCGGGACTAGAGTGATCCCAGCCTCACACGACCGATGTTCCATATCAATACGAAACGCCATCGTCTCTCCGATAAACTTGAATGACCTCCCAACTTTTTCTCTTTCCCTCCTTCCTCTCCCCGCTAAAACATGATACTCATAATAATCCCTACTCTCAGCCCTCGCCTCCTCAATCACTACACCTTTCGGGAAAATGAGGCAAATACCTCCTTATCGAAGGATCTCTCATCAGCTTAGCCACAAACACCGACCGTGACTGTGTTCCGAGTACAACGAATCCGACGAATCAAGATGATGGAAAGGTGGGGGGGGACCATACTGTACTTAAAGCTAATGAGAAGGCCCAAAATCACGTGAGGGCGTCAGGGTAAAAGGACTCGGACCGGCTCCCGTGTGTTTTTACTCCCTCTCCAATGAATCTTGTCGGCCGACTGTGCATGTCTCGGCGTACAATAAGCACTGACCGCCTTCTTATCGCTGGCTGGATATGCTGCAGAGGACTTTATTACCAAAAAGACGAAAGCAAATGAAAGCGGTCCAGATGGCTCAACCATGTGCCGTCAGCGTTGGAGTGGAGCATGTAAAAAAAAAATATGACATCAGGAAGAATCCGGCCTGGGGTTTTATAAAACGCTGCGGAGGCGTCTTAGATTCCCAACTATCACCACCCACCCCCGACATTGAACAATCATGGGTGCCTTGTTTCACGTGTAATGTTCCCCCCCCCCCGCCTCCCTCCTTCTCCTCATGCTAATGTCCAATCTAGTGAAGGTGTCCCCATCGGCCCCGTTTCCGTAGCTCTTGCCCTCATAGCTTCAATGGGCGGTTTCATCTTCGGATACGACACTGGTCAAATATCCGATATCCTCCTCATGCCTGACTTTCTCCTTCGTTTCGCCGACTGTTCATCCAACGCAAATCTTTCCAACGCCACCACCCAATGCACCTTCACCGACGTTCGGTCAGGTCTTATCGTCGCCCTATTATCCATCGGAACCCTTGCCGGAGCCCTGATGGGTGCTCCTGTCGCCGATTTCTTAGGACGACGGTACGCCATGATCGTGGAATGTGCCATTTTCATCGTCGGCGTCATTGTCCAAATCACCTCGTTTTCCGTCTGGCAGCAGTTTGCCGTTGGAAGGTTTATAAGCGGTTTGGGTGTTGGAGGTCTGAGTGCAGCCGTACCCATGTATCAAGCGGAGACTGCTCCAGCACAGATCAGAGGGTCTTTGACAGCGACCTATCAATTATTCATCACTTTTGGTATCTTGATTGCTTGTGGGTTTTTCGAATCATTCTTGCGCCCGGTTCAAGGATAACTAACGCAGTTCCGGTTCCTCAGATTGCATTTCTATCGGTACTCGAGGTTTCAACGGTCCGTCATCTTGGCAGACTGTCGTTGGTGTCGGTATTGCTTGGCCAGTCATCCTCTCTGTGGGTATCATGTTCATGCCAGAATCTCCCCGTTGGTTGGTCTCCCACGGTAAGACTCCCTCCCCCTCTTATCGTTCATCACCCGTCTGAAGAAACTGCCGCTATAGACAGACATGATCACGCTCTAAAAGCAATCAGCCGAGTCCATGGAATGAGCTACGAAGAAGCAGAACACCACCCTCTGACGACCAAACATCTTGCCGAAATCCAAAGCCACGTCGAGTTCCAACGTCAATACGCATCACAAGATGGATGGCTCGACTGTTTTAGGCCAAAGAACAAAGTTTTATACAGAACTTTGCTCGGAATGTCATTGCAATCACTTCAACAACTTACGGGTGCCAATTACTTTTTTTACTATGGAGCGACGGTGTTCAAGTCGGTCGGCATTCAGGATAGTTTTATCACGCAAATTATTCTGGGTGCTGTGAATTTCGGGTGTACGTTTGGAGGAATATATGTTATGGAGAAGGTATTATGATCCATTCTTTTATTCAAGTTATAAGCTGATTTTTTTTTTTCCGACTAGTTTGGAAGACGGAGACCGTTGATTATAGGAGGAATTTGGCAATCGATGTGGCTCTTTGTATTCGCAGCGGCGGGTACTGCCGTTGACCCACAAACCAACCCTGGAATTGGAAACCTCATGATCGTCTCGGCCTGCCTCTTCATTCTTGGATACGCAATGACGTGGGCTCCGTAAGTTTTTTTTTTTTTTTTTTTTTTTTTTTTTTTTTGACGACGTAAACCCCCCCTCACAGCGGAATATGGATTCTCATCGGTGAAACTTTCCCAACCCGCACCCGAGCAAAACAAGCCGCGCTCTCGACAGCTTCAAACTGGGTATGGAACTTTCTCCTTGCCTTCTTCACACCCTTCATCGTCCGTGCTATCGATTTCCGATATGGTTTCATCTTTGCGTCATGTAACCTCTTTGGAGCATGCGTCGTCTACCTGTTCCTATACGAAAGTTCAGATCTATCATTGGAAGCTGTAGACATGATGTACAACGATCCGGATTGTAAACCTTGGACGAGCAGGAGTTGGGCACCGGTTGGGTACAGTAGTAGGAAGGAGATTGAGGAGCAGTCAAAGGCTGCGCAGGCGAATAAGGATTTTGAAGGTGTTGAGGAGGGTAGAAGGGAGAATCATCATGAGGGTGGGGTGCCAACGAAGAAGATGGGTTCAAGGGAAAATGAGAGTGAGACGACGACTGCGACGAATGAAGGAAAGATTGAAGGTGTCGATGGAAAACCTTATTCCATGGCTCCTGCCAATACTAAGCAGGGTTAGAAATACAATTTACAGTACACAAAAAAAATATTTTACGATACATAGTCATATTTTAGTATATCAAAAATTTCTCCCACGGAGATCCCGTTTTTTGACTTTTAATTTATGTAAATAATAATGCACAAAATCGGCTCATAACCTGGTTTTAACCTGTTTTACTGTTGGAATCATGCGAGAAGGGGAAACATGGCCTGGCCTATCGTGGTAGTCACAGGTGCGAACGCGTAAGTTTTTTTTTTTTTTTTTTTTTTGCCAAAATTCGTTATCCTTCCTCATTACCATTGAACCCCGTTTCCTTTCCAAAAGCGGCGTCGGTTTTGGGATATGTCAACGACTACTATGTCAGTTGGCGGAAAGGACACCTTCGGATACGTTTATTATTCCAAAAGAGTTGGAGTTGTCCGTCTACCACAACCACGAGAACGAGGGAGAAAGCGTTCGAGAAGCGGACCAGTTCCCTTTACCATGTGAAGGTCTTACCATCATCATGGCCTGTCGGAGTGTTCAGCGCGCTGAAGAAGCGAAAGAAAAGTTGTTCAAGATTCTAGATGGGCGCATTGAGAACCTTCGGAAGGGTAAAGCGCGTGCAGTGGATGATGACGAACACGCGGAACGGTTCAGAAGGAATGTTCGGATTGAGATACGGAAGGTTGATCTCGCAGAGTTGAACTCAATAGCAACGTTTACAAAAGGGTTGGAGAACGAGTTGAGTTGAAATTATTCCCTCTCCTCCCCCCCCCCCCCCCCCTTAGGCTAATAAACTTGCCAGATTCCCATACATCTCCCACCTGATCTGTAACGCAGGAATCGCACCGTTCAAAGCCATCGACTGGCCAAGATGTTTCTACCAGCTCTTCACCGACATCGTCGGTGCAGTCACCAACCCGAAATTCTACTCCCAGACATGGGGAGAGGTTAGCCAAGACGGGTTGGGGTACGTTTGGCAGTGTAACGTGTTTGGCCATTATACACTTGTACGTTTAACACCGCTACGTTGGATTATAATCTAACGCGTTCTGTATAGTACAGAGACTTGCACCCCCTCCTTTCGTCGTCCAAATATCCTCACGACTCACGTGTGATTTGGACATCCTCTATTGAATCGGACAAGACATACGAGGATGGAGATTGGCAGCTTCTCAAAACGCAAGAACCATATGGGTCTTCCAAGTACCAAATCGAGCTCATGTCGATGGAGCTGGATAGACGTGCTTTGGATGATGATAATGATAATGGTGATGAGGCTGGTGACAAGTCAAAACGCAAGCGCGTCAGGCATTTTACCGCTCATCCTGGAGTCACACAAACAAACATTGATCACAACTTGATGACCATCCCAGTGATGCATCCATTGAAGCGCTTCCTGTTCTACCTCGTATGTTATCCCCCCTTTTCTTTTGCGCGTCGTTCTGATACGCTCTTTTCTTTAGGCACGATGGTTCGGATCCCAAGTTCATAATATAGATCTTGACAAGGGTGCTGTTTCGGTCGTTTGGCTGTCCATCATCTCACTTTCTTTGTTATCCATCTTCTCTTCCTCTTCCTCCTCCTCCTCCTCGGCCTCTTCATCAAACGCAGCCGGATCACCCAAAACTACCGCCGCCGCTGACACGACAAAAACTGACACCGACAGACTAAACGGAGAGAGAGGATCTGATAACCCTCATCCGAATGTACGCCGACCTGCCGTCAAGTTCGCTGCTCTGACCGATCGGTGGGGTGTTTCGTTGGTGGGGATAACGGAGATTGTGGGTGGAGAGGAGAATAGTATGGAGGCGAAGCAGTTGGTGGATTATCATGAAAAGGTTTACATCGAAAGTAAATCAAAGCCAGCGGCCGCGGGGTCCAGGAGATGACCAGGCACGCTGAAGTTTGAATCACCTTCAAAACTTCATGACGACTGCAATTCTTGAAAAAAATATTACAGTTAGGTACCTATGTAGTACAGTACTTATTTTTGAACAATACCAAACGCGTTCAAGTGTACTTATTTTCTCATAAAGTGTCGGCCGCTCTTTGTTTCTTTACAGTTTTCTTGACGTTTGAATGATTTGTATGTACGTACTGGCTTGCCCGAACGGCGTTAACTGGGGAAAGATTACCGAATGACCGAGTCCTCGGCCATTCCCCGATGTTTGGCAATGGCGTTTCACGGTCAGTCAGTGTGTGTCACTGCTACTTGCTACTACTTATGGACTTGGAACCGCATTCAGGACGATGTTACATTCACGGTCAAAACCATATTTACTCCTACTACTTTAATAATCCAACGGTAACAAGTTCAAGTATCGGCCGAGGTGGAAAAAAAAAAAAAAGAAAAAAGAAATAGTCCCAAATGAGCCGCGGTCACGGTGCTTCTCAACTCAAGCTGCGAAGTCTAAAAAAGCGTTTTGTAACATAAGAGCGTTTTCTAGAAAGCAATTCATATAGAGCATATAATAATACTCTATATAATTTCAGGGGGAAACTCAGCATGGGGGCCCATAGGAACTTTTTCGGTTACCCACTGATTTTTCCACTTCGATTCTGGTCGTAGGTAAGGACAAGAATCGCCGGGCGGCCTACACAGAAATCACAGAAATGTCCTTTCCGGTGATGAACATTTCGAAGATGATTCAAGTTGGAATACAAGTATACCCTTGGTTTGGAAAGCGTTGGAAAGGGGGGGAGTCCGCAAGTTACTCTCCCCGAGGAGGGGGTTTGCTTGATACTACTACAGCGCAAATTAATAAACTCCAAAATTTGAGAGTTGGGGCTGCTTCCATTGAACGGGTTTCAATGATTTTTTATTTTATTTATGTCGACGGGAGTACTGAAGTTGCCGGCTTGAAAGCCGAAGTGTTTTTTTTTTTTTCGCTCCAACAATATCCCTCGGATCTTCCTTCCTTCCAGAAAACCGGTTGACACCCCATGCTCAACACCCGATTTTTCAGCTGCGGATGCTTGCCTTCACCGGGGTCCAACCTGATAGCATATCCGCACTACTCCTCATAGGTGTGAGCCGCAGACGAGAATTAGCCGCGTTAGACCTCTGTTTTCCTTCCTGCTCTGAAATGCCGGTCGGTGCGCTGAGAGGTTTGGCCTGGATACGTAAAGATCTTACATACTGGTGCGGGGATGATGGCTTTCCCGAGAGAATAACTTGTTCATGTGGGTGATGGTAGATGATGTGGCTGATGTGGAATATATCTGCCCCCAGTTCTTTGCGATGGAAGAAGCGAATGTGGACATATTGAAGAAGCACTGTGGAGAAGATAGGTGTGATATCACGTTGACTTCATTCCGTGTGGCAATTTCTGGTGATAACATGACATACCGTCCTTCTATCTCTCACCTCTGAATCCTGTGAGCCTGGGATCTCCACTGCGGGCCTCTATTCCATAAAAGCTCCAGTCTAATAGATCCCCGGTTTTTTTTACCCCACCCATACTCTCCAATCCGATGTCTACCACTACCCCTATTCGTGATATAGAAGAATGGTCTTGTAAGTCTGCAGTTTCCATACTTTACGCGCAAAATAACACTAACCTATATCAAGCCCCAGAGCGCCGTATTGGGGACCAAGAGCTTCTCCCAATTCCGAACGAAATCTACCTCGAAATCATTTCCAACATACACGATCGAAAATGTTTGGGTCACCTAGCTCTCACCTGTCGGTTCTTTGCCGTTGTGGCCATCCCGAAAATGTTCAGGTCCATATCCATTTACACAAGACTCGGCTCCTCCTTGACCGCAGCGTGGATGCCCGCCAAATTACTCAGCGTCATCCAGGCGAATTCAGATGCACGAGCAGTCTCGGTACTGGAATATGTTCAGCAATGCTCCGTCGTGCTCAACAAGCTCCCTTCGACTTCAGCTTCGGCACTGCGCTTCTGCGAGGATATCCTGCTCAAATGCCCCAACACTCGCGAATTGACCGTGAGCAATAGGATTTCCCCAAACCTCTTCCAGAACATATCACAGCTCTCGAAACTGTCATCTCTGAAATTACACATCGGTGGGACCCCCCATTGCGTCCAAGCTGCCGATATCGCATCATGCGCGTCTAGTCTGCGACTCGAATCCCTTGAATTGCATTTACCCTTCTCAGGCTGTGAAAAGGCAGAGCGTCGAATCCGAATAGAAGATTTCGTTTCGCTTGCCGGAACGCCACATCTCAGAAAATTGGTGACGAACTCGTGGCAGCTCATAAGCGGGCTGGCATCACAAGAGTCGCTTCCACCATTGGAAGTGCTTACCATTCAGAAAGTGGAAGACTTATCCGTTGCTTATAATCTCATCTCCCGCATTCCTACTCTCGTCGATCTTGAATTGACACGCGTACGGTGGCCTGGAGGTGTAAAGCGAACTCCTTCTCTCTCCTCCCTAGAAGAAGAAGAAGCGATGGCTCAAGAATCTTCCTCCTCCTCCTCCGAGCTTGTATTCTCTCTATCTCCATTACCCAACCTCCGACATATTGTCCTCCCCCATCACATCGCTTCCCTTTTTTCTGGACCTCACTCGCTTCACTGCATCGAGCTTCGCCGGGACTTGAATGATGGTGATGACTCCGATGAGATGCATCAGACTAACAATCATCCTGTCCAACTTTCCTCGAGTGACAGGCTCCTGTTCGATATTCCATGTGCGGACACCGTCAGCCTTGAGCTGACCAGTCCATCAGTCAAGCCCGAAGAAAGCTTCCATGGAAAGATGAAGCTCTGGTACCCAAAGTTGCAGAATCTCAACTTCCAACTGATGTTCAGTACCGATAACGAGGAGGAGTATCGTGAAAAGATGGAAGATGTAAGTTCCCTCCCCCGAAGTGATCCGGAGATTTCTGATGGTCGTCCTTTTTTTTTTTTTTTTTTTCGTTTCATAAACCATCCAGACGTTCAAAACATTCCTCGATTCTTGGGGTCCATTGGAGACCCTCCGAAATCTGCGTTTTGATTTTGTACCCGACTATAATAGCCCATACAAGGGCGTGTCCGACGTACAAGATGACTGGTTTAGGAATTTAGCACACAAGTTGGGGTTGGAAAGCTACTTTTCCAATCTCGCCTCGGTGGAGTTTGCAGGTGTCAAGTTTGTGTAGAGTAACAAAAAGCAGCGAGTCGAATCATCTTTGAAATGTATTTTTCCTTCACAGTGATGAATCTCTGTATAACCTTGTAATTATATAAGTACAACGAAATGTAACAAAAACAATATCTCTGTACCTGTACCTGTACTCGCTGTATAACTTTTGATATACCCCTGTCTTTTTACTTGTTTTCAACCACGCCAAGATTTCCTTGAGAGAAAAATAACTGGCCTTTTCGCATTAGTATGGTACACTATACTTTTTTTTTGAATTCCAAACATACATCCGGGTGTGCTCTAGAAACTCGTACATACCTACAGCTAATAATCCTCTTCATTCACCTCTTTTCACCTCCTTCGCCTTCCCCGAAAGACCCTCCCCGACGATAACCCTTTCTGTTTCACAACACCCAAAGCAAACGGACTATCATCCGGTCCATCAACAGGATACGCCCAAGGGACAGACGACCTCCCTTCTGTCTTACCCGCACTCTCATCCCTGTACCATCTTCTCATGGCCGAACTCTCCCCATCCCTCCCAACTAATAAATACCTCACCCCATGCGGAACATTATACCCAGCTCCCACCATATCCTCCGCAACCATCAACAACTCGTCTCTGGTGCCGATTCCGATCCCACTCGTACCCCCATACCCATACCCATCTCCACCTACACCCATCTCCACTTCCACATCTGCACCGACGCTCGAAGCCGCCTGCCCGAGCCCCACAGACCTATTCATAGGGACAACCCCATGAACACGGTACATCCACTCCGCAAATCGAACATGCTGCCTCCAATGTGCACGACTCGTATGCGCCCTTCTAGGCGGATACCGATCTTCCTGTCCATAAGCATGGCGCGTAACAATCCGAAGCATAGCATTGAAAAACCTCGCGTCCGCTTTTGGTACTTGATCTCTCCAAGCGGAAGGAAGCGGGGGTAGTCCAGTCCCGTCTTCATTTTCTTGTATCCAGCTTGGAACGTACGGGTGATTTGGCCCAAGGCCAAGATGAGGACCAGAGCGCGGACTCGGACTAGGACTCTGAGGAGGGTACGCATCCCTCTCAAAAGCCCTCAGCGCCCAATAAACTCCCTGCGCACCTCTAACCATACTCCTATACAACTCAACCCCCATCGCCCTCCCAGCCTCACTTCTACCAACCGTCCCACCCTGAATCCCATTCCCCATTTGGAGCGCAAGCTGCTGCCGTCTCTTCAGGATATAATACGCCCATCCAGCCACATATCGATTTCCAGAGGCACTCGATCGAGGTATCCAGGTTGCTTCGTCAGGCGTCACATCTCCTCCTCCTCTTCTTCGTCCCCCTCTTGCACGTACTGCCCAAGAACGAGAACGCAGACGGGAAGAAGAGCGTATGCTCTGATACATCGATTTCCTCGCTTCATTCCCATAACACACCAACATCAACGTATATGCGTGAATGGGTAAACACCACCCTTGAACGACTTTTCCAGTTCCGTTCAAATGAGAACCCAAACTCTCACGCCCATCCGCGCCTGGCGAGGAAGAAGATCCAGGATTAAACCTCTCAATCCAACTGGCCCTCTCAGCCTCCCTCGCAAGCAACCATACTCTCTCTGCCAACCCGGTCTTTCCCAATTTGACCAGCGCATTCAGAATAGCAACGAAGAAGTGTGGGCCGTACGAGACTACTCGTTTGAGACACTCTTCTCGGGCCATGATGGCTTTGCTATTTCTGGTAGTGTTGCTGTTCCTGCTACTGGAATCTGAGTCTGAGTCCGAATATGGCTCCGAGGTCGAAGACGGAGAGGAAGAAGGATGATCGATGATGATTAGTTCAGGTAACAGTCTGAACAAGATCCCAGGAACAACGTCCGGTCTGCCTATAGAGGTGAGGTAGGAGATATACGAGACGATGGTGTATTTGTCAGGTCGGAGTCTTCGTGCGGGTAAGGTAGCCGGGGTCGAGATCAACATGGATGGTGATGCTGACGAGGAGGAGGTAGAGAAGGAGGGATAGGGTGAGACAACGCTCGAATCGGAAATAGAATTAGCCTCGAGAGACTGCGAAAGAACTTCATCCTCAACCTCCCTCCCAACCACCTCCAACCCTCTCCCCCTCTCTCTCCACACCTCCAAAACCTCCCCCGCCATCCCTTCGTCCCTCATCACCCTCGCGGCACTCAACACTATATTCAACGTGACCTCATTCACTCTAGGCCTCTTCCACCTCTTCTTCACATCCCTGTCCCCAACCCAAAACGGGTCCTGGATATACATCAACACACCCTGCGCCATCGGCGTCGACAATCGATGTCTCAGAGCGTAATAGAGCAGCGAATTGCACGCCGGTAAATCGAGAGGACGCTCGTTCACCATTGACGAGTTCCATCGAACAGCGAGACTTTGGTTGGAAGAAGAGAGAGAAGGGAGCGGGGTCGGAGGCTCAGACCGAAACCTCGGCAACCTCCCCAAAAACCTCTCCAAAACGGCATGAAAATATCCATACGCTCCAATCTGAACCGGTTTCTCCCTTCCTCCCCGTTTCCTATCAACGACCCACACCACCTCTTCGTTCCTCGGACAGGTATACAGCAACCTGATGAGAGAAGCCAGATGCGCAAAAGGCATTTGTCTTATATCCAGCATGTACGCTAGATTCGCGAGGGCTTGTAACGCGGCTCGGAAAGATATCTTGTGTTCGTCGTTGTCGTCTCCAATTAGTTCTGTCCGATTCGAGCGAGATAACACGTAAGAGATGGAAGCGATGATTTCTTTGAGGATATCGAATGAAGGGTAGGGCGATAACCTCTTCAATTTCCTATACTCCTCCACAATCTTCGCTTCCTCCCCTTGCTCCCCTCCTGTAAATTCCAATTGACGAGCAAGAGTTTCACGAACCGCGCAATCTCTCAAAATAGCGGTAATGAGAAGAGTGGCAGCGATAAGTTCGCCATGAAGGAGACAACTCCCTATAAGCGTCCGATACATCCTCTCTGTCCTCCTCTGTCTTTTGGAATTGCGCGCACAAAGAAAGAGGTCGAGAGCCGCTCGAGTGTTTTTTCCGTGTACGACAGATGGGTGGAGGGGGAGTACGGTTTGACGGTTTGGAAGGAGAGTTTTGAGATGGTTGTAGAGTTCTGTTCCTAGCCCTACGGTATTGGTAGAACGAGGAGGGTGGGTCCGGTCGGAATCTAAATCTACAAGGTCCTGAAGAACCGCTTCGAACGTCCTAGTACGTATAGGAACCCCATTGTCCATCATAACTTTAACAACGGCATGGGCTTTTCTCGGGAGTCCGAGACGAAGTAGACCATGAATAAGAGTATGACCCGTGAGTCGCTGCGAAACAGGTTGATGAAAATGGATTCCGGTGGCTAGATAAGCTTTGGAAGGGATATTGTGGAGAAGTGGATTATTGGATAGACGGGCGGATTCGGCGATGATGTAGGCTGCTTGGATATCTCGAGCGTGAAGAGCTACATGTACAGCTCTCCATACATGACGGGAGATTTGGGCTGGGGTGAGACTGAGGTTCGAATTCGGAGGACTGGGACGAAGAGAAGACGCGGCGGCAGAAAATTTTTTTGGGTGCAAGATACAGCGAGCCTTGGGGAACCAGTTGCATCGCATGTAGCTGGCATAGCTGAGTTGATTTTCGGAAGTAAATAAAAAGAACAAGGATAGAATCTCTGGGTCTGTACTTACCACTGGCCAATTTGCTCAAATCGTCGCCCAACGCCAAAAGGTTCGATTGTCCCCGTGACCTCTGAAAGGTCCGGATATTTCCGAGTCGGAGGGTCGGGCCGGATACTTCAGTTGGAGAGAGAAGGTGTGGACTCCAAGCGCCAAGCCTCGGACTCAAATGTCCACTTCAATCTGCCTTCACACTGCCCGCCGCAAGAAACAAACCTCAGGCTCCACATAGTCGATTGCTATGCGGGGCTCGACACATGCTATATAAGTAACTAATTTCTGCCTCATTCTACTCTAGTCTATCGAACAACTTGAATGTTCGTCATCAACGCCCTCCCCAAAAACCTCAGAGTCCTCACCTGGCTATCATTATCTCTCTCTATACTCACCCTTGCATTTTCCCTCGTAACTCTGGGAATTGCCAGTTTCTTTCTTGCGCCTTCTATCGCTTTCATCACTCTTGTCTATCTCCTCGTCGTTCTTATTCTCGAACACAAGCAACGTGCTCTTACTACCCCCAAGTCCGATTTCGAAACTGAATCCGAGCATCCCCTGAGAGTACCGGCATATAGCACCCTCGCTTCGATTGTGCTTGCCTATCTCTTTGGACTCTGTTGGTTTATTGCGTCAGTCAGTACTATCTCTGTCTGCCCTCTCTCAGGATCCAGCACTCACGGACTTGACTATTCTAAAGGTCGCCTGCATGATCATCCTAGCAATATCATCGTACAGGAACGGAATCACCTTGGCAGCCACCTCAATTATTACATGTTATGCGGCTACTGCTCAGACCGTTGTCTGGTTTGCTTTTGTAGGAATGATTCATGCGGAGAGGAGAGCGGCTGTTTCTTTTAAGCAGGGAAATTTTGTTCAGCAGTTCTAAAGTGCTTACTGTAATTCGAATCCACATCAGCAAAACCGATATCTGTCTACAGCAGTCACAACACTCACAGCGTTGTACAAACGCAATTCGGTGTTGTACAGCGTTGTACAACACTCACAATGTTGTACAAACGCAATTCAGTGCTGTACAAGCGCAATTCAGTGTTGTACAACACTCACAACATTCATTCAAATATTCAATTCAAAAGTAGATTTCTGAGGCATGTCTCATTGCGTCGAAGTATATACTTATTATATTGCTCGAGAAGTGTGACAAATACATTTGAAAATTATTCAACTACAAAGCCGGCGACGAGCAGGGGTCGGCATTTTCGAAAGCATACCACAGCTCCTTGTCCCAAAACTTATTGAGCAAATACTCGGATGCGTAGGTCATGACGTTGTACGGAGTGAGATGGATATCAGCCGTGTTTCGCAGCCGAGGAGCAACAGCGACCTGTGCTCGGAATTGTGAGATAGGGATGACATCACCAAAAGGAGCGCCACTGCTCCGCAAAGCCTTCCTAAGAACATAACACCCAGAGAAATAATCTGGATAATACAGCTTCCAAGCTTGATAGCAAGGAAGATGCGCGTACTGTTGCGGAGGAGGAGGTTGATTGACTGTGTCAAACCTTTCGCAGTATGCAAGAAATCGGTCTGCACCAGGACGGTTTGCGTGATTTGCCGGATACGACAGCGAGAAAATCATTTTAACGATTGCGACACAATGACCTATTAGAAAAGGAGAAGATGGTTGATTAGTATCAAGCTACTCGGGTAAGAAAAAGGGTTTTACCTTCTAGAGAGCTATGCGGCCATTCCTTCTCGTCATCGATGTTAAGGAGGACGCAGTCGTTTCGCCCGAACTTCCACTGGGAGTCAGGGCTAGGTGGAGTTGCAAAAATGGTACGAATATCATTTGGGAGGAGTAGATTGTGGAACTGTCTGCCCTGAATGGCGACCTTCGACCAAACGTGAACTTTGAACGGAAATTCATGGGTATGACTCGCCGATCTTCTACCAGCAATTGTAAAGGTCGAAATGCCCAATCTTGCTCTGGTAAAGTAGTCCTCGAGGGCCCCGGAAAAGTCAGGTAGCTGGAAAACAGCTTGCGCCTCCAAGACGGAGTGTGATTTGAGGTCCGGCTGTTGGATAAGATGAAATGCTGTATGACCGCGGTTACTGAGAAAAGATCGAAAGGGGTTCAGGGCAATCAGATTGTTCTGGAGATTGATGGCAGCAATGAAAAGGTTCTTTTTCGGTCTGGTGGCGCCCCACATCTTCACTGATACTGGGAGAATACTTGCCTTAAGATCGGCTGTAGTCAAGATGGTGGAGGAGGAGGAATAGGAAGGCTCTGCGATATCCCTAGCCCTATCAGCATCATTGTCGGTATCGTCCCTGGTAATCCTGAAGTCGACATCGGCATTGTCGCGACGAGGATTGGAACGACCGGAACGAGTAAGCACGAGAGGAAGCACAAGCACGAGCACAAGCACAAAGCACAAAGCACAGACCGAGTAGCCGGCAAGCTTCAAAGACGACGGAGTCCGAACTTAAGCGCAGCGTACAAGGGTGATGAAGGATGAATGATCTCAACAGCAGTGATAGCACGAAGGGCCAGTCACAAGGGCTCAAAGGATAACTAGTTCCCAATGACCAAGTTAGTATTGGAGTAAACAGAGAGAGGTACAACACGAACCTAGTTCCCAATGACCAAGAGGTCGAGATAGGGAACTAGGGAGCTATCTACAGTCCTTATATACGTGGTAAGACAATAAGAGTGAAAGAACAACAAAGAGGTGAAAAGATAATAGCGCGAGAGTGTAGAACGACAGCGCGAGAGAAAGTAAGTGTAAAGACAATAAGTGTATGGCAGCTGTGAGAGGAAGGAGGTGAAAGAATAATAACAGCGAATGGGAATGAGGTGTAACAATAAGGCGATAAGACAATAAGGAAGGAAAAGAGATAGTACGCTATTGTGAAATGGATGTGAAGCAATGAGTCGAAGAAGTGTGAGTAGTAAGCACGATCACATGATAAAGAAAAGAGGTGGCGTGGGATAAATGAATAGAATGTGAGAAAAATGATGTAAGTACCGGTTGTCACGACATTACCCCCCTTCTACAGTCGATGTCCCAGCGACGATTTCCGTAAAGTTCTCGTATGGTTGCCAGGGCAGGGAGTGAAAAACGGTGGCTGAAATTTTTCGTGGGGCACTAGGATGAGCCTGATAAAAGTCAGCAATAGCTTCGTCGCTCGTTCCCACCAAATTTTCCTCTGGTTCCCAATTTTCTTTTCCTTCGCCGTAACCTTTCCATCTAACCAGAAATTGGAGCTTCTTCCATCGTCCAAATATCCTGCTATCCACAATCTGATCTACTTCCCAGTGTTCTTCACCATCGATGATTTCGGGTTCTGGTGGCGGTGGCGTAATTCCATTGACTTCATTTCCTTTCCAGGCAGATAGGCGATCAACGTGAATGTTGTCATGGATTTTCATCCAGAAGGGAAGGGAGAGTCGGTATGTAAGTGGCCCGGTCTTTTCGGCGACTTCGAATGGTCCTAGGCGACGGCTTCCAAGTTTTCCATGTTTTTGTTGGATTTTAACGTTTTTGGTGGAAAGCCATACAGGTTGGCCTACTTCGAATTCCTGTACTTTCCCTGCTACCGACTCTCTAATTCTTTGTTTGCTCATGCGGAGCGCTGCCTCTGCATCTTCCCTTGCGTGACGGAGCACTTCTAGCCTTTGGTTGATCGAGGGGTAAGATTTGGAGACTCCAACAGGGATGTTAAATTCAGGGGTATACCCGTAGAGGACTTCGAAAGGGGAGTGATTGTGAGCTGAGTGAATACGGGAGTTAATGACGAATTCGGCAGTGGGTAGTAGGTGATCCCAATCATCTTGGCGTCGGCTAGTGTACATTCGGATATAGCGCTCGATTTCTTGGTTCGCCCGTTCTGTTTGTCCATTGGTTTCTGGGTGGTATGCTGTAGTGAGGGCAGATTCAACGCCAAGTAGCTTTAGGAGGTGGCGCATCACTTCAGCAGCAAACTGAGGGCCACGATCTGAGAGGAATCGTCTAGGGAGTCCATGGAGTCGAAAGATTTCTCGGTAGTAGAAGTCGGCAACTCCTTCAGCAGTGATTTCGGTGGTTGTGGGGAGGCAGTGGATCATTTTGGTGTAATGGTCAACAAACGTGATGACTGCGTTGTGTCCGTCCTGCGTCATAGGTAGTTCTCCAATGAGATCGACGCCAATGTCTTCCCAAGGACCACTGGGAACGGGGAGAGGTTGGAGAGATGAAGAATAATGGGGGTTTAGGCGTTTTCGTTGGCATGGATCACAGCCGTCGACATATTTGTCCACAAAGGAACGCATTCCAGGCCACCAGAATTCCCTGTTCACCAGTTCCAAGGTCCCGTGCTGACCCGGATGTCCAGCAGTTGGGGCATCATGACATTGGATCAGCACTGCCTTTCGTAATTCAGGATTCGGTGGTACGTACACTTTGTTTCGGTAGAAGACTAGACCGTTTTCTTCTCTCCATTCTGGTAGTCCGCCAACTAGTTTCTGGGGGCCTTTAATCTGTTTCAATCCTTCGAGTACCTCAGCTTCTCGTTCACTGGCACTGCGAATTCGGTCGTAGAGGGGATTATGGAATAGGATAGCGGTGGCGGCATTAATGAAGTGTTCAGGGTGGAGGACGATTTGTTCCTGATTATCGTCGGCATCGGATACCTGGAATTGGGACATACGAGATAGAGCGTCAGCTTGGGTGTTTGATTTTCCAGGACGGTGTTTAAGACGGAAATCAAACCGGGACAGCCACAAGGCCCATCGAGCCTGTCTTCGACTAAGGTCTTGTGCTGTTCTCCAGAATTCTAGGTTCTGGTGGTCGGTGATGATTTCGAATGCTTCCGGTAGTCCTTCTAAGAAGTTTCGCCAGTCCTTTAGCGCTTCAATGATGGCCAACATTTCTCGATCGTAAATCTCATAATTTCGCTCGGCTGGGTCCATAGAGGCTGACCGGAATGCCACTGGGTGCCATTGCCCGTCATCCTGCATCTGTAATAGAGTCCCTCCGGTGGCAAATCCCGAGGCGTCAACTTCAATTCTGGTCGGTCTGTTGGGATCCCATAAGACAAGGATTGGGGAAGCGGTGAAGGTGTCCTTAAGTGACTGAAACGCCTCTTGTTGCTGGGTTCCCCAGTTCCATTTGATGTCTTTCCGAGTGAGATCGTTGAGTGGTCGGGCCTTTTTTGCAAAACCTTCGATGAACCTCCGATAGAAGTTAGCAAATCCAAGGAAACCTCGTAAATCACGTAGCGAGGAAGGTGTGGGCCAATTTTTGACTGCTTCAACCTTAACTGGGTCCATTCGCACTTCTCCCTCTCCAATGATGAGTCCCAAGTACTCCATAGATGACTGTTCAAATTCGCACTTTTCTGGTCGGAGATACAGATCGTGTTGGTTTAGGCGAGCGAGGACTTCGTGTACAATGGACCGATGCTCCGTCAGGGTTTCGGTAAAGATGAGAATGTCGTCGAGGTAGACAGCGACCTTTCCAGCAGCAATCAGATCAGTGAAGATAGAGTTCATGAGGGCTTGGAACGTAGCGGGGGAGTTTGTTAGTCCAAAGAACATTACTAGTGGTTCGAAGAGCCCACGATTAGTGGCGAATGCTGCTTTCCATTCATGTCCATCCTTGATCCTAACGTTGTTGTAACCCCATCGTACATCGAACTTGGTGAAGATTTTGGATTTTCGGAGGCAGCTGATGATGTCGGAAATCAGAGGAAGGGGATATCGATTTTTAATGGTGTATTCGTTGAGTCTTCGATAGTCCTGGACAAAGCGTAATTTTCCGTCTTTCTTTTTGACAAAGAACACTGGAGAGGCCAGAGGGGATTTAGAAGGTCGAATGTACCCTTTTCGTAAGTTTTCTTTTAGAAATTTGTCCACTTCCTCCTGTTCGTTAAGAGACATTGGATAGATTTTCGTACGTAGAGTTTCGGGGGCGTCCGGTTTGAGGTCAATTGCGTGATCCCAAGGTTTGTGTGCGGGTAGGCGTTCAGATTCCTTTTCGGAGAAGACTTTGGTATGACGACGGTATTCAGCGGGAACGAGTTCTTCAAAGGTTTTTGCTGGTTTGTCCTTGTTCGCTGCTTCTGCCAGTTTTTGGGAGTAAGTATACCCTGCGGCGCACCACAGTTCTTCCGCTGCGTGATCTAGAATTCCGGCACGAAGGAGGGCCCTTCTTCTCTTGCGATTCCCATTTAATCGATATAAAGGGGCTTCGACATCGAATACTTCCTGACTCGGTAGCTCTTCTTCCTCTGGTAACGGAATGTATTCGGGGTTAGGTTCCAGAATTCTGTCGATTGTGGTTCCTCCAACATTAGATTCTCGAGTTTCAGGTTCATCTGTAATTGTCATGCGAGGAGGAATAGGGGTGGTAATCGCAAGTCGTCCCTGTTTCCAATCTATGTTAGGGTTGACCCTTCGAAGCCAGGGGAGGCCTAGTATGACATCTTCCGTTCCTAGATTGGTGACTAGATACTCGAGGAGTTGGGGTGAGTTTTGATCGATAGTGGAAAGTAAACGAGCCGAGTGTGTAATTTTTCCAGCAGTGTTAGGAGTCCCGTCAATGTTGTAGAGAGTGATTGGATGGAGAAGAGGTCGAGTGAGGATATGATGCTGGTTTACAAACCGTTGATGAAGAAATAGACCTGTTGCACCAGAGTCTATCATTGCTGCGCTTTTTGTACTCTTGAATCTCCCTTGTAACTTAATCGGTATGCGAAAATGAGAAACATCGCTAGATTGAACCGAACCGATAGTACAGGAGGAGATAGATGCATAAATGGAAGACGATTTATAAGAGTACAATTCGGGGAACCAGGCGGCAGCCGTGGCGGGTTCCCACTTTAAAAATTCTGGCGCAATTCGGCAATCTGGGTCGCTAACATCTGTTGATTGGCAGCAAGTTGTTGAAGGACTTGGGCAAGATCCGGTGTGACGGAGACAGACGGAGCTGCCGCGATGGTGGAAGTGGAGGGTTCCGTGATAGAAGTGGCCGAAATGTTGCGAGGGGCAGCACGTCCTGTCAAACCTAGATACTTACGACGGCAGACACTTGCCAAGTGTCCAGTGAGCCCACAGTGCTCACAGACATCTCGCTCGTGATGTCCATCTGCCTTACGGTGATTCCTCGATCCACATCCGTAACACTTTCCCGTCATGAATCTTCGATAGTCATCTGAACTCTTACCCGTCACCGTGCGGGTGGCATCTACATCCATGGCGTTTGGGTCTCGATGAGCAATGAAGGGGGCGTTAATCGGTTGGAGGCTATGAGTGGCAGGAGTGACTGCTTTGAAGGGCGTCTTCTGCCTGAATCGTTCATTTATCCGATTATCAATTCTGGTAGCTTCGGTGATGAGATTGGCCAGCAAGGAGGTGTTGGCCTGAGAGTGTACCAAGCCATCTTTGACCCTGTCTGTTAGGTGTTCATAGAATTTGTCCCGTAGATCGGTGTCAGAGTATCCAGTGCGCTCGGAGTACTGTTTAAAGGTGGCGGCGTAGGCGGCTACAGAATTCTTTCCCTGATAAAGAGCCTTTAGCATGTTTTTTGCATCTGTGACCGGATCTGCTGTCTCAAAGCGAGCGGTAAAGGCAGCTCTGAAATCTGCCCAATCGGGGTACGTAAGGGGAATATTGTTGTTAGAGGTGTGTGCGCTGATGTTTTCTGCGATGGGGGTGGCCCAGATAGCGGCATCTCCTTCAAGGAATGAGATGGCAGATTTGACCGGTTCGTTTCCAGTCAAAGATCTAAGATTGGGGACACCCTGTGCCCAGACTTCGAATGCAGCTAAGAAGCGACGTGCATCTTCGCTGCCTACTCCGTTGTAGTTATGAGGTTTGCTGATCCCTTTGTTGTTGTTCATGCTAGTGACCACATCTGTCACCACTCGTTGCAATGCTGCCTGATTGGCGGCTAGATCGTTTATTGCACGAAGGACATCTTGTCCGGAGATTTGTGCCATTTCGGGATCGGGTTGGATAGGAGGGTTAGGGGGAGTATCAACTCTGATTGGCTCGGGTACTGATTCAGCTCTAGTAGGGATCAAAGCTTGTCCTACTGCGGAGATAACAACGTCTGTGTCCACTGGACGACGTGGGAATGGTGCGATGAGTGCGGGGGAAGCTCGGGAACTGGTTGGGTTCGAGGTTCTTCCGAAACGGGGAGGAGGTGCGGTGATAGGTAAGCTCGATGTAGATGGGTTCTGCTCAAATGTTTCTTTTTGCGATAGCGGAATCAACAGGCGTCTGCTTCTGCCTGTACGACGTTCGGTTTGGATAGAATTTGATTCGGTAGCGTTAGGGCAGGGTTGGTTGTGGCAATCAAACCACGCGGATGGTGTATCAGCTACTCTTCGATGGACGTAAGTTTTATCAACAGTGTCCCAAGCGTGGGCTAAATCGGTGCAGTCGTATTCGGGATCTTCAGAGTCGGAGACGTGTGCCGAGTAGGAAGACGTGATGGTAATACTTTCTGCGGGGACAACCTGAGACTAGGCTATCGGCGCAGCAAGAGATCTCGACCTAATGTCGCGACGAGGATTGGAACGACCGGAACGAGTAAGCACGAGAGGAAGCACAAGCACGAGCACAAGCACAAAGCACAAAGCACAGACCGAGTAGCCGGCAAGCTTCAAAGACGACGGAGTCCGAACTTAAGCGCAGCGTACAAGGGTGATGAAGGATGAATGATCTCAACAGCAGTGATAGCACGAAGGGCCAGTCACAAGGGCTCAAAGGATAACTAGTTCCCAATGACCAAGTTAGTATTGGAGTAAACAGAGAGAGGTACAACACGAACCTAGTTCCCAATGACCAAGAGGTCGAGATAGGGAACTAGGGAGCTATCTACAGTCCTTATATACGTGGTAAGACAATAAGAGTGAAAGAACAACAAAGAGGTGAAAAGATAATAGCGCGAGAGTGTAGAACGACAGCGCGAGAGAAAGTAAGTGTAAAGACAATAAGTGTATGGCAGCTGTGAGAGGAAGGAGGTGAAAGAATAATAACAGCGAATGGGAATGAGGTGTAACAATAAGGCGATAAGACAATAAGGAAGGAAAAGAGATAGTACGCTATTGTGAAATGGATGTGAAGCAATGAGTCGAAGAAGTGTGAGTAGTAAGCACGATCACATGATAAAGAAAAGAGGTGGCGTGGGATAAATGAATAGAATGTGAGAAAAATGATGTAAGTACCGGTTGTCACGACAGGCATCCTTCATGGAAGTCAAGAGATCAAAATTGCGCATTCGAGACTGGAGATCGAGCTCTCGACAGATCTGTACTTCGTAGTTTCGGTTATTGCCTGATCGGGCGGGAATTTTCACCATTGTGATGTGCGCCCGTTCGGTCTTGTTTGCGTCCCACTGTACGATAGGTCCCGATAACTTGATGCTAGGGAAAACAGACTGCAAGAATTCCAGCTTCGGAATCTCCCAATGCCCCAATGGTTCACCTTTAGCGTTTGTTCTAGCATGAAGCTGAATGATCTCGTCCTTATTTTGATGAAACTCCTGTAGAGCTGCCTGAATGCGATCGGCAGTGACATTGTTGAATCGAGGAGCTTGTCCCCCATATCTGAGGTCGCACATCGCTCGAATAGCGGCAATAAATTTGTTGGAGGTAGCACCGGCAATGACAATCACAATATAGCGTTGCATTTCCCTCTGATCTCGCCCTGTTACCTGCTTCAGCCTAGATACTCCTTCTGGAAACACGCGGAACCCTTGTCTTTTCTGCACAAGGCTGTACCGAAAATTGATCTCTTTGGCGCCGAGAGCGTTGATACACCACTTCAGGTCGTGATCAAAGAAAAACTTGTGCCAGTGGTGGAGGATCTCAGGCAGAAGGAATTCGCCTGGATCAGAAGAAGTCCAGTTGCGCCAGCATGGGTCGACGACACCATTGGTTCGATGACTCTGGGCCAAAGGCCAATACGTCTCAATATGCTGAGGATCACTGAGCTGAGAGAGACGGTCGATGGTTTCGAGAGTGGAGTTTCCACTGCGAGTCGGGTGTCTGAACGGATCGCCGTAGTCCTTGTACATAGCCATGGTGAAAGGAGACGTTTTTCCCCCGCCACCAACACAGCTGATAAGGGAGGCCTCTGGCGTGTCAACAATCCAGGCAGCGCATGGGGTGTGACACCGTCGCACTTGCGCTACAGGATCGGCCATTAGATGCCCAATCGAGGCTGCAACTTTCAAGGGCCTCAGAACAATATCACAGCAACGATGAAACAATCGGTGTTTGAGAACCCCACGGATATCTGTTGATTTATGGCGAAAGACGGGGATCGGAAGAAGGGCGAGAAGTTGGAAAAGATTATGAGATGCTTTGGAAAGGATTTCGCATTCAATGTTGGCCAAGCTGATTAGCAGAGGGTGAGCGCATCGGTTCCCTGTCATGACAGAGATTGTTGTTTGATCTGACGATAGGATGGTTCCCAGAAGAGTGCGGCCTGGTGGTAGCTCAGTCTAGACCGTATATCTAGTCAGCTACAAGATTATCATATACAGCTTTGCCAATGAAAAAAATACCTGTAACCGCCAAGCTCGATCACTGGAAAGCCAGGATTCATAAACCCTGGAAATCTTGTCGGCAGACTGAAAGACACGGAGGGGCATGAAGGAAATGTAATCCTGAATTAGCGGACTCTTCAGTAAGTCCTGCAGGACTTCGATAGCGTCTCGGTAGAAAAGATAGACCTGCTTCATTGTAGGATATGCTGGATCAACATTGAGTCTCTTGCATTTCCAAGACGCGACAGGCGGCAGAAGATTCAGGCGAGATTTGAGATCCTTTGCTGTCCGAAAAGAGAGCGACTGATCCTGAGCCTCGAAAAAGTTCAGTTACGGGAAACTTTGGCCACAGCCAGCTAGAAAATCACTCACCATTTTGAGCTTCAGGAACTGATCAATCTCCGCCATTGACATAGAAGAGGTAAGCAGCCAATTCGCTAATTCCCATTCACTTCGGTCGGATAGAGGGTAATAAAGATTTGTAGCCCGGTGAGATGCATATCGGTCGTGATTGAATTCGTCAAGAGCAGTTCTTCCCTGAGCGTAGACAACAGAGGCTCCCGGAAAAAATTCTATGCAATCCGATGAGTTTTCGGAAGCGTGGCGAGCGTTGGGACTTGGGCTTGGATTTAGAGAAACGCCTTCGACTTGTTGTACAGGAATAAACTGCCGAAGAACACCATGGGAGTGAGTGAAATCTGAGACTGATGAGGATTATGCTGGTCAACAGTAGAGGTCACAGATAGGGAAGGGAGGGGACTAGGGCGAACGGTATTCTGCATTGCATGGATGGTCATTAAGTGGAGTCCGTTCTTGCGGCACTGAGTTTGGTTAAGATGAGACTTGAGCCCTTTCTCTGTTTGACACCGCCGACCACAACAAGCGCAGGTCCAAACGCGATCGTGGTTGGTCGAGAAAGACATGGTGGAAATGGACATGCCAAAACAAAGAATAAGCGCCCAAAAACATTGGGCTAAGTTGCGCCCTTTGTACACTTATCTGCTCACCATTCTTCACGTTGATAAAGCGTATATTTCACAGGGTAGTTGAAAATGGTGTAACAAGTAAAGTAAACAAATAATATCCGTAGAAATGCATTTCACATGGTAGGAGAAGAGAGCGAAAGAAAACAGAATGCAAGACATGTAATGTAAGGAAATAGCAAGAAATAGGGACGATGGAGAGATTAGTGAGAAAGAGCACCGAGAATAAGGTACGCTGAGGTAGATGGTACGTTTGAGACAACTCATCACAACGGAGACTTTTTCCTCGCCTCAATACCCTTGTGGATGCCAATTTTCGTAGATCGCAGTTGATTTGGCTGGGGAAACACAAGCAGTTGGGGATTCTGGACATGACGAGGGAGACAATGTTGTTGAGATCGCCATATGTTGGTGTTGAAAGCTTGAGTGTCCTGATAGGAGGGGCTGCATCAGTTTCAGGGACCACCTTGACAATATCAATGGCGCAGGATGTTCATTAGGTTGAGGAAACTTACGTATAACCAACCTGAAGTCGAGTCAGAAGTGCCCAATCAAATCAAGTAAAAACACTCACCCATTGAGACACCGATGAAGTAGAAGATCAAACCTGCAAAAGCCATCACAAGTCCGTACAGCCCGACCTGCAAAATTTCAGCCATGCACGCTCATATCGTTCAAAACAAAACTCACCATGTAATGTCCCATTCGCAGCAGTTGATTGTCCGTGGCGCCTGGATTTACATATCTCTGCAAACAGTCAGGATCGTGCTTCGACTTGCAAAAATAATCGTACCTTGTACACATTGTACGTCAATAGGCTGCTATTTACAATAATAAAAGAGTGTCAGATCCTGACAATAGCAGAATTAACACAATTCCTACCTGACGGCAATGAGCTCAGTGGAAATCGCTGAGGTGACAGCGCGAAAGAGTAACACCAGCAGCGCCGCGGCTCCGGACGATCCCAAGAGCGCCGAGGCCGCGGCAGCAGCGGGAAGACCAGCTGAAACGTCGTCTGCGGAAAGTGATATCATATCTGGATCTCCACGAAGCGCGACCGCACTTAACCCCAAAGTTGTAGCGAATGTAAACGGAATGGCGAACCTATCGTAGGGTCATGGGTTTTGGGCAACACGAAGTTTGTAAATTGGACTCACCAAGCCAACCCTCCCAACAGATACACCTTGACCGTCGTACCAGGTCGACTCGCAATCGCTCGTTGCCAATAACTCTGATCCAAAAAGACGGTTGCAAAATTTCCTGATAAAATAATCACGCGTGGGCGTATGATAACTTGTATCTCTAGAAAGCCACCAACCAATTATGTTGATGACCCCGAAAATGAGCCCGTCCTTTGACCTAAATGTGACATACGATCCGGATAGCACACCCACAGCCAGCGTATTCATGCCCGTAAGGGAGGTCACAAAAGTGCACGCTGTGAGAGCGGAAAAGCGGGGAGATGTGGCTGGTACTCGTGTATATGAAGCAGCAAATAACAAAGCGGGACTTGCCTGGGGAAATTAGTGGAGATTGGGGAGGATTGAAGCTTGGTAGACTGCAAAGATGAGAGGCACTGGGCGTGCCGGAAATACTATAAGCGCCTATTCGTGGCAAGGAACAGTGCATGTGACTGTTTATTGCTTTCGTTCTAACATCTGTAAACTCTGTAATTTCTACTGTGAGCTTCTACCACTATATCTCATGTAAATTTGTCCTGACCATTTCTAGTTTCCCTTCACATATCCTTTCCGCTCCAATGCCAGCTTCAGTGGCCTCTCCAATGTCCTATCAAAACCCAACAGGTTTGTAGTAGGTTTATGTACTCTTCGTCAGGTACTTGATCCAAACTTTTAGACCTTGATCTTCATTCTCTTCACGTCAAACTCAACGAAATCATCAATCGAGAATTAGAGAGTAAAAAAGTGGTAGGGAAAATTTTGTACCTGGTGCTTGCGTCGATGGCTCAGTTTCCCATAGGAATTTTTGCGCCGTCCTCAGCAGCCAATTGACTCTCTTATTCCAATTGTGGAGATGCAAGACATGATCCTGTCGATGGAACACCAACTGGTAAAGAAAAAACTCCAGCTAGTGCAATCGCTAGCCGAATACTATTGCGCGCAAGACGTCTTGCTGGAGCAGGCACGAAGCGCCACTAGCAAGAATTCGTCTACCTCCTATCGCGGCTTTTCCTCCTATCGCGGCTTTTCCTCCTATCAAGGTCCCGACTCTGTCTCTCTACTTAGTCACGGTATGTGATACTTTGCATGAATCGGCGCTATCGATACTCATCCTCACCAGACAGTGGCAACCTAGACTATTGCAGTGACGAAGGTTCCTACGTTGCCGAAGACTTCCCTGTTGCCGAAGACTTCCCTGAAGATCTGTCCACCCACGTCGTAAGAGAAAACAGTAAGTTTTCGAACATTTTCTCCTCAAACTATCGATTAAATTTTTTCTGTCCATCCAGACATTGTCAAGATCTATTGTGGAAATGCTGAGGCCTCCGTCACTCTGGATTAACTATTGTAGGTATTAATCGTGAATTTAGCGTATCTTTGTTGTCTGTAAAATACGAATCAAATTGTCCTATGCAGTCCGATTGCCCAAACCTAAGTCATCAATCTAATTTTATCATGCTTCACGTCACGCCCTCTAACTTGAACTCGGACTTGTGCCACTGGTTTCAGCCAAAGCCTATGGCGAGGTCCCCTGCGTCAGGTTCAGGGCCTCCTGCTCAATACAATAACGGTGAGTGATTTTTTCTTTATCTTCGTAAAATTTCTGCTGATCTTGACCTCTTTTTTTCCCAGCTGTACGCACCATAACTCTCTTTTTTGTTTTAGACTATAATAATTCCAAAGATACCAAAACGACCCATACGGTCAAATCGAGGTGTAGGCGGGGCTTTAGCACAACTTGAAAAGGTTGGGGCAATGGTAACAAATCCAAGTCAACGCGCCGAAAGACTGAGAGTTACCCCGTCCGCGAACCAAGAGCCAAGAAACGTCATGGCACCTATCACTGTATGTTTCTTTTTTTTCACTTTTCTTATTAGTTTTTGACCAGAAGGCATAGAAGAAGGCCAGATCGAGGACGAAAGCCGTTGGTGACAGTAATCTGGACCAGCCACAACGAATTCAATCACGTACTATTCCCCTACCCGTTAATGCCAATTTGACTAATCAAGCTCAAACCTCAAATTTAGTAAGTTCTCCACAGCGGCCGTATCATCCGCTTAGCTTGATCATTATTCAGGTTCATCCTGCTTCATCTCGTAACTTGCCAATGTCTGTCTCGAACCCTGCTCTGTCTTGCAATACACAAATATCTGCCTCAAGTTCTACTACTTCGTCTGGTAATCGCCCTTTGCTTTGCTATATATGATCTAGCTTTCCCTCATTTTCTACAGTTTTTTCTTCGTCTCAATCCCCGAATATGAATGCAAACTTTCAAAACCAAACTTCAATCTCTGACGAATATCATTCGCCCAGCAACCCTGGTAATTTCTCGGAAAAATTTCATCAGTACAACTAATACATGCTATGATACAGCGAACAACACCAGCGACGCCTACCGGTCCAATATCAACAGCTTCAACGACACATACCAGCATATCAATAATCGTAACCATCAGCTCAACCCTCTCGCTAACTTCAATATTCGCCAAAATAACTGGGAGAACGAGAGGCTGAACATGCATTGGGATAATGCTGCAGGTAATAATCCTCAGGGGGGTGGCGTCAATAATGACTGGCCGGAGCACGATGATCACCCTCAGAATATGGATTTGGACACCAATGGTGCGTTTAACTTTTTTACACTGAGCTAGTGACATGCTGAGTTCGATCTCAGAATTACCTGAATGTGAGTCTGGTATCTTTTGTACGCTTTTTATGCTGACCTTTCCAGTGCACATCTCGGAGCATGACATGCAAATTCTACATGATCTCAACTTGGACATTGACCCGCCGGAAGAGAACAATAACGAGCCCGAGGAGGTAATTAGTCCTGTTTTTTTCATAAACTACTACCACTAAGACTGCGGCAATATCAGGATGTCATAGAGGCCCATCGCTCTCGGAACCGCACCTACAATCCGCCACCGACCTCATCATTGGACCTTCATCACTCCCAGCGGAATGGGACTCAAACACTATCGGTAGAAGAGCTACAAGAAATCGAAGATGACCCCGATGCAGATGCGGACCCAGACCCAGACCCGAAATTGGGTGATGCGGACAATGCCCATCTTCGTCTAGGAAGCGCCAATGAAAGCCATATTAGTTCCTCTCGAGAAAGTGAGTCAAAGCTACTATCAGTAAATATATTGCCCTAATACCGATAAATCCTCTAGGGTACAGGTCCACGTTACCCCTTCTTGGTGCAACAAATATGGGTATGCTTCCTGTTTTTAACGCTCGGTCTCATTCTACTCATGCACCGCCAATTTAGTACATCCTTTGGCCAGGTCCCATGCTATGCGAGACCCGCATTTGTCTGTCCTTTGACAAGCAGCCTCCAGACCTCCTTCCAGAGCTTCCTCTCAAGTGTCGTCTCAAGGTTCATCTAGAGCACTGTCTCGAGGTTCATCCAGAGCGCCATCTGAGGTCAGCTCTTTGTATTCATTCAACATCGGTACGTATAACTCTCTTAAAGTTTTTCAGTCCGGGTCTAACATCTTGTATTATAGGTCCTGCCGTGTCGAAACTGAAGCCCGCTGATCCCACTGCCAAGCCTTGGATGGAGAAATTCTACCCGCCCATGATGAGAAAGCTGATTGGGAGAGCAAAGGAGCACGTTTATCTTCATATGGCACTCTCTGATCCGTTTCCACGCGCAGATGATGACTGCTTCGAGAGATCACTGGAACAGGCCACTATGGACTGCATTGGACAGAGGCTTCGAGTTGAAGATGGTACGTATTCTTTTTTTGTTTGGGGTTCAATTCCTTGTCTTATATTCCAATTAGGTTATCTGGAAACCTATCGGAGTGGCATTCAAAAACTGGTACGTCTGTTTGTTGATGACCGTCATGATTATCCTCAGCCACAACTAACACATTTTGCGCTAGCTTCATAACGCGGCAATCTTCCAAAGAAATGCTCTCAAGCAAAAGGTTCGCCCAATAGTCGAACAGACTTACTCGCTTCCACTCTCTCTTGAAGAAACACCTGAAAATTTCCATTCCGGACAAGAAGTCGATTTGGTTATCGCCAAAATCAAGAGACTTCTCGATCCAGATGGAAGTGACTACTTCCATTACGGGCCACGCGATTCATTAGTGAGTTCTTCTATCGCCGCGTTTGAGTACTTCTTGCTAATGCATCAAATGTATAGGACAAAACCAGCAACGCTGAACATCTGAGTTTACGCTCCTCCATTCTACACCACTATTACACTGATCGTTCAGCGCTTTCCCGGAAATTCCCAGATCACTTCCGAACCACGGTTCCGGTCCCAGTACTGGTGCTAGTCATGACTGTGGTACGGCCCTAGAGTTTGACGAAATTTTCTGAACGCTCATACATGCAGTATACTTAGGTCAGAAACTGCCTTGAAGAATACGAGGATGGCCCTACCCGAGTGTCTAAAGAGCTCAGTGTTGCAGCCTATCTCAGCAAACATCACGCCTTGCTCCGTGGCATCAAAACAGTATTTGAGGATGCATATCACGGGAAAAAACTTGCTAATTTTCTCGCAGACATAGCTCGAGAAGGATGGTGAGCTCCTTGATTCAATGATGCTTTAATTGTAATCTGAATTTTTTTTGTCAAGCCGGAAGGCCGGTCTTGTGGATGTTGGCCCATCTCAGTCCCTTTCACTGGGGGTCACGTTGGACTAAATCTTCGCTTTCTTGAAAAGAAGTAGAATCTATCGTAGTACAAATGTGTGTATATAGCCCAATTGATTCGCTTTTGTGTAAAATTGTTCTATTGAGTACGTACAAATTCAGTCAACTGAAAGGCGTTGTACAACGTTGTACAACACTGAACAGCGTTGTACAATGTTGTACAACACTGAACGGCGTTGTACAATGTTGTACAACGGTACCCTCGCTTAAATATTGCAAGTGTTACGAGTGTTGTACAACGTTGTACAACGTTGTACAACACCCACCTGTTCCGCTGATGCATATCATTATAACTTTTTAGTGGCCAATGTCTACCGCTGAGCACTGGATACTTATATTTCAAGTTGGAATAGAATACATCTCTGCTGAGTGCTCGGACGAGTTTAGTAGTAAGTACAGCCATTTGGGGGGGAGGGAGATCGATATGTCTCCGAGGCATAGGATATATTTCTCGTCAAAATCCAAGGGCAGACTCAGAGCCTGAGCGCTTGAGCTCGCGCTCTGTGAACATTTGCGCTTAAAAATAAGAGCCCGCCCACGACGGCGGCCCACTAGTACTAATACAGCCCCGGGAGCTACTGTTCCGGTTGAAGAGCCCATGTTACCTTCCATGGTCAATGCTATCAATGTAATTAGCCCCTGAACGTTTTTTAAAAGCGGAGAACGCACAACAAACAAATAAAAAGGAAAATAAAAATGGTTATTAGGCGCCTGGTCCGGGGCGATCCGGGGCTGATCATTGTCCGCTTTTCTCAGACTCAGACTTGAAACTCTCTTTTTGGGGGTTCCTCAATTTATCAAATTTCATAGTCGCTTAAGTGGAGTTAGAAACCTGGATAAAGCTGAAAGACTTGTAAACCCGTGTCTTGTCTGCATATACATAGCACCTCCGGTCTGATCTCGCATTTCCATCCAGGGCTTGCTAGGCTCAGGTGCCCCCCATCCCCACTCGTAACATTAACTGAACATTCAATGGCTGTCATTAGACAAGATTTGGGAAAAGCTTCGGAAAAAAACGGCAGGCCATCTTTCTCACCACGTTGAACGTCCCAAGGGACTGGGTTAGCGATTTCAAAGGATCCAGAAACCATTTTTGTAGAACTGTATACATATAAAACAGAAAATGTACACACGTCGACTGCGGCAGAGTCAGAAAAAAGGGACTCCGTTCACGGTAAACTCCGGCAAGATTACGGTCCTCAGTACCACAGGGTACCCCTCGTCGAGAGGGAGGCCCGAGGGAGGCATTACACTAGAGCAACTTGGAAGGGAATCGTTAGCCGAACCAACGCCAACCAAACGAGTAGGTTTCATCCACCACGTTTTATGTAGTATGACAGAAAAAAAAGCTTTTTTTACGCCCACTTGGCCAATAAAGCCATAATCCCACATCCAGATATCAACATCATCACACTCCTCGCCAGTTTCCAGTTCGAAACGACGAACCGCATCTCCCTGTTCAACAGGATCTCGTGCGCAATCAATTCTACCATAATCGTGTAGATAAGAATATCAGCACTGAGTGCATCCATAACTCCACTAACGATCGACGCAGTCGTGCTATCCGGGCTGTAGGTAGTCCGAACGCCCAGTCCTGCAGCGACCCCCACAGGGGTAGTTATCCCATATAATAGGGCACCCCATATTGGAATGTCTCTGTATGCAGGTGCCAGTTGCATGTAGGCAAGATGAGAACCGAGTCCGAGTCCTTCAAAGGTTTCTGTGCATTGTCATTGATTAAGTCGCACACATAGCTCATTTTCTCAACTGTCAACGAATGGCTCACGATGGAAAACAATAACAATAAAAAGGATTTTGAAATCTGGATCGGCTGCCAGCGTGAGGCCGATGAGGACACTTGTTGGGCAAATTTGGAATGAACCATTCATAATCTTTTAGATAATGTTGATCCACTAACCTATGCAGAAGAATACCAAATTCTAATACGGCCACACCAATGATTTGTGCGAGGGGTGAATCCGTTTGATCATCATGCAGACTTGGGACAGAGTGTGAGGGTCGAATGTTCCTAGTCAGGTGAATCATCATGTGACCTGTAACTTCAGAAGCAGGACCGTGCGGCCGGCGACTCCGGTCGTTGAACACGGAATTATCGCCTCTTCTCGACCTTCCATCATGAGGCCATAGCCATTCCCACTCTACGAAATCTTTTTGTCCGGTAGGTCGTTCGTACATCAGCTTTATTTGTTTGAATGCTTGATTGGGGCGCTTGTATTTCCACGCTGGCGACCGAAGCGTTTCAGGGGGGGCTTTCGCGTAAGTCACTGGGCAGGTGGTAATCGATAGGTTTTCTAGAGCTATTACTAGGACGACGAAGAAAATTCTGCGAGGGGAGTGTTTCCAGCCATCACCCCCCTGATTGTTCAGGATTAGCTCGGGCGGCGGGCGCCCACTTCCCGGTGTACAAGCTGGTTGATTATCAAAGAAAAATGAAATGTTACACCCAAGTTTAGATCGTTCATCAAGCTTGCATCCGAGAGAAATTCCTAACAGGTTAAATTACAAGTACAGTTTTTAAGGTTTTGCTTAGCTTTGAAAAAAAATCTGATTTCAGCATTGAATGGACCGGCGCTGAACTTGGCAGATGCAGGATTGTGGTGGCTGACATGAAATCTCCTCAATCTGATTGGCCAGCAATATAGTCACATGGCCTCGGAACCGCTGCGGTCCTCAATTTCGTGAACAGTTTACGTCGTTTCACTTTTCCGTATAGGACTCCGGGGAGAGGGTTGAGCTTATAAACCCAAGACGAGCCTTTCAATTTGCCACCAGAACTTCGCTCGTTCCTTTTTTCTTCTCTCTTTTCACCGTCATTACCCATTCATGGACAAGCTAGCTCCTCAGCTAGTAGCCATGGGCTCTATCTTTGTTATCTCGCTCTTCGGTCAGTAACGGGTAACAGCGAGAAAGGTCAATACTCAACGTTGAAACCCACAGCCGTTTCTTTCCCAGCCGTTTCTAAAAAGATTCGATTTCTGTCTATACCGAAGATATTCTTCTTCATCGGTAAACACTTTGGAACAGGTGAGGACCATCGTAGCCGAGAACCGGGAGGTTTCACTTACCTCTCCATCTCAGGTGTCATTTTAGCAACAGCGTTCGGACATCTACTGCAGGACTCCTTCGAAGCTTTAACCTCACATGAAGTCAAGAGGACATATCCTGGTATCGGCAAACGGACGGGGTTTATAATGTACGTCCCCGTTTTTTTTCTTTTTTCTTCTGCTCGGAGCTGATCAGGTCATAGATTAGCATCTTTGCTTACTATTTTCTTAATCGAATATATATCTACATCCTATGTCGACCATCTGCACGAAGATGGTGATTCTCCTCCGGATCCCAAATCCCAGTCGGAAATACAAGATCATTCCCATTCACATAGTACAGAATTACCTCTACAACCTCCACTTTCCCCTTCAAAGGACCCCAACGAAACTACTCCCCTCCTCTCAAATCCAAATCCAACTACCACCAGCAACCTTCCCCAACTCTCACGACCATCATCCATATCCAGTCTAAAACAACTACAACAACATTACCTCTCCTCCATCGTCACCAACTCTCCTCGTCACTCTCGAAGCAGCGACCACTTTTACATCATCAACGATGTTAATTATCATCTGAATAACGGCGAATATCATCTCGTTGAAGGTGCCAAAGGACCTGGATCCTGTGTCTGTGTCTGTGTCTGTCCAGCTGCTGGGTTACCGAAGAATGATCCTTTGAGGGTGCTGAGCCAGGGGCTACAAGGAATTGGGGGAGGAAGTGTGAGTGCAGGTGTAGATGTCGAGGGCGCTGGACGTCCAAGGACCGGAAGAAGTAGTGGTTCTGTTAGCCCTACCAGAAGACAGCAACACGATATAGAAGTACAGGAGCAGAGAATGACTGTGAATAGGAATCGACAAATTGTTGGGATATTGGTACGTCGTATCAGTTTTTAGAATCGGTTTTGGTGGTTGACCTTGACAAAGGTCCTGCAACTGGGCATAATGATCCATTCTCTCGTTATTGGGTTAACTCTATCGATCACTTCGAAGTCTGAATTTAGTGAGTTTTTAAGGTCTTGTTTATTGTTTCTCTCTATCTGACCTCTCGCTTCCTTCTCCCCAAAAAAGCCTCTCTTGTAACAGCTATCATATTCCATCAACTATTCGAAGGTCTAAGTCTCGGTATCCGGATAGCCGCCATACCTCATCTCGAAACGAAGGAGGAGGAGGATCCTTCTTCCACATCATCCTCGACTACGCAGCTGAAGCAAAAGCCCTCGACGTTATCTTTGGCTTCAGTACCCTCCATATCTATATCCCACCTTTCCCATCGATCGTTCCTCCAGCCTGTTCTGACGTTTTTGTTTGCGGTCACGACCCCGTTTGGGATTGGGTTAGGTATGGTTATGTTTGGGTCGAGGAAGTCCGGGAATGGTGCGTCTGTTGTTGCGCTTTCGTCGATTGCAGAATCTGGGTTTCTGACCTTTTTTATTATTTGCGTTGGGGCACACTCACATCTACGTATCTATATCCATGCAGCCAACTCATCTCACATGATGCTCGTCCAAGGACTCATGTCCGCCATATCGGCTGGGATGTTGATATACGCAGCGACGGTTGAAATGTTGGCTGGTGATTTTGTGTTTGGGAATCTGGGTGGAGGCGGGGGTGGAGGGCACGCTCATGCACATGGACATTCTCATGGTGATGAGTTTATCAACGAGGAGGAGGAGGATCCTGAAGCTGGGCATTCAGCAGAAGGTGGGGGGAAGGAGGCGAGGGAGAAGGGGAGGGTATCTCGATCAAGAGACGAGTGTTGGCTATTGGGAGTTTGCTTGGTGGAGTGTTAGCTATGGGGTTGATTTCTTTGGGCGAGTAGTGGTGAGCAGAGCGATGAGAAAGATATGAAGGTGGTGAAGGGTGGCGCGAGTTTTAGGTGCGGTTTCCAGCTTTTTATTTTGGAAATTTACTGACTCTTGTCTTTTCCGATTGGATCCCATTTCTACAGTCGCCCTCTTTTTTTTGGATCACTTAGACATTTTTTCTTGATTTTGTTTGCCTTGCTTACTTGAAAATATCTGTAAGTTTTTCTTTTTCTTAGACAACGCTGCTCCATGTATGTATACGTGTTACGTGTACCTGTACTACGTCCGACTCTGAGGCATTACTTGATGTACCCCCTACATAGCCTACCCTCACTTTGTGTATATCTCTATTGTATGTACTACTAATTTTTTCTTGGTTGTTCTATTTCGATCTTGCTATGCCGAGGCGGGTCAGGTTCTTGTCTGCTACTAACAGATAGGTACCCCAGGAGGGCAGGAAAAAAGGTACGGTCCTGTAGGCTCTGCTCTGATGAACAATTTCTTTCCCTGGCTTGGCTATAGACTCGAGTTCGCCGTCGTTCAAGTTTCTCCTTGTTCTTTTGTGCTTCTCCGACGATTTTTTTTGTTCTTGACATGACAGCCAACTTGATCAATCTGGTCTGATTTCTTTGATATGACGACCTCTACAATGTATACGAGCCCAGAAGCTGCCGGTTGCCTCTTTCTCTGCCCTAGACTGCCCTTCAAGTCAAGTTAAGGTTAAGTTCGGGTTGTTGTGGTTTATTCCGGACTCGAAAGTCTCGGCCTTTTGGCCGGCACCGTTCTCGTCAGCTCGCCTGCTGCAACTGTTCCAATCGGCTGTTTCCCTGGTGGGAACGATAGAAGATCATGGGGATCATGATGAATCTTCTTTGACGTTCTTCTGTTTTCGCGGTATTCCAGAACTGTGACTTCTCCTTACATGCCACATTAGGCTCGTCAGGGTCAACCTCAGCCTGAGGTTCAGCAGCTTCTGGTTGCTCCGAGCAGCTGTTTGCCGTGACGACTTTGGGAAAAAGCTAAACTCGTCAGAGCTAGGGGGTAGGAACTTAGGTGCGACAGGCCGCAAAAACTTTTGAACACAAAAAGTCATCCACTTGGATTTTCGGGATTTTCGGACAAGTACAACACAGGTAAATGTACAACACCTACACTACAGAAATGAATGACAACAAATAAAGAAAAATTTCGAGTCAGGCATGGCACGTCGACTAGGTAAAGTTTGGGCGGAAAATGAACCGCGCCCAAAGGTTATGGTAAAGTACCTCTACTCCGTGGGCCGCCGACTATCGGGCAGCGCCGCCGCTTAACAGTTGCATTCACCGGTCTTGCAGGAGCAACTATGTTGGGAGCAGACATTAAAAAAGTCAGTTCTTTCTCGTCTTCAGTAGACGCTAAGAAAGGACTTGCGTAGAAGTGCACCCGCACTTGCCGTCGTTGTTCTGAACAACGGTGGTCTGGGTAGTCTGCAGAACAAAAAAACAAAGGTTAGGCCGCTGTGTGCGCATGTAGGTAGCGAGCTTGAACGCTCCGACGTACAGCGATCATGATGATTGTGGTTTGGGTGGGTTTGAAGTAGTACGATGCAGAGGTTATTCTCTGAGGAACGATAGCCTCCCTTCCTTTATCTTTTATACGTCTGCGATGGCTCTGTTTGGCTCTGTTTCAAGCAACCAAGGTCGGATTTCTCTTTTTGATTTTTTTTTGGAACACTTACCTCTGTGACCCTTGTATCCTATTTTGTAAGCCTCTAGGTAAGATACTCAATCCTTCTTCTTCTTCTTCTTCTTCCTGCCGCTGCGCTGATAATTTGATTAATGCAGTGTCTACGTTATCCACCCTGCTCCTACGTGGTGATCTTATCACGGCTGCAGTAGCTCGATTTGCAGGCGGGAAAGTATCGTCTAGTGACTATCTTCTGACAGGTACAGCTTCTCAAATAATACGTGCAGTATCCACCCCTATTGTAGCTGCGTCGAGTCACTTCTCAAAGGAATAAAATCGGTAACCTCCCGTCCGTTCACTTCCTGAATCCTCGGGAAAAGGAAGGACATCCCGATTAGTGCAGAGTACTTTCAGCACGTAAATAAGTCCACCGGTTCAACACTTACGAGTCAAAGGCGGGTATTACTGATTATTTCTAGGTTTACTATCTAATGTTTCGTTTCCCCGTTCCTAAAGCATTGGATCCAGGGCCAGAGGCAAACGGCGAAATCAGTTACCATAGACGTCTACCTCTCGTCTCCTTCTACTGTCCGGCACCTTGTTCTCAATCACAAGAATGCGACTCCTATCTATTCTGTACCCGAATGTGGCAATTACATACTTAACGGTAAACACTCCAAGCTCGGAACGCAGTGCCCGGCAACTGTCCACTAGCATAAGTTTGATGAACAGTGAACACGTCAACGAACACGCCGTACACACACTCCGTGTGGGCTACGCAGCTCATGCGAACTTGAAGTACTATCATTAAAAGGTGATGCCCGATCAAGAAAGACTTGACTCATACTGGTGAAAAATGATAGTACGACGTTACTAGTTACTATTCGTCAAGATTTTGAATTTCTTGTGGGAGTAGAGTGACTTGTTGTGCTGAATGAGCACTTCCCGTGGACTGGATTGTTTCCGGGGCTGTAGTCTACGCGATTTGCGGGATATGACACTAGAAGAGTGCGCACTAAATGTGCTTAATTCTGAGACCCACTTCTGAGACCCACTACAGCATCTGCATAGAAATTTTTACACCGTGACACACATACACACGATGTGAACTACATAGCATGAAATATACAACGGAATCATAAACCGTGGATCACAGTGATGGGAGAGAAAATGGTAGACTTTGTGCTAGGACGACGATGAAGCGTTTAGCACTTGCATTCACCGGGTTTGCAGGCACAGCTGTTGTAGCGTACGTCGGGAGCTTGTTAGTCTCCGTCTTATTTCTACTAGAGAAATTCATACTTGCCTCGGGGTACAGCCGCAGGTGCTGCCATTGCTCACAGTGATTGGAGCCTGAGTAACCCGTAAAAGCGAGAAGAGACGAGGGTCAGTTGGTGCCGCTGCCGTCCTCGAGACTGCTTTTGGATCATGACTGCTTTGGATCATGACTGCTTTGGATCATGACTGCTTTGGATCGTGCGTCTTCTGCCATTTACTACTGGCCATCCGTAGAATGTATTCTTGGTATGCGCCTTCGGGAGAGAATCAACCCCATCAAGAATCATCTCGGAAACCAATTAAATACTACTTACACTTGATATTTATGGGAACCGCGGCGCCGCATTTTATGTGTGGTAAAAGTGGAGAGGGCCATGTGTCAATTTTTACTACTCCATCAACACCGCCCGCTCAACCCACCTAGATTTCCTAGATTTGTGGAACTGGAAACAGCTCGAAATAGTCAGGTAGCGGCCAGGCCTTTTCAATGGCAAGGTCCCCCTCAGCGGGACAAGTTGTCCCACTCCCACTCCCGAAGTGAACATACTTTAGTACACATTTTAGCTGCATAGCCCCGACTTGGACTAAGGCTCCAAGCTGTTGCTATCACAGTCACTCGTATACATACAATTTTTAGTTTTTTCAAGTTGTCCCACTTGCGGTATAGTCGTCGTCTCGATTTTTCTCGCTCTTACAAGCTAATACTTAGCCTCGATTTATCAATGACACTCCGAGTCTCAGCCGTGGTCGGATTAAAAATTGATAGATGGATGGGGACAATAAAAACTTTGAAAGTGGACCTGTGTCGTCTGTGTATAGTACCTCCGATCCAATCTCGCATTTCCATCTAGGGCTTAGGCGGCTTAGGGCGGCCTCAGGTGCTCCTTCCCTCCACCTGTAGTAACACATTTGATAACGTTCAATGGCTTGGACAGGGAATGTTCCGAAAAAAAAAACCAGCTGACAATCTAGTCTCCATCAACGTCTCAAAGTATCCGTGCCATGGGTAGCTCGAAAAGACTTCATATTTGAGAAAAAAAATTCTTCGTAATAGTAAGTATGTGTATCTCCAAAACATAAAAAAAATAGAACGTAGATAGATCGTACACACGCGCCAACCGCGGCAGGGGCAAAAAAGGACTCTGAGACTCTGGCTCGATCACGGTCATGAGAAGGTGCCATGGGATCCTGAAGAAACCCATCGCAGGGAGCATATCAAAGTAATTTAGGAGGAAAATACTATCCAAGCAAAAGTAAATTCAAGCAAAAGTAAATCGAAAGAGTAGGTTCCAACCACTACGTTTGGGAGTAAGGAAAACCTTTTCACGCCCACTTGCCCAATAAAGCCATGATCCCACATCCAAACAGCATTGTCACCACACTCCTCGCCAACTTCCAATTCGAAGCGTTTTGCATGGCCTTATTGAACAGGATTTCGTGTGCAAGCAACTCCACCATACCCGTGTATATAAGAATTCCGGAACTAAGCGCGTCCATGACTCCACTGACGATCGATGCAGTTGTGCTATCTGGGTTGTAGGTAGACCGAACGCCCAATCCAGCGGCAATTCCTACAGGAGTGGTTATCCCATATAAAAGGGCACCCCAAACTGGAACGTTTCTATACGCAGGTGCCAATTTCATGTAGGCGAGTCGAGAACCGATTCCGAGTCCTTCAAAGGTTTCTGTTCGTTGATTTAGATATACAAGTCGTCTCCTCAGCATGAGCGAATTCAATTTAGCTTACGATGGAAGATAATAACGACAAAAAGGATCTTGAAATCTGGATCTACTGCCAGGGTGAGACCGATAAGGACACTTGTTGGAATTGGGTGAACATTACTTCCAAGTTAAATGAAGATTCACCGACCTGTGGAGAACAACACCGAATTCCAAAATGGCCACACCGATGATTTGCGAGATAGGTGTATCTAATGCCATTGTGTCATCCTGCTGACGCAGACTCGGTACAGAGGCAAATCGAGAGTGGGATGATTTTTCTTCAGCGACTGCAGTCGTTTCAATGTCGTTAGCACCGTTCTCGGGACCATGGGCGGCGTGGGCGCCAGCTCCATGTCCGTGAGGGTCTAGAGAGAGAGAGAGATGGAGATAAATGAATGACCCGAGGATCTTGTATGAGGAGAGCTCACATACCGTGTACGATACCGATTTTGGCCAATTTTGCTGTTCCCCATCGGAAAGCTACGAGCTCCGCGAGGAATATACCAAAGATACTGAGAAGACAGAGAGCAAGGGCATAGGGCTTCAAGGTTTTTAGAAATGACAGCGTTGAAACGAAGTGTTTCAACATGACTTACGTATTCGGCCCAAGCTGGATCAAGGCAAGGACTACCGAGCTCGTCCAGAGCAGGGGAGAGGAGATGAATGAACGCCGTTGCTATCTGTAAGGAAGGGGAATAAATGGCTCAGTCCCGCAAGCTTGATGGAAGAAACGTACAATGACTCCAGAACCGAACCACTTCGCAAAACTTGAATGCAAAAGTGAAGAAAAAAAATCAGGATTTACCCCGTATCGATCGAACTGATGATTATGAACTCACTCGAATACCTCCTCTGGCACCCTCATGTATTTCGAATACCTTACCGAAAGCACGGGGAAAAGGGCTCCCGTCATCGAGCAAAGCAAAATGATGAACACTGAGCCAATGCGGAGACCAAACAAGGTATCGGCGCCGCCGCCTGAGCCACAGTCATCAGCGTCGTCACGCAAGACAAGCGAGATTGGGGCTGGAGAGACCATTGTCGGATAACTGGGTCGGGGCAGGTGGAAGAGCGGACGTATAGAAGAAGAGGCGCTGTTCCTTTAAAAAGGCCATGACCACCGCGGTATTGGTTAGACATCCACGCGTTTTAATTGGCTGGACCACATCTTGTGAGTACCTGCCCAGTCAAAGGCGTTCCTAGGCGCGGTCTCCCTCGAGAATCATACAGCCACCACAGCTCTTTTTATAATTTAGCCACCCGAATGGGCAGCCGGTATAGTAGATGCTCATCGAAAGGCTCTGGCTGGAGCTGTAAATATCCCAGTCTAAAAACTACTAGCCACTTCCACAATCTGGCCCCCAAATTCCGACCATGTTATTCCATCTTTTATTACATCTATCTATCAAATAAGGTTCAGGTCGTCGGGCTGATACGAAACCAGTCGAGTGGAAACGAAAAAATGAAGCAGCCGGGACATATGGCAGATGTAAAAAGAGACCGCTCAGGCTGGCATTTGGGTGACTGACCATGGGACCTGCCTTTTTAGATTCTATCTGGAGTTATCTGGAGTTGGATACATTACATGGTCGACAAGACGCCCGCGTACCGCTGCGATCAATCATTACACTGGCGCGGCTAGAAAATATTCTTCCGTCCTCCATTTTTACCGCTGGCCTGAGTGGCTGGTTAAAGCGCCGAGAACAGACTCGTATCGCCATGAAGTTAGTGCGCCGGTAGCCCCTTCCACCAATTATCTTCGAGGGGCTTGAAAGAGGCTTGGACATGTCCCATAGATCAGGGAGAAGGATGAGAGAGGGGAGAGGGGCCTGAGTTTCAAGATCTTACTTGTTAAAACAGTGGCGCCCTTGACTGGTGCATTGCGGTTGCGTTGACATGCTCGATTCATTCAGACGGCTAAAATACTCCCTCAGTTCCACTGAATGATTCAACTGTTCTTCTAATTTCTTTCCACGAAATCTTTATAGAATGACCTCTTCTCCTTCATTCATTTTTGTGTCTATGTAATGTTGATAGACTTTCTTCGTATTGCAGTACACTCTTCCTTGATTATTATTTCACGTCGAATACGCTAATCAAGGCACCGACCGGCCCATACTTCAATAGAGCTAGAGCCTGATTGCTTATTTCTACAGTGTAAACTCGCACCCGGCGGCGAGCGTCGAAGCCAAGATGAAATTTAATTGCGGATCGGGATAGAGTTGAATGAGTAAGTAGAGTATTGCCTGAAGGACTATCGAGTAGGGTTATCATCGTGCATACGTACCAAGTAAAGAAATAGACGATGACTACATCAGCCATCGACCGTGAATACATAGATTGAGAGAGCCTGAGAGAAAATGGACAGTGAATAAAAAGTACTGGGCCTCGGCTGGGAGCAGAGGAACGTTAGTATGACTTGAAAGAGCAATGTTGAACGAGCGTGGACCCGTACTCGGGCCGCTAACGTCTAACGCTCGAGCCTCTGTTCATTTGCATGAGTAAGTTACTACTAAGTATGCGGTTCTAGACTCAAACTCGAGCAAATATTTTCTTGCCGATTACATCTCCCTCAGACTCCGAGGTCTGTTCAGTGTTCACCGTGCTATTTGTGCAATCAGCTTCAAAACTTGACTGCACACACGAAACGGACAGCTCCGTAGATACTTCAATGGCCACCAAAATGGACGGCAGATGCCGGTCGGTGATTTTACAACGTCCGCCTTAATCCCACCATTCCCGTAATCATTGATCATTCTCGGCTGTCGTCGGCAGCTTTTTGTTTTAATTAGAGTACATAGTATGTTCAGCGTTTCCCCCAAGATTTGACTCGTAAGTTAGGGATAATGGGATAATGGGCTCGATGGGGGTCGCTGGACTCGCTATTACTCCTTTTTCACTAACTTCTACCTTATACGCTTCCGCACTCCCTCTACTACATAGTCTTGTCTTGAGTCTTGACTCTTTTCGCCCCCGAATTACGCTTACAGATCCGCACGAGATATTCATCTGTTACTTCCGAGTCTTTAACCGGTTACACTTGTTACAACGGTAATCGTATTAGGCTTTGCCCGCCTTGAGAGGTCCGTCGGCACTTGCTGGACGATCTTCGTGCTGTGCGTGCTAGGGCGGTGTCGCAATCGGATATCTTGTTTCGTTTTTATGACAACAAGAGCTGATTGAGGGGAGTCGGGCGGAAGTCGGTGAAATCAATGTCCTTTATCTTTCCGGATATATGCGGTCTAGATCAAGGTTCATTGAGGGTGTCCAACCTTTGAGTTGTGCATGTTGATAGTTTCGGAGCGGGTCGGGTCAGGTCGTGTGCGGAGGTCAAGCGTTTTGTTTGTTACTGTGTTGCGAGGGAGAAAGATCTCGAGTGCCTGGAGCCGAGCTTGGGTGTCTTTAACAAAACGACGGGGTGTGTCCGACTATGTAGGTTAGTTTTCAAGTTCGTCGGTTGCAATCGGCATCGTCTCTTACCGTGTACTGCTTGGTCCTTGACGGGAGAGTTCAAAGAAGCCTGATTCAGGGCCTAGGAGTGTTTATTTGAATATGTTGCGGTAGTACAGAACGCCGCGAAAAGACGACGACCATACTTGAGTGTTGAGTCTCCGGCAGGACACTTGTGCGGATGGATAGAGCCTGCGCCCCAAGTTCTACAGGCTAGTCGACGGGAAAAGAGGAAGTGGATTAGCGCGATATCGTGAAATGGTGATGCCACTGAACAATTTTACGCAAAGGATATTCATAAAGGGACGGCTGAGTGAAAAGGCAAACAGGTCCAATGACTGTATGTCATGCCACATATAGAGGCATAGGGTATGAGCTAGTGCCAAACTGGAGTCCGATGAATTCAAAAACTGGTCCTGTGGCATCGCGGACCCCACCCACGGTATGATTTTCTATCGTTTTTTGACAGAATACATTCATAGAGCGAAGCTCCCGGATGTCACCCGCAGAACTTACCGCTTACTGCATGTGGAGGTGGGTAAGTTTTGGAAAGGAGCCCTGCTCAAGGTTGATCCGACGAATACGCCCAGAATTCTTTGGCTGACATTGTGAACGGTTCAGATATATGGAAGAGCTTGTGCAACTATTGCGACTCTAGTAGAGTTCATTGATTTCCTACGTTGAAAATTTTTTTTTTCACATTCTGGACACGTCGGACGAGCTGAACTCCTACCTTCCTGCGTGAATGATTCGAAGCCCTCAGGTACCCGTTTGTAGATCAAGAAAGCCTCGTGTAAGGGAAAGCTTCGCACACCCCAAAGGTAAAAGAATGTAGATTTCCACCGCTGAATGTTATGAAGATGAATTAACTGGGAATTAAGCTGGGCTTCATGGCAATTGTCTAAGCAGGAAATGGCGCTACTTTTTCTTCCATATTTAGTATGTTTAGGGTACGCGATCAGGGCGGAGCTTCCGGAATTGCCATTACATAAGCCTGTTGCTTTGGTCATCGCTCTTTAGTCTCCCTTGCCTCCTACCCTGATCTACCAGCTTGCTCACTGCCAGCCTCGATCTCAACATGGGACTGTCTCGCACAACCAGAATCAAACTTCTTCTCTTCATCGACGTCTGCTTCTTCTTCGTGGAGCTTATCGTTGGTATGTCAAATTCCCTTTCGATTTTGAAGCCGCGACTGTAACTTTTCTTCTTTTCCTCTAGGGTATGCCGTTGGCAGTTTGGCCTTGGTTGCGGATTCGTTCCATATGCTCAAGTACGGTCCAAAGCGTGTCCTTTTGCTCTAGCGTTGATGGTCTTTTAGTGATGTATTGAGCTTGGTTGTGGCTCTGTATGCGATTCGAGTGAGTTAGTCTTTCGAGGAGGGCCCCTCGATTCACCTGGGATCTTGACGCTTCCGTGCCACTGAAAGATCTCCCAGAGCGAGCTGTACAGTGACATGGATGTATCTAAAGGTCCCGGTGAAAGGGCCACTCTCTCTCTCTCTCTCAATTTTTAGAATCTTAGCAAATTTTTGAAGATGACGGAGAAAAACTCTGCCGATTCTCGCTACTCTTACGGTTGGCACAGAGCAGAAATCGTCGCAGCCCTCGTCAATGGGGTCTTCCTTCTCGCCCTTTGTTTCTCCATCTTCTTGGAAGCTATTGAACGATTCTTCAGTACTCCAGGTCAGCCTCTATTTTATGACATTATGACAGACGTTACCGACTCAGACTCTCTCAGAAATCTCAAATGCAATGCTGGTGGTTATCGTCGGATCTTTGGGTCTCGCCTCAAATATCGTTGGATTATTCCTTTTCCAGGGTGGGTCCCAGGCCTTTTCCTGGTTGCCATTCGATCGCTGATATTGATCGTCTTACAGAGCATGGACACTCCCATTCTCATGAATCAACTCCCGGAAAAGATTCTCCCGAACTCTCTCCAGATCACACTCGAGTCAACACCGTCCGTGGCCGTTCTGATTCGTTCTCGTCGCTGTATGGTCATCCCGCGGCTACCCGCGCCTCGCTTGTTAATGCTGCTCAAGAGTTGGCTGCCGACTCGACTCCGTACCAAGTACAGGTCTCCGATCTCTCACGCTCTGGAACTGTCGTTGATGATGCAGGCACTCCCAATGAAAGAACTTCGCTCCTATCTCCACACAAACGCTCGTCATCCCATTCCCATGGACATTCCCATGCTGGCTCCATGAACATGCAGGCCTTGATTTTGCACGTTCTCGGTGATGCCTTGGGAAATGTCGGTGTGATTGCGACTGGACTGGTCATCTGGCTCACCTCTTGGTCATTCAAATTTTACTTTGATCCGGTCATCAGTTTGGTTATCACCGTCATTATCTTCTCGTCCGCTCTCCCGCTAGGTAAGATCGCTTTTTTTTTTTTGCTTCTTTGTCTGCTTGTGTCTGATTTCGGCCTCTTTGTCAGTTCGTAGCGCGTCTTTCATTCTCCTACAGGGCGTTCCGTCTACAATATCTTTAGATGAAGTTAGATCATCTATTCTCGCAGTCCCAGGTGTACTTTCAGTACACGAGCTCCATATCTGGCAATTGTCCGAGAGCAAGAACGTTGCCAGTGTACACGTTATGACATCAAGGAAGCACGATTTCATGCCCGTCTCCGCTAACATTAGAGAAGCCCTCCATCACCACGGCATTCATTCAAGCACCGTTCAACCCGAGTATCTGCATAATCAAGAGCGCGAAGAACAGATTGTGAATATTCTGTTCGATCATTTTCTTTTTATGTTTTGCTGATTGAGCTGTATTTCGCAGACGTCGGAGAATACCTCATGTCTGATTGCATGCCCCGAAGACCAGGAATGTGATCCTCAGGAAAATGCTTGCTGCCGTGAGTAGTCGTCATTGTCCTTGGGCCTCTCTGAGAACTTTGATACTAATTCGTTGGATGTTATTAGCTCCTCCATCGAATGAGGTTTAATTATATACCGTTACTGAGGATTAATTAATTGTTTATGCTTTCCGTAAAATGGCTTTGTTTTGGTTCTGATTTCATTTCATTTTTTTTCCTCTTGTTTTTATCCGTATCCGTATTCCCTTTTAACGCTACCATGTAAGTATTCCGTTGTGTTTAAAAAAAGAGCTCTGTCTCTAAAAATTTACTCGAACTTGGTGTTTTCATCTGCGTACATGGACGGTAGTATTTGGGTGCATTCAAGTTCGGGACTCGAAGGGAAGGGTTCATGGGAATTATATGATGGTCTGAGATGGAGGCTGTTCCATCTGAAAGAAAGTTCTGGCTCGACAACGACAATCATGAACTCACTTTTTATCTCGCAAATTCAAGTTGGGCCACAAAAGCGAGGGCGCTTGATCCCATACGCCAGACTGGCTTTTTTCATACCGAACCATGACGCGGTACATGAATGATCACACACTGGCAAAAGCAGCGACCAGGATAGAAAGTACGCCAAAGAATCGAAGAAAAAAAAAAAAAAGAAACCGCTATGCACCATTCTCCCGATGACTCCCCGCCCTAACTCAGGGGCTTGCGCAAAAGCTGCCCCGTGACGCTTCGGTCGCCGTCGCGGACTTCTAGTCGCCCCTCCAGAAGCGAACCGTTCTCCGACTCAAGCCCTTGGGGAACGACCTCCCGAACCAAAACATTTTGGAGGGAGGGAACGGTGAGTGCAATACGAGATACACAGGAGCGCACGTCCGAATCCGCTTGATTCTCTAGTTGATGTGAACCAGGCGTGCCCGGATGAGGGCGACCGGGACAGTCAGATGGTGGTGGTGAACGTGGAGCCGTGGATGGTACTTGAGCGAACAAGAACAGGCTGTTCGAACGTATCGTCCGGAGGTGATGAAAACGAATCAAAACCTCAACCAGATCGTCCTATATCACAAAGTATTTACTCTGCGAGTCGGCAGATCGTGGGACGAGTAAAAAAAACTTACGGAGTGATACTCGAGGTCAAATGCGGAATCATCATCCTGGGTGGCTTTACTAAGATCGATGAACAACGTATCGAGTTCCGGAAAGGCATCCCCGACGAGCGCCAGGACCTCTATCGTAGAGTTATGGAGAGCTATTTTCACGGCGGATATATGCCAATCCTTGAACGGCCCTCCTTTCAGAGTGGCAGACGAAGGAGAGGTGTATGTGAGAGTGAGCTGATGTAGACGGTATCTATAATCTGTGATATTGAAATCGGGGAAGGGGGGGTGATGAAAGATAGAATACCAGCCCGCCTCAAAATTAAATACGATCTTATTGAGGAGCGGATGATTCAAAGCGAAATTAGGCAACCATGTTATTGGAGCACACTGGTCGTCGAGGTGAACTTCTTGCAGACCTCGGTAAGCTTGACATCCGAAGCTGTCCGGGTCCAGATAATCATGTCTGGTAACCTCGAGGGCAACTATGTTCATTGATTGGGCCCTGGGAGAATGGGCGAGATCCCAGTACTCCCCACGCAGGACTGTAATTTTTTCGGGCGGAAAAGCTACGTCGTCAGTCGACTGGAGGTTGGGGACAAAAAAAATTGTGCTCGCAGAGGTATGAGCATTTATCGTTTCCAGTAATTCACTGCTCAGCAGTGTCGAGCCGATCAGATCAATGCAGGATAGATTTTTGAGTGGGTCAAGAGCGTCCGGATAGAACGCCAAGTATTCCAAGCTTTCATCATCCAACTTCAACATTCTGCTTAACGAGATCAGCTGTGAGATTTGGGATTAAAATGTATTTGGTACGTGCTTGATAAGATCCAGCACATATGCACTACTATGGTCAAGTTCTTCAGTGCCCCAGCCCAAACCGGACACATATGCGAACAAGAAAGGCAGACAGATTCGTCGGAATTGCTTGCTTGCCAAAGACAGGGACCGCAGCTCAGATGTTACGTGTTTAAATTCCAGATGTGGAGGTATATATGTGTCAGGGAAATCATCAGAAGGATGATAAGCGATGAATTTGATAATTTTGAGGAGGAGCTCTTCCGGGAAAGGTGTCATGGTTGAAGCTGAAGCTTGAAGGTCAAAGAGGTGATTATTTGGACTCTTTCACGTGATGCAGCCTTTCCTCACATCAAATGTCATCGTTGCCATCACCCGGAGATCTCTCTACAGAATATCTTGCCATAACTCTTTCCACATTCTTCGAGCCTTCTCCAGTCCTAATGTCGACACTTGTTCCTCAAGCGTACCATTCGTTGATCCAACAGCAAACAACGTTTCCTACTTCCAACCATCTGATCACCGCCATCGGGGTTGGTCACCCCACCAGTCGTTTTGGCACATCTGGCACACCTGAATGCCTACTACGAGCGTCGATATCCAGGACTGGTATAAATTATCTTTGTCAACGGCAGAAGTAGGCAAGAAATTGTCAGGGTTTTGGAGGATCATCTCGGGTTGGCGCATATCGATGTTGATGGATCCGCCACCGGGGGCGAGGACCTCGAGAAGGTGATTCCCATTGAGTCCGGAAGCAAGGAGTGGTTGGTGGAACTGGATAGAGCTTTGACAGACATCGAGCTGATAACTAAGAATCGGGCTCAGAGTATGGAATAAGGGCGTGTTAATTTCGAAGAAATGCTCTACATTGCCCGAGATTCTGTGATAATTGATGGCTTGGAAAAATGCGCGAAGATGGATAGCAATGTGGGCCGTAGAATGTGTCGCAAATAGATACGAAAAAAGACTGGAGATTGAAAGGATTGAACGAAAATAGGAAAGAAGCGAAGAGAAACTGTACAAATGTACAAAGTACAATGAACAGCGTACAGTGCGAATTAAAAACGTACAGAGTGCACCAATAAACAAAACGCAGATAAATAATACCCCAAGCTTCAGCTCCGACTCAAGCACATGTATTATTAAGAAAGTTCTGGCTCGACAACGATAATCATGAACCCACTTTTTATCTCGCAAGTACGTCCGAAGCGGTCCTCGTCCGGATAGTCATACCTGGCAACCTCGAGGGCAACTACGTTCATTGATTGGGCCTAGTAGTCATTTACTTTATTAAATGAGTACGTCGAGGTTACATAAAGTCTGAACTTGAAGTAGAGACTCGAGGGTGGTAAGGAATGCATTTTATATAAAAAAGACAAGATGGATAGACAAATAGATACTATCACATCAAGTATACTATCGTAGAAGAGAATCGCCGCATGCATCTGCTCAATATTTTCCTTCAGCTCCCGCACTCCCGTTCATTGTTCAACGAATAATAGCCGAAGGAAAATAATACATGTTGAGAAGAGAGCCGGATGAGTCGGGGGGGACGACGACGATGGGAGGAAAAGGATCAGAGAGTCTAATGTTTCGTATATAGTACATGCTAATATACTACTAATAACGGAAGTATAATCTAGGCTGAACGAGAAGCAGATTGTACAACCGGAACAAATCATGTTCCTCAACAATAAAGAGCGTTTGGGAAGCCAGGGAGTTAAGTACTTTAGAGGTCAGAGGTCACGAAATGTTTGGGTTTTATGACCTCTCATCGGGACAGTCCGATCAAGATTTACAGCTGTGGCACTGTACTCACGAGCGTTTCGGTCGAGTCTTGAGGTTTAATCTGGACAATATATCTTGCATCAAATAAAGTCCAGCTCATTGTGTGAATGGAAGTCTTACGGTCACTTGAACATCGTCGTTCTGCTCATGACAGAACAGCTACAGCCAGATACGAGATCAGCCATAAGATTAACACACAATACTGATCCCTCCAGGCTAAGATAGAATTAAACACTTTGTGGAGAGGCAAATGGAAATCAAGACACACATTGAGTGATCCGGACATTATGGCGTGTAGAACTTCACCCTGCATGATAACCTTGAGCAACTTGGGGAAAAGATTGTATAGCGTAGATCATCACACCTCGGTTTCCATCTGCCCGAGAAGAAAGATTGAGTTTCAGAGGAATTGTAATTGGTTTGGGTACCTACCTCCAGATGTCCAACTAGCCGACATTGTTCAGGAATAGTGACCCCATCATCGGCGGCATCTGGTATGCACTGTGCAGTCGCTCAGACCATTTGTGTGGGGGGAGTGAACGTTTTCTAACAAGTACCTGTTCTATCAATGCCTTCTGCAGGGCAACGTCCAACAGAGAAGCCATTGAATGACTTTGTAAGTTGTAGAAGGGTGCAGATTCCGACGGCTTGACTCCATAGGCGGTAGAGGGCTACAGAAACCCAAATTAAATACACCGCTCACGACTTGTTACAATACAAGCCTACATCAAGATGTCCGCTGAATTGACCATGACGCAAATCCTGATCTTTCATGAAAAACATACAAACCTCAAATATACCAACTTGAACCTACCGCGATACTGGGTATCTAAAATCAAAGGTCAGAAACGAGTCGTTAATACTGCGACAGGGCTAGTACAGGACACGGACCGACATCAGCGTTCTCCGATTCGCCTCCCGCTCTTCCCTAGAGCTTGCATCCTGGTAGAGATTCAGATCGTCAATACACAGGAAGCGGGTAAAGCGGGCGGAATGTTACATGTAGTATATTTTCGTAGACTTGAATATCATTGTACACGTCCTCGGCCTTGTGGAACAATTCCAGACGTATTTTAACGTTCCAGCGCTTTTTACCCGCATCACATGCGACCAATGTGGTTTCTAGTTCTTGGTACACTCTGAATGCAGGAGGTCAACTTTGTACTAGTTATCCCATCGACTGGCAGTGCAACAACTTACCGGTCTCGACGTTTCTGAAGTGCCTTGGCAGTTGGTGGAGCCAGTTCGACTAGTCTGTTGAACCGTCGGATATTCTCCTCGCTGTCGAGGATTGCTCGACCATCAGAAAGGATGCGATGTGGAAGTTTTTTCTGAACGGCAGGTCGAGCTCTATCAACAAGCGAGGAAATCAGATTGAATATTGCGATTCCTGCTGAGATTTCTCCGACAACAGACATGGCGAGGTGAATAAAATTTATAATGAGAAAGAGGGAGATTGAATAGCAGGATACTCTTCAGGAAGGGTTATAGGGATTGCGAAGGTGAAAAGACAGTTTTGGTTCTCCTGGAACGATAATTAGAACCTAGTTGCACTTGATCGCAGCTTTTCGAGGCTTGCTATAAACTATTGAGAGTCAATTGAACCCAAATCAAGGACAACAGCAGCATCGGCGACACAAAAGAACGCTGAGACGCTTGTACTTGGTAGCGAAGCTGCGAGGTCAAGGCGTAGATTGGCGATGACCATTGAAAGAAGTGTCAGGAAGGCTACAGAAATCAATGTCAGACCTGTCATGAGAAACAAAAAAAAAAAAAGAGAAAAAACTGTTGACACGGCGAATAAGACTGAAAGGCACATCCACCGATGTGATCCTCTTTGTTGACGCTGCTTTAAATGGCCATTTTCATTTGCTTAGTATAAAGGAGCTCACCGATGTGATGCAGGCCGTTGAACCTAGTTTTAAGTTCAGGGACACCTATGATTTTCCAGACAGTTAACATATATACCACGTACCGGGATACATGAGCATTGACCGCCGTCCTGTGTTTTCGGTCACCTGTGTTTTCGGTCAGTGATTCATCTAGAGCGTGAAAGGTGACTATTTACGGATATATTGAGTTGAAACAAAAGCGAGATACAGGCAGCAAATAACAAAGCAAGCTGAATAAAGTAATAGATTACAGTTGAACAGGAGAACGAGAAGGGACTGCAGGCCTGCGACGCAAGATCATATTGCAAGTCCAGACCAAATGTTTCAGAGCTCGGAAAGGCTTCAAGAGCTCGAGCTCATCGTTTTTCGCAGCACGAGAGCGGAGTTTATACCAAGGAAGTTCGCGGATGAGTTCTGAGAACCGGGAAATCACTTCGTCCATGCTCGGTCTTTTGGATGGGTCGTCTTGAATCATATCATTGACCAACGGTTGTAAAAATTCAAACCCTTGCAGACCAATTTGGTTGAATCTCGGCCTCCCCTGTCACAGCAGGTTAGCGAACACGTTTGCGAGAATTATAAGTATTGCAAGTGATACTCACCTCAAATATATGAAGGCGTATCATAGTGCCCAGCTGAAATACGTCCGTTGCAAATGGATCGCAGAATTCGTCTGCCTCTGGTGGTTCAGTCCCGCCGGAACGAATGGCTTCGCTTGGTGGTCGAGGTTTCGACGGATCATATATCTTAGAGAAACCAAAATCAATGAGATAGTAACTTGGGGGACACCGAGTACGGGAGTAATGGCGTCCAACTTTCTTCTTCCAGTTATAACTTCGAGCGGGTTTCAGAGGATGCCATCCGCCGGGATACATTTCATTTGCATCCATGAGCATGTTATTAATAGAGCAGTCTCTGCGAATCAAGCCTTTAATCACAAATTCAAGCAAGAAGCGGATCTGTTTACCTATGAGCTACATTGTTGCGGTGCATGTAATGCAATCCCTGTAGAATTATTCGAGCTGAATCAGCTCCTGGAAGGGAATGAACAGAACTGATGTGCACCTCGAACATCTCTTTCACAAATTGAAGTCCCTCCCCGATCGTACGGAATTGAGGATTGTTGGGCGTCCTCATCCACGGCATAACCACAATGTTTTCGTCAGCTCCAGGAATATTTATGACCTCAAGGACGCGAACGCAGTGATTCTGTGGGTTGGACATGTGTTCATCGTTCGAAAAGAGCAAAGTAATTCTTTCTTCTGTGGAAATGCTCCGTTTACCATTGACGACCGGGGCTTCCATGCGTTTGAGGGCCACCATGTACGAATCCGATATCCGCATAGCGTCCATGATAAGTCCATTCTGCTGGATGTCAATATGGAGCCACATAAGACGTAGAAGGAAAGCATACATGAAAATATTGGCCATCCTCGCAGTCCATCGCTTCCAGGACTCCAACAAATGAGGCTTTCCATCCCGGTCGGTATCGTGGTCTCATCAGGTAGCCATGCTCTTTCAGGAGATCATGTCGCGCAGCCCACCATTCCTCTACCTCATCCAATTTCACCAGTACAGAGGTTTCGGTCATTCAGAGACGGGTGTTTGTGAGAATCGTGAGAAAAAACCAGGCATCGGCTCGACATATATACAAGTGCCTTTTGTCTTTTGTTCAATTGTCTTCTGTTCAATTACTTAACGTTAACAATACGCACCCTTGTATTATTACAACACAATACTAATCTGGTTCGGAATGTCCCATCCCCGCCTCCTCACTATCGTTTCAACCTGTCTGGGTCTGGGTCGATGATCTTGTACAAGCCATCGGGGATTCTTGATTGTCAATGTGGATGTCCCGAAGACCTTGATAGAGGTGATGCACAAAATGATTCCTTTGCAGTCCACCGTAATCGTCTAGTACTTTGAGGACAACTACATTAATCGCTTTGACCAGAGGAAAGAGTGAAGCGTCGAGTCCGATAAGATCTGAGTATTTCGAGTGCAAAACTGTAACTCTTGATTGATTGAGGGTCTCGCGAGGCAGCCGATCGGAATAGCCAAGTGAAACCATGCCCGACGAGCTATGATTCTGTATTGCGTCCAGAAATGCGTCATTCGAATTGTATGAAACGTGCTTGAGTTAGGCAAGCGTTTCGCGCAATCTCGCGAATCACAGAACCGTCTATCCGAGCTGAGACGCAGCTCCAATGCTCTGCTAAACGAGATCAGAAGGACAGGATGAAAGAAAGAAAAAACTATACATGCTCTATAAGATCCACGGGAGAAGCATTGGAATAGTCACGGTCTCTGAGCATCTTCAGATACCGAATGGAAACATGCGAGAACAAGAAAGGCAAGCAAACTCGTTGAACTTGCTTGGCTACCAAAGACAAAGAGCATAGTTCGGAGGATATACGTATCTGGAGGCTTATATATACCAGGCGTTTCTGGAAGATAGGCTAGGGATTGGACAATTCTGTGGAGCAGTTCTTCTGGGAGCGGCGATAGACCTCTTCCGGCCCGCATTGTGGGAATGGGTGAGACGCAGGACTGTAAATTTTTCGGGCGGAAAAGTTATCTTGTCAGTCAAGTAGAAGTTGGAGACAAGAAAAATTGTGCTCGCAGAGATATGAGCATTTATCGTTTCCAGTAATTCACTGCTCGGCAGTGTGGAGCTGATCAGATCAATACAGGAAAGATTTTTGAGTGGGTCAAGAGCGTCCGGATAGAACGCCAAGTATTTCATACTTTAATCATCCAACTTCAACATTCTACTTAACGAGATCAGTTGTGAGATTTGGAATTGAAATGTATTTGGTACGTGCTTTGATAAGATCCAGCACATGTGCACTACTATGGTCAAGTTCTTCAGTGCCCATATGCGAACAAGAAAGGCAGACAGAGTCGTCGGAGTTGCTTGCTTGCCAAAGACAGGGACCGCAACTCAGATGTTACGTGTTTAAATTCCAGATGTGGAGGTATATATGTGTCAGGGAAATCATCAGAAGATGATAAGCGATGGATTTGATAATTTTGAGGAGGAGTTCTTCCGGGAAAGGTGTCATGGCTGAAGGTTAAAGAGGTGATTGAGGTGATTATTTGGATTCTTTCACGTGATGCATCCTTTCCTTAAATGTCATCGTTGCCTTCACCTGGAGATCTCTCTACAGAATATCTTGCCACAACTCTTTCCACATTCTTCGAGCCTTCTCCAGTCCTAATATCGACACTTGTTCCTCAGGTGTACCATTCGTTGATCCAACAGCAAACAACATTTCCTACTTACAACCACCTGATTACCTTATCTATCTCCATCGTACGGACTTGGGACGTGAATCTCCAAGCGCAATTTATCCATGGTCACCCAAAGATAGGAGAGACACAGACAGACAAGATGTCGAGGTTGAGTTTGATGGAGCAGAGTGGCGGGATCGGAGTAATGCCGCCATCGGGGTTAGTCACCCCACCAGTCGTTTTGGCACGTCTGGCACATCTGAATGCCTACTACGAGCGTCGATATCCAGGACTAGTGTATATTATCTTTGTCAACGGCAGAAGTAGGCAAGAAATTGTGAGGGTTTTGGAGGATCATCTCGGGTTGGCGCATATCGATGTCGACGGATCCGCTACCAGCGGCGGCAGCGAGGAGGACCTCGAGAAGGTGGTTCCCATTGAGTCCGGAAGCAAGGAGTGGTTGGTGGAACTGGATAGAGCCTTGACAGACATCGAGCTGATAGCTAAGAATCGGGCTCAGAGTATGGAATAAGGGCGTGTTAATTTCGAAGAAATGCTCTACATTGTCCGAGATACTGTGATAATTGATGGGTTGGAAAAATGCGCGAATGATGGATAGCAATGTGGGCCGTAGAATGTGTCGCAAATAGATAATGAAAGGATTGAACGAAAATAGGAAAGAAGCGAAGAGAAACTGTACAAATGTACAAAGTACAATGAACAGCGTACAGTGCGCATTAAAAACGTACACAGTGCACCACTGTTAGTTCGATAAGGATAAAAACGCAGATAAATAATACCCCAAGCTTCAGTTCCGACTCAAGCACATGTATCATTGAACAGTGCTCCATCGCGGACTCCGATTCGGAGTGGCCGCTAACCTGCTGGCTCTTCTCTGCCACACAAAATATCAGCTTCAAAGTCCAAGAAAATTAATAGACAATAAGGCGAACCTGCATAACCTCCATTCGTCTCCTCTCCCAATCCGGCGTCAGGCTAAATAGCTCATCCACCATTTCCTGAACCAATTTCGCCTGATCCTCCGCCTTCTTCTCCTCCTGCATGACCTCCTCCCGTCCGCTCTCTTTCCTCATCCGCTCTCTCTCACGCATCTCCGCCATTCGAGTCTGATGTAAGAGCCGCTGTTGACGCTGCCATTCCGCACGGTCTTCCATTCGCCGTTTAGTTTCTTCAGAGAGGTACTGGGATGGATCGGTAGTGTTTGAGGGAGAGGACCACGAGAGGGTCAATGAAGGTGGGATCTGAATTTGCGCATCGTAGGTTTTACGTTTGAACGTATCGCCTAGGATGGAGAATGCGTCGTGTACCTGGAAAAAGACAGCAGAATTATCATTATGAATAACAAGATTAGCAAGTCGTCAAATCACACACCTCGCGGAACCTCCGTTCAGCACTTTCCTTTTCCCTCGCAGATGCGCCAGGGTCCAGCTTGTCAGGGTGAGTCTCGAGAGCTTTTTGTTTGTATGCTCGACGGACTTGAGTGTTTAGCATCACAGTCAGTGTATGACGCCGGACCAATCAGAAAAGCGTTCAACGTACCTTCATCAGGCAGAGCTGAAGGACGAACACCTAAGATTTGGTATAAAGTCGGCATTGCATGTACCTCGGACGTAAATTTACGATTTGTTTTCGTGAATTTCGTCCTACGAATTCAGATTGCCTTTTCCCAGTAGCCTTCCTATGCAGGATCAAGGGACAAGAAATCAAGAAAAAGAAAGGAAAGGGTATCTCAATTAACGGGCTCGAGGAAGGACGAGCGGACGTATGGCGGTTTGACAGAAAAAGTTGAACATTGCACAATTATTAACGGCAACGGCCCGTCCTGTGCGTGGGAATTTAATCGTCGGTAATATGGCGGGGACAGAAGTCGGGCCTGCTTTCGAATAGCGTCGGCTACTGGTATCCTCAGGAACTATTGATTGTTCTGCTCATCAGGAACAAAACTTCGCTTGATTTTTAGGCGTATTGTATTCATCTCTTGCGTTTTGGTTGTAAAATACAGAAAATACACAAATAAAGATCTACCTGTCTTTCCCAATCTTGCTTCGTCTCAATGAGGTCGGAAAGGAAGCAGAGGAGCTTGAATAGGTCCCTTCCGACCCCGCCGCGGAGACTCAACAGCACCAACCTTATCCACACCTTCAGGCAGATCCACACTCTCCGACTCACTATTCCCATGTAAAACCGTATTATCGAACAACGACCTAACAACAAAGTCGGCGGCGTTTGGTCTTTGTACAGGTGAAACAGCCGAGTTGAGAACAAATTTCACTGCGAAATAACACGAACATCAGCGCTTCAGGGCGATGAAAATAATGAAAAACTCACCGGTCTTGGGAATCCCCGGAATCAAGAAGAATCCATTCGTCGGAGATCCAGTGGAAGGATCAACAAAAGCACCCACAGTACCGGCAGGATGCTCGAGCCACGTCCAAGGCGCTACACCACCTTCAGCTTCCAGAGTAAATATCAGATCGTCCCCGGCAGTAAGCTTAATTTTAGGATCAAGTAAAGTAACACTCGCAAGCGGCGTCGGGGTGAACTAGAGTGGTCTATAATCAGCCAAAAGAAGAAGAAAAACAGCTTCTAAACTCGCTCACATAGTTTTCATTCACCACCGTCCCTGCTCCCGGAACGCTAGCTGTCACATTGACTAACATCCACACGTCGCTTATTCCCTTCCCAGCCGGCAAAATCTTTTGGAGCCCAGTCTCATTGAAGACAGCCGTAAAGTTCAAGCTAGGCACGGTAAATCTGACAGCAGGAAGAGCCTGTACCACATCTCCGCTCCAGTCATACCACGTCATCTGTGCTGTCCCTCGCACTTCTCCATTCAACACATCGCTCATAACCGATACCTCCAAATTCTCCTCCTCAGGTATCCAGAACGGATGGACAACAACAGACCGATACGCCCGTTCCTCAGCATATGCCAAAACCTTCCATCGTCCATCAAACTCAACCGAACTCCAACTCGGCGCTTGCCAGATATCGTTCAGCTGCCAAACAATACCACCAAGATTATTGTTCGGCAGTCCAGCGCCACGACGGTAAAATGCAATTTCGGATGAGATGGTGAGAGCTTGGAAAACTTGGGTAGTGTAGCACCATGCTGCGAACGTTGCCTTATCCGCTGCGCTCCCGCTCGTTTCGGAGGAGTTGAATCCGAGGATGGGAGGTGTGGGTAGCCATTCGAGGGCAGCGAGCGTCATTTGGGATTGCCCTGCAACTGCATTTGGATTAGGGAATGCGAGACTTCCAGCGGGGTTGTGGTGCTCCCTCGAGGCAACGACCGTCGAGTTGAAGGCAAAGTCGGAAGGTGAAAGTAGCGCTTGCTCCCAGGTGTAAATCGAGGGCATTGAATGGAAACTAAATATCGAGTCCAATTAGCTCTATTGCCCCGATGAAGACGTCCAAACATACCCGAATTCATTGATGAATCTCGCGACCGGATAAGACGTGTAATCAAACGCTGCATCAGCCGAATAGTCGAATCTCTCCGAATTGCCATAAAGATCTCCTATAGTCCTGTTATTGAATCTCAAGATATACGGGTCAATACTGAGAACTCCGTTTGTCGTTGAGCAGTCGGTATAAGGAACAGACCGAGATTCGGACGTCTCGAGGTCATGCAGAAAGTCTTGGAACATCGTAACGAACTGGGACGGCGTGAATGTCAACACAGAGACCAAGAAAAGTGTTTTACGTGGAGAACGTACCTCGTTGAGTAGCTGTTTTTGAAATGTACCAAGCACGATCCCTTCAATCTCGTTGCCCCCTGCCCACTGCGCTACACTGGGATGTCGGTTGAGTCTCCGTACGTTTTGACGAATTTCTGGTTCAATGGATTCCAATAAGAAGGGATTGATTGGCGAAAGCGCATCTGAGAACAAAAACTCGGACCATGCCAAGATTCCCAGCTCGTCGCATAGATCATAGAAAGCGTAGAGGCCGCCCGCGGTGAGAGCAGACGACGGTTGGTACATTCCTCCTCCCCAGACTCGAACAATATTCTGATTGCTCATAATAGCGCTTTGCAGCACCCACTGCACCTGCTCCGTTTTAATCCTGCTGTAAAACACATCAAACGGCACCAGGTTGGATCCTTTGCTCCAAAACTCCTTCCCATTGACTTCAAAATGATACTGGTCACCGGGCGTTATGCCTCTGTCTTGGACATCAGATTGAGGAACGGGAAGCTGGACAAGACGGATCGTGCGGAATCCTGTACGAGTGGTGAAGCTGAGTTGGTGGGATTGCGAAGACGAAGTGGGAAGGTCCAGGGTCACGCTGAGGTTATATAATTGGGGTGTTCCGAGGTTGTGTGGGTACCAGCGTTGGGGCACGCGGTCGGGTACCTTCCACTGAACAATAGCCCAAACAGTCTCGTTTACATGGCCGTCCAGGGGAGGAAGGGTCAATGCCTCGGAAGATAAATCTAGCTCGGGAAGGGAAAGATGAAGCGTGGGAGCACGCGCGGAAACTCCAGCACGTAACGCCAAGCTCACGTTAACGACCCAGTCGGCAGATTGGTCTGGAGGCACAGCAAAGGACGATCCTTCTTTGTAAATGTCTACGCCAAATTCCTCAATGAAAACGAGGTCCTTGGTATTCGTAGATCCGGCAGGAGAGTAGGGTGGAGTCGATGGGAGAGACGAAGACCCTTTTTCAGACTCAGCCGAGAGCGTCACCAAGTACGCAGGCTTATGAATCCCTGTCGGTACAAAAGCGGGTGACCAGTCCCACCTGGAAGAGGGTCAGATCAGAACGCCGAATTTCGATAGGGAAAATCTCACCCAAAGTCAATCGATTGTTTACGAATGTAATACCTTGCAGCAGGGACTTCAAAATCACCATTACCGCCGGGGAAAGACTCTGCGTCAGGCCTTGAGCTGACATTCAGCCCGTACCAATACGCAGACTCGAAGTCTATGGTCAAGTTTCCTCCAGAAGCAGCTGCAGTTGGAATATGGGGAGTGAGATCGAAGACGTATTGCCGGAACTGGTTGTTGACCCAGGCGACAGGGACACCAGCAAAAGTAATATTTGCGATAGTGTCAAGGCCGTAAAATACAAGCAGAGTTTGATCTGTAGAGCTCTCCGAGATTGTATTGAAGAATGGACCCAAATCTGCAGTGTAGGTCCAATTGTCCATCCAGACCCATCGCTGCGTAAAATCGTTGATTTCCAGTAACGGCTCTGTGATAATTCCAGCTTTCAGCAAGTCAAGGTGAGCCTGCGAAGGTACATTTCCTGGTATGACGATAGATCCGTTCTCGTTCCTTAGTGTCCAGGAAAGCTCGGAGAGGTCGAATATCGCTGCCCACGCGCAGTGGAAAAGGCCAAGAAACAGAAAGAGGAACGTCAGTAAAGCCATAAGAGAGAAGCGCAAAGTGCGACCGCATTATATACCCTCAAATTTCGCACCTGACGACGCTTCGAGACGAGAAGATTGGCAGGAAATGCCGGTATTCTTCGCGCGATCCTCGTGACGCAGAATATGGAAGAAAAAGAGCAAAAAGGAAACGAATCTATTGGGCCAACAACCAAAGCGGCAATCGCGCTCAAGCCACGGGCGAACCCAAAACAACTCTGAAGTTTTAGGGGGGGTCATGGCTGAGAACACGGACAAAGCCAGAAACGAAGTGGAACAGCCCATGCACCACGATCATGACAACCCTATGGAAGGCCGAGATGAAACTGAAAGACTTGTAGGGTCGGCAAAGTCGATGCGCATGGCGGGTGACCGGTGAAGCTTTGAAGCTTTGAAGAGCGGGAGAACTGAAACCGTGATGCGACATCCGCAAGGCCATTCTCCTCAGAAGGGATCCAGTTGGACTCCTGCTGAAGCGAATATGAGCGCCAGAAAAATAAGTGGCCTAGCAACGAATGGCATAGACAGTGACAGCTCATAATGAAATCGACTGCATGGCCGATTTCAGGTTTTCAGAAATCTGCGAAAGAGAGCGATCTCCGTTTACATAAGCCAATGGTCGGAACCACATCTCTGCATGCATCCTACATATGTACTGAAAAAGAACAAAGAGAGGGAGAGAGTCTACAGAGCAAGACCCGAATGCACAGGTACACCTCGCTCTGGAATATCGGCATCGTAACGCTCTCCACCCCCACGGCCGTCGGAGTTCACATCTAGGGCGGAGTTACGGCTCTGGATCCGTCGTTCCGTTCAAAGCTTGGAAATCCCCGGTTGCGGAGATGTTGAACGATAACAGGATATTCAATAGTCTGCGGAAGCTTGGAAGTCTATCATCAAGACGGCATTCGATTCAGATAAGAATGCGTTTCCGGAACTGTTGAGTACGTCGCTCGAGCTGGTGGTACGAACGTATGCTCACAATTTCTGTATTCAGGTAAAATCTCAACAGCGCCTTCTGCCAACATTTTTATACGAGATGCTGGTCCGATCGTTGAATCTGCGGAGATTGTCGTTTGCTCGCGGGCGATAAGAACCACTACCTTACTGTCCTGCCCTCCGTACAGGAGAAGCTGGTTGATGTGTTACGGAGCGTGATGGAGAGAGAAAGAAGGGGGGAGACTCAGAGGTTATCCTAGCAAGGGTTCATGAAAGCCTGCAAAACGAGATGAAGTTCTTGGTGAATTTAGATCCATCTACCGGTGTGGATCCCAATCTATCCGCCCCAATCTTATCGTTATTTAGGCTTTTTTGTGCTCCCTAGCCTACGCTGCTCGAATGCCTAGTAAACAATCGTCGCAATACAGTATTGCATCAAACATTTTGGGGGCAGTAGGTTCTTCTTTGGATTTCGCAAGCAGCTTATGATCTCGCCTCCTCTCCGTACCCACCATGCCTCTGTTCCGCTCTCAAACAAAACACTTCACTTCATATTCAATCTTAAAGCTCTCATGGCACAATTAGAATGCTTCAGGGCCAACTATCTTCGTGTCTCCAGCGTCAAGCTCCCTGCTTTGTGTTGATTCCTGGTAGAGACAATCAAGAAAAGCGTGCTGGGTGTCGCTGCGCGAAGTCTTCGAGTACACGACCCTGTCGTGCTCATGGTGGTCAACGATAAAACAGAGCGTACCGGGTCCTGCGCATTTAAGCACCCATGGACTATTTTCTTCCCTTTTTCCGTCAAGTTTTGTGAACAGATGTTTTTTTTTTTTTTTTTGATCGTCCTGTATGATTCTTATGTATAAAACAGTGTTAATAAGTCTGAGGCGTACGCGCAGATACCAATAATATAATAATATAGTAAGAAACATCCACCGACGGTAGGACACATGGAAATCCAGAATAGTCAAAAGTGAAAGAAAGTGTGAACAAGAGTTAAATGAGGCGTAGAGGAGTGTCTGAGAGATCCCTGGGGTATGCTGAGCAGCGGAATAGAAGGCAATGGCTGAGCAAGACTTACTTTGACCTTTTGGGTTTGCGCTTGTCCAGTACGTCGTTTTCATCGGCCTTTCGTTTCCCAGAGCTAATCACATCGACAGACGCTCTCACAACAGGCGCTAGTTGGATATTTTTGATGGCCTCAAGCATCCGTTCATCGGTAAACCACGGAAGAAATTGACCGTGGATCAAACACTTCTCCTGGTCAATCTTTGTATACTTTTTCTCCGCCTCTCCATACCCCAAAAGCAACTGGAGCGCCAGGCGTTGGGTGGCTCGGACCACTGGCTCGAACGAGGAGGCTACACCAGTATTTCGGAGATCGATGTGTGCTGGATTTTTCATGAATTGCTTTCGAATGGGATTCATGGGGCCGGTTTTGAAGAGGGTGTGGGCGTTGCGATTTCGCACCTCGGGGTTGGAGGCGACCTGGGCCTTGTCGTCCCTGTGGAAAAGAATATAGACAAGCAGCCACCATACAGATTCCAAATCGTGCAGAGGATTGTGTGCAAAAGCGGCTATGACTGGAAGAGTACCATCCGAGCAAAGTGCCGTGGTGATATTTGAATGATCGAAAGCCCGGATGGCAGCTTCATAAGCCATGAATTCCGAAGTTCCCTGGAGATAGATTCAGCACCGTTAGCGGCATGGAGAGGTCAATCCTACCGTCCGTTTCTCATGTTCCATTCCATCGGCGCATCGCTTCGCATACTCAAAGTCACCGAGAATTCCCCGTGAAAGACCTTCAGCTGGGTCATGTAACCAATAGACATTCCCACAGCTAATGTCTCTATGCACCCAACCACTTTGATGGATTATATCGAGAGCTGCAGAAATGATGAATATGCTCGGCATTAGTAATTTGAACATACCGGTTACCAAATCAGATAATGTCTTAAACACGGTGTGGAGGCTCATCCGCTATACAGGTCTGTCCCATACTCTTTGAACACAATCCGGTAATGATACTTGGAGCGTATAATGGGTTCCGGAGGATCCCCACTTTGTATCTGGACACTAGTGCATTCGGATGTTCCAGCCAGGTAGGATCGAGATATAGAATCGCTCGGATGGAGACTGCGAGACTTGGGGTCCACAAAAGTCGGAATGACCAGGTCAAAGACACTGAAGGTGGAAAGATTCTGGTTGTTCATCATGCACAGTGTGGTGTCGTCCATCCCGCCGATCTTCAACCGCTCGAAGACATGAGGCGTCAGCATATGATCCAATAGAGCCTGATACGCCTGCGGCCCCCGTTTCTCCTTGACGTCGTTGAGCAGATTTTCCCGAACGTCGTGCTCCGGAAGTCGATCTGTATCCATCCATACGTCTTTCAGAACAAACTCCTTGCCCCCTTCATCTTTCACCAACCATACCCGAGTAGCGCGGCTGACAAGACTGTCGGCAGAGTAATCGACGAGGCTTTTGACCGTAGTGAATTTTTGGCCATTGACGGTGATCACGTATTGTCGAGCAGGAGAAGAGTCGGGAACATGCTGAATGGAGGGATCCCACCCGAGCGCAGTAGGAGAGGAGAAAGCCATGGATGCGAAAAAGCGTACGAGTCGATCAGGATTCTGGACAGTTGTTCAACAATACTGAAAGAACGAACAAAAGCTCGACGCACCGTGAATACATCGACAGGCTTGGTAACAAGAACTACTCCACGACATGCAAACCAAATTTGAAGGTCGCGATTTTGCATGGTCCAACCAAAAGAAAAACGACGACGAGGGTCGATGGACATAATAAACTGCAAGCCTTTGACAATCTTGGATACGCTCTTGAAAGAAAATCAGAAGACAAAGAGGCAGCAATACGTTACTTGAATCACCTCATTGCGTTTGGTTACAGAGCTTTCGGGGTCTTTCTTGAATTCTCCAGGACTCGCGCTATTGTACCAACTATAGAGGGCCGTTTTTGGTTCTGTCTTGAGGGCTTTGGCGAGGTGGGCGAGATAGAAGGAGGCGTCAGGCTGGGCTTTCGAAGCTCGCTCAGAGGATGGCGGACGTTTCGGAAGCATGATAAGAGAAAAATGCTGAGTATGATTGGGATGCAAGGAGTTTGTCGCATCTATGACCGAGTTGAATACAGACCCTAGCTGAGCATAGCGTTCGTCTTCGTAACGACGGTCAGCTTTGGGATCCTGAGGAAGCGCCTGCCAGCCGTTCGCGGTAATCGCCCCGCTTTCCTGCAACCGCTTCACGACCGCTACGGGGTCAAAGCCTTGGATGGGGTCCGGCAAGACGTGGTTGAAAAACCAGTCCACTTCGACCTCCGGTACCATTCCATTCAGATCCTCTATCACAGTTTTCCTCCTCTGTTCAAGGTTTCCGTCACGAAAAGCAGAAGAATCGGTGGTGCGAAGTTTATAAGGTGTTTCCTTTGGGATTGGATGAGCGTCAAGATCAGGCGTGCGAATCGTCTACCATGATTGGCAAGCGTTAAACGTTAAGGGAGCAAAGGCAAGGCAAGGCGTGTATACAAGGAAGAGCATTGTTGTACTGTTTTTCTGTCGGAGTTTGCTGTTTTCTCGAATATACCAAACATAGAATAGTAAAGTTCGCCTCGCTGCCTGAGTATCTATGTTTCCTTCGCAAACCGTGACCCTTTTCCCAGATTGTTTTGCGGAGGTGGTAAGCTTAATTTTTTTCTAGCTAATTTTAATGTACTTGCATGGAATTTTATCACGACGGTCTACACCTGTTGATCGAACCATAATTCAGAAGCTCGGGGAAGATATTGGAGGCGAAGAATTTGTAAGTGTAGAGTATGCGTCTAAATTTAAAGGCAGAGGATATTTTTCAAACCTGCCTTGCAAATCCTACTCTGACAATGAACAATATTTGGGATATCTTCCAGGAAATGTTACCTTACATGTAGAGTAATAACGGAACAGCACTCGCATCTACTAGAGGCACACAACCAGGCCTTTTTTTGGTACCCCAGGCGACTTTCGATTGCCTGATTGCGCAGCGTGTTTCTTCGACTTTGAGACGGGAGCCCACTTCCCGGCATTCTGGTTTGCAGCAAAGCCTTTACCATTTTCTCAAGACTGGCGATCTCCAGAAGCAGAGATTTGTGCAGTTCAGGACTTCGAGCATATCATACCGCAAGTGCGGAGTCAAGTTGACAAGGCGCTTCGTGCATTTCCTAGCGTAATAGCCAAGTGCTATGTTTTTATTGTGGTAGGTATCTACCGGTCTCTGCTACAGTTCAATAGAGCAACGGAGAAAGGTGCATGCAATTATACGGAAAACTGGTTGGGTAAACCAGATATCTCTATAGTCAATCCAGTACCCGCTGGGCGGTCCACGACACCCACTCGAAAAAGACAGCGAAAGAATCCTGAAGATCCTGACAGGTCGGGCTCACATCCCTCCCCCTCGCTTGATCCACGTTTAAGAGATTCCTCTATCCCAAACTTCACCTTCCCCGAAGGGTTTCTTCCCAAAATGTTGTACTTCAACGAGCCGCTTATCATGGGGACCCCGGTAGATCAATATAATCCGGTTTTCCTTCACGCCGTTCGACAGGTACTGTCTCAACACAACTGTTCCGTCCAGCCATCTTGTCAATGGCTGATGATTTCGATAGTCACTCGGCCAGAGATCTCGTGCGTCGATACATGATCCAGCCTATCTCCAAGTGATTTTTTTCTTCATTTCAGGGTGTAGGTTTGAAAAAGGTTGCGAGAGCCTATCCTTGACGAATTATCAAACTGCCGGATGGAGCAAGAGGACGCTGAATGGCCCACGCCTTGGAATAAGGACGATTCCACTTATCTTCCTGGAAAGTACCTCACTTTAGACCGAAGCCCGTATCCACTTCGCCCGGTTCAATCTGGATTTTGAACACATATTGTGAATCAGCAAACGTTGATTTTTAATCAAAAAGATTGTTGTTTTGTCCCTTCTCTTTCGATTGTTCTTTTTGATGTGCACCGAGTGGGCCTTATGTTTTTTTTGAGATATTCGAGATGCGTACTTGGCTCTTTGAATCTTTGGCTCCTTCTAAAATGACCCAAGGAAAACGCTGTCGCAAATGCCAGCATTACCCAGGTCCACAGGGCCAAGTTATGGCCTGATCCAGGAGATACTGAGGAGACATGGCTCGCTATGAAGATCCAGAAACCGGATGTTGCGAAGCAGATGAAATGGGATCTAGAGGCTTACATATAGAATGGTCAGGTGGATGTTTGAGAATTGGGTGTTTGATTTAACCGTGTATTTTGCCGTTGGTGAGTTTTCCAAAGCTTCTCTTATCATCTTTCTCTCTCATTCGCTCGTATCAGCTTTTGTTTCGGATCACATTCAACGTGAACTGGACTTCGAGCTAGAGGCAGAAAATGCGAAACGAACAGCCAAATTTATTGCTGCTGAACCTCGACTCAATGATGACGTTTACATCCCCCTGTAAACGACGAACTTACCACCAAAAGTAGCAAAACGAAATCCGACGTCGAGCATGAAGATAAACGAGGCGCACCAGACGGCGATTTCGCCCTCCTCCCAAGGGAAAGTAGGTGAGAATTACAGTGAATGAAAGGAATAATCGAAAGAAAGATTTGAAAAAAGCCTAAAAAGAAGAAGAAAAAAAACCCACCAATACCAACCCTGTAGACTTCGGGAGAGATTGCCCGGATAGCTCGATTTTCCTTGGCGGAGAAGGTGGGCGTAGAGAGAGGGGCTGAACAAAATGCGAAAAGAAACAAAACTCACCGATCGAATTATCGCCCGTCTTGCGTTCCCTTCCCTATTCCATTGAGCAGACAGAGAAGAAGAACAATATCATCGGTAATACCGGCCAGGTCCAGTATCCGACGTTCTTTTCGAACAGGGCCGTGTATCTTTCAGACCCGGGATCTCCGTCCGAGAAGGGCTCCATTCTTGAACTCGATTAATCTTAACATAGTTTTGGAGTTTGTCGGAGAATCGAAAGGCATGTCAGCATCGTGGAGATGTCAGGTTTGATGCGCCGGCCAGGAAAATCCTCGTGATTTGACGTGTATAGCAGCGTGGAACCTTGACAGAAAAGTTGAAGGCTTCTTTGGTGAGCTCTTGCTGGTTCAGATGCGAGAAATGTGTTCCATGGGTTGTACATCCGCTTGTCGCCTGTCTCCGATACGATAGAACCTTTGCGAAGCCTCCGGAATCAAATTGTCATAAAGGTACCAATTCAATTTTCCATCGGCCAAGTTATTTCCAACTGGAATTATGTTGGACGAGTTACCACTCTCCTAGCGAAGGAACGCGAATTGGAGGCCAACATTTCCTCCGATGCATACCATCCCAATAGCATCCATGTTTGACGAACGCAAATCCTTCATGTACCCTTTTAGCTGCCGAACAGCGGCTTCTTTTTTGCACATTTTATCTTCAACAACAAGGAGGATACGTTCACCCTTTCGAACAACAAAATCCGGCTTTTTTATTACCAGTCTCCCAGGTGTAGTGTCCACAACCCTTCCAAAAACGTCCATTCCTGCGTTTGCAATATGGTCGGGAACAGCCTGCTTTGCCGCGACAAAATTTGGGGGAAGATGTTCAAGTTGGTAACCAGGCGGAACGTCTTGTCCGAGCCATTCCTCTGAGGTTCCAGAAGGGGCTGGCGATTCAGGGAACGCAGCGACATCAAGCGAAATGGGGTTAACCAGCCAGGAAGTATCTCCGGCACTGTCCCCCATTAGAAAATTTGGAGTGAGCTGGAATTCGCGAGGGACTGCATGAGGAAGCCACTGCTTTGATCTTTTGGGAGGAGTTGAGTCCATGGGTATACTAGATGTTTCATCGATGTGAAGTTGATGGGGATCCGCCAACCAAGACGCATCTCCAGAATCTACACGCGTAGAATATTCGTCGGTGACATCAATTTCCTCGTTGTATGAAGCTTGAGGGCCCACTCTGAAACCTAAAGAGGGTGGGTAGAGGTAGTTGAGCAATGCAGAGCATTTCTCATCCACTCGGCTTTCATAAATCCTGGCTTGCCCACTGGTCTCGTTGTGTTTAAAAGGCAGTTGAAAATCGTCGACCATTTCCTGAGGCAGGCTTCTGGGGATGGTGTACATATTGCCGTGAGTGTCGTTTGTAAATAGATTGGCGGGAACCTGGTGTTCCTTCAATGAGTAGCATTCTTTAATTGGCCAACAATGGGTCTTTACTTTTCTAGCATTCTTTTTCAGGTGCACTTGGGCTTTCTTCAAAACAGGAAGGAGAGATGGGTGCATTTAGTTTCACGACTGTTGTGGGTCGAGGCAAAGCTGCGGTCCGGAAAGCTCCGGTTTAATGATTCAAACTCCAACCACATCAATGAGCGCTCCTCTGCCCCTTCCACTACCCATACCTTACCTCGCCGGGGTCTACCTGACACCACGCCAGCTTCAAATCATTGCCGAACGCAATCTCACCGCGGATGAGATATCTCTTGTCAACGGCGATCACGCTTATAGCTCTCACAGTTTGTGCCATTTCCGTAGCGCCACCCTGTGCCTCTCTCACCTTCGCCCCCACCATCAGAATCAGCACTGGAACCTCCTCCTCTACCGGCACCTCTACCTCTTTGCTGCTCAGGTGACTTGCCTCACTCTCTCTCTTCTCCTCCTCTTCAGTGCCAACCCCCCCCCCCCTCCCCCCCTAATTCGTCCTGGTAATTGGGTATAACCACCGCGAACATACGCTACGGTTTCTTGTCTTCCTCCGAGGAGGTCCTACGGGTTCGACGCCGCTCAAACTTGATACCAAGCTAGGCCAGCAGAATCTCAATCTTCTTGTTCGACGAATTTGCTTACCTTTCTTGTTCTCGCATGTTTCCGTTCGGTATCTGAAGAAGCCCGGGGACCGTGATTACTCCAATGCTTCTCTCCTGGATCTTATAAAGCACCTATAGTTTTTTCTTTCTCTTTCATTCTGTCCTTCTGATCATGTTCAGCAGAGCATTGGAGCTGTGTCTCAACTCGGATAGACCGTTCTGTGATTCTCCAGATTTGTCGGTCTTGCGCGAAACGCTTCCCCAACTCAGGCACCTTTCCTTTGTTGATCTGATAAACGATTGCTGGACACAATACAGATTCCTAGCTGCCTCGCAAGACCCTCGATCAATCAAGAGTCACAGTTTTGCCTTCGAAATACTCAGATCTTACCGAACTCAACCCTTCACTCTTTCCTTGGGTCAAAGCGATCAATAGAGTTTTATTCAAAGTAGACGATTATGGTGAACTACAAAGGAATCATATCGCGCATCACCTCTACCAAGGTATTTGGGAATCCACATTGACAATCACAAATCCCCGATGGCTTGGTCTCTCAAATTCGTTTCTGATCATCCACTTCTTGAGAAGGTTCTGTTCAAATATGACAAAGATCAGTATGTTTTCCCTCGTAGGGTTTCTCACCTTGTCCCTTTCCTCTACGGGAATTCGCCCCCACATCGCGCGGATTCCTTATCGCTTTGGCGTTAAGCCCTGATTCAAAGTACTTAGTCGAAAGCGACATTGTCGTTTAGAACATAAGTCTATCAGGTTGAAGGGGGAAGTTGAAAGGAGTGATTTTCAGCGCCAGCCATAAGCAAAAACCATCGACAGAGACCGAGACAGGGGGCGAGACAGGTTAAAATGATAGTGAGGCGGGGATCGGAAAACCCGAACCAGATTAGTATTGTGTTGTAATAATACAAGGGGTTGCGTATTGTTAACGTTCAAAAGTGATTGAACAAAAGACAATTGAACAGAAAAAAGTCACTTATGTATATATGGAGCCGATGCTGGGCTTTCTCACGGTTTCCACACACACCCTCGCGTCTCTAGATGGTCGAAACCTCTTTATTCGCAGAACTGCATGAGATAGAGGAATGGTGGGCTGCGCGACACGATCTCCTGAAAGAGCATGGCTACCTGATGAGACCACGGTACCGAGCGGGATGGAAAGCCTCATTTGTTGGAGACCTGGAAGCGATGGACTGTGAGGACGGTCAATATCTTCGTGTATGCTTTCCTTCTACGTCTTATGTGGCTCCAAATTGACATATAGCAGAATGCATTTATCATGGATGCTATGCGGATATCGGATTCGTACATGGTAGCCCTCAAACGCGTGGAAGCCCCGGTCGTTAATGGTAAACGGACCATTTCCACAGAAGAAAGAATTGCTTCGCTCTTTTCAAACGAAGAACACATGTCCAACCCACAGAATCATTGCGTCCGCGTCCTTCAGGTCATAAATATTCCTGGAGTTGACGAAAACATTGTGGTCATGCCGTGGATGAGGACGCCCAACAATCCTCAATTCCGTACGATCGGGGAGGGACTTCAATTTGTGAAAGAAATGGTCGAGGTGCACATCGGTTCTGTTCATTCCCTTCCAGGAGCTGATTCAGCTCGAATAATTCTACAGGGATTGCATTACATGCACCGCAACAATGTAGCTCATAGGTAAACAGATCCGCTTCTTGCTTGAATTTGTGATTAAAGACTTGATTCGCAGAGACTGCTCTATCAATAACATGCTCATGGATGCAAACGAAATGTATCCCGGCGGATGGCATCCTGTCAGACCCGCTCGAAGCTACAATTGGAAGAAGAAAGTTGGACGCCATTACTCCCGTACTCGGTGTCCCCCAAGTTACTATCTCATTGATTTTGGTTTCTCTGAGATATATGATCCGTCGAAACCTCGACCACCAAGAGAAGCCATTCGTTCCGGCGGGACCGAACCACCAGAGGCAGACGAATCCTGCGATCCATTTGCAACGGACGTATTTCAGCTGGGCACTATGATACGCCTTCATATATTTGAGGTGAGTGTCACTTGAAATACTTGGAATTCTCGCAAACGTGTTCACTTACCCTGCTGGGACAGGGAAGGCCGAGATTCAACCAAATTGGTCTGCAAGGGTTTGAATTTTTACAACCGTTGGTCAATGATATGATTCAAGACGACCCATCCAAAAGACCGAGCATGGACGAAGTGATTTCCCGGTTCTCAGAACTCATCCGCGAACTTCCTTGGTATAAACTTCGCTCTCGTGCTGTGAGAAACGATGAGCTCGAGCTCTTGAAGCCTTTCCGAGCTCTGAAACATTTGGTCTGGACTTGCAATATGGTCTTGCGTCGCAGGCCTGCAGTCCCTTCTCGTTCTCCTGTTCAACTGTGATCTATTATTTTATTCAACTTGCTTTGTTATTTGCTGCCTGTATCTCGCTTTTGTTTCAACTCAATATATCCGTAAATAGTCACCTTTCACGCTCTAGATGAATCACTGACCGAAAACACAGGACGGCGGTCAATGCTCATGTACCCCGGTACGTGGTATGTATGTTAACTGTCTGGAAATCATCATAGGTGGTGTCCCTGAACTTAAAACTAGGTTCAACGGCCTGCATCACATCGGTGAGCTCCTTTATACTAACCAAATGAAAATGGCCATTCAAAGCAGCGTCAACAGAGAGGATCACATCGATGCCACACTTTTCAGTATTTTTCGCCGTGTCAACCGTTTTTTGTTTTTTGTTCGAGGTCTGACATTGATTTCTGTACACTTCTTCCAATGGTCACCGCCAATCTATTGCATCAAATTTACGCCTTGACCTTGCTACCAAGTACAAGCGTCTCAACGTTCTTTTGTGTCGCCGATGCTGCTCTTGTCCTTAATTTGGGTTCAATTGACTCTGAAGAGTTTATAGCAAGCCTCCGAGAGCTGCATTCAGGTGCAACTAGCTTTCAATTATCGTTCCAGGAGAACCAAACCTCTCTTTTCACCTTTACAATCCCTTGCTCAAGAGCATCCTGCTATTCATTCTCCCTCTTTCTCATTATAACTTTTATTCGCCTCGCCATGTCTGTTGTCGGAGAAATCTCAGCAGGAATCGCAATATTCAATCTGATTTCCTCGCTTGTTGATAGAGCTCGACCTGCCGTTCAGAAAAAACTTCCACATCGCATCCTTTCTGATGGTCGAGCAATCCTCGACAGCGAGGAGAATATCCGACGGTTCAACAGACTAGTCGAACTTGCTCCACCAATTGCCAAGGCACTTCAGATCGATCGAGACCGGTAAGTTGTTGTAGTCGATGGGATAACAAGTGGCATACATTGACTTCCTGCATTCAGAGCGTACCGTAAACTAGAAACCACATTGGTCGCATGTGACGCGGGTAAAAAGCGCTGGAACGTTAAAATACGTCTGGAATTGTTTCACAAGGCCGAGGGCGTGTACAATGATATTCAAGTTTACGAACGTGTACTACATGTAAAATTCCGTCCCCTGTACTCGCTTCCTGTGTATTGACAATCTGAATGTCTATCAGAATGCAAGCTCTAGCGCAGAGCGGGACGCGAATCGGAGAACGCTGATGTCGGTTTGTGTCTTGTAGCCCTGTTGCAGTATTGATGACTCGTTTCTGACCTTTGATTTTAGATACCCAGTATCGCGGTACGTCCAAGTTGGTATATTGAGGTTTCCTGTTCTTATGCATGATCAGGATTTGCGTCATGATCAATTCAGCGGACATCTTGATGTAGGCTTGTATTGTAACAAGTCATCCATCTTGTCTTTTCTAATACAAAATGTATTCCTTACCACTGTCGAGTCTCGACTTCAAGTTCAAGTTCAGACTTTATGTCACCTCGACGTACTCATCTAGTAAATTAAAAGACTGATGCCCCAGATGATGATGTTCCATCAACAACTAGACCAGAATGAAGAAAACAAACTCAAATACCGGAACGCAAAACAACGACCCAGATTATCGTATGACTATCCAGGATGACACAGCCTGATAATATACACATATATTTACTGTACTTCAACCCAACAAAAGATTAACTAGAAGAGATATGCTACACTATGATAGATGATTTATACACCCTTATACATATATACCGTTTCGAAAGTAAATCGAACGAAGAAATCCCTTCCCCCTGAAACGATGACATCTTATATCTATATCAACATCGCGCTAAGAAGGAGAGTGGAAGAAAAAAAAGCGTGGAATCGTTAACACCGAGAAAAAACAAGAGCAAAAACCTAGTGATATACTCACGCAATAGCAGCAGTCTGCATCGTCGTTAGAAACCCACAAAACAATGCCGAAGGCGCAATCCCAACCACCGTCCTCGCTCTCTCCGGGGCCAACGCAGAAATGACATCGGTAACAGCCAACGAGCTGAGATTGGCAAACCCACAGAGCGCTTACGTCGTTATCGTATACGCCCTCGCTGAAAGCGCCGCATCAGTTTGCATCAGGGCTTGGAGCTCCTGATACGCCAGCAGTTCGTTCGCCACTAATTTAGTGGCGAGCAGTCGGGAGACCGGGAGTAATTCGTTTCGGGGGATGCCGATGAGGAAGGCAAGTGGGTAGAGGATGTAGCTGAAGATGAGTTGGAGGGTAAGTTGGTGGATTCCGAAACTAATGTCTATCCAAGTAGAGAGAGAATTGACGCTAGGTAGTTAGGGGTGGAGGGAAGGGGGTATCAAACTTCTGTCGTACTGATACCCAGGAACGCAACACGCAAGACCAACTCACAGACTAAGAAGAGACAGGAAAACGAGAGTAGTATTGGCACTGTGAGATTTTCAAAGTGAATAAGACAGACAACTTGCCACAAAAAATATATAAAACGTAAACGATTTGCCCGACAATATATATTCCGAACGTTGCACCCTTCACAAAAGCATGAAGGATGTTTTGCTATCAGCTCCCCGCCCCAGTCAGCTGATAGCCAAATTCGCCCTGACATCGCACGGATCCCTTATCCGCTTTGGCGTTCAGCTCTAATACAAAGTACTCAGTCGAAATCGACATTGTCGTGTAGAACAACATAAGTCTATTAGGTTCAAGGGGGAACTTGAAAGTCGTGATTTTCAGCGCCAGCCATTAGCAAAACCGAGACAGGTTGAAATGATAGTGAGGAGGCGGGGTTCGGAAATCCCGAACCAGATTAGTATTGCGTTGTAATAATACAAGGGGGTGCGTATGGTTAACGTTAAAGAGCAATTGAACAAAAGTCAATTGAACAAAAGTCAAAGACAAAACGTCAACTTACTTATAAGCCGATGCTGGGCTTTTTTCTCACGATTTACTCACCTACCCTCGCCTCTCTGAATGGCCGAAACCTCTTTAGTCGTAAATCTGCATGAGATAGAGGAATGGTGGGCTGCGCGACATGATCTCCTGAAGGAGCATGGCTACCTGATGAGACCACGATACCGACCGGGATGGAAAGCCTCATTTGTTGGAGTCCTGGAAGCGATGAACTGCGAGGACGGTCAATCTCTTCGTGTATGCTTTCCTTCCACATCTTATGTGGCTCCAAATTGACATCTAGCAGAATGCAGTTGTCATGGATGCTATGCGGATATCGGATTCGTACATGGTAGCCCTCAAACGCGTGGAAGCCCCGGTCGTTAATGGTAAACGGACCATTTCCACAGAAGAAAGAATTACTTCGCTCTTTTCAAACGAAGAACACATGTCCAACCCACAGAATCATTGCGTCCGCGCCCTTGAGGTCATAAATATTCCTGGAGTTGACGAAAACATTGTGGTTATGCCGTGGATGAGGACGCCCAACAATCCTCAATTCCGTACGATCGGTGAGGGACTTCAATTTGTGAAAGAAATGTTCGAGGTGCACATCAGTTCTGTTCATTCCTTTCCGAGAGTTGATTTAGCTCGAATAATTTTACAGGGATTGCATTACATGCATTGCAACAATGTAGCTCATAGGTAAACAGACTTGCTTCTTGCTTGAATTTGTGATTAAAGACTTGATTCGCAGAGACTGCTCTATCAATAACATGCTCATGGATGCAAATGAAATGTATCCCGGCGGATGGCATCCTGTCAGACCCGCTCGAAGCTACAATTGGAAGGAGAAAGTTGGACGCCATTACTCTCGTACTCGGTGTCCCCCAAGTTACTATCTCATTGATTTTGGTTTCTCTAAGATATATGATCCGTCGAAACCTCGACCACCAAGCGAAGCCATTCGTTCCGGCGGGACTGAACCACCAGAGGCAGACGAACTCTGCGATCCATTTGCAACGGACGTATTTCAGCTGGGCACTATGATACGCCTTCATATATTTGAGGTGAGTATCACTTGCAATACTTATAATTCTCGCAAACGTGTTCGCTAACCTGCTGTCACAGGGGAGGCCGAGATTCAACGAAATTGGTCTCCAAGGATTTGAATTTTTACAACCGCTGGTCAATGATATGATTCAAGACGACCCATCCAAAAGACCGAGCATGGACGAAGTGATTTCCCGGTTCTCAGAACTCATCCGCGAACTTCCTTGGTATAAACTTCGCTCTCGTGCTGTGAGAAACGATGAGCTCGAGCTCTTGAAGCCTTTCCGAGCTCTGAAACATTTGATCTGGACTTGCAATATGATCTTGCGTCGCAGGCCTGCAGTCCCTTCTCGTTCTCCTGTTCAACTGTAATCTATTACTTTATTCAGCTTGCTTTGTTATTTGCTGCCTGTATCCTGCCTTTGTTTCAACTCAATATATCCGTAAATAGTCACCTTTCACGCTCTAGATGAATCACTGACCGAAAACACAGGACGGGGGTCGATGTACATGTATCCGCGTACGTGGTAATGTAACCCCAGGCTGTCTGGAAGTCATAGGTGTTCCTGAACTTAAAACTAGGTTCAACGGCCTGCATCACATTGGTGAGCTCCTTTATACTAAACAATTGAAAATGGTCATTTAAAGCAGCGTCAACAGAGAGGATCACATCGATGCCACGCTTTTCAGTATTTTTCGCGGTGTAAACAGTTTTTTGTTTTTTTTTTTTTTTGTTTCTCATGACAGGTCTGACATTGATTTCTGTAGCCTTCCTGACACTTCTTTCAATGGTCATCGCCAATCTACGCCTTGACCTCGCAGCTTCGCTACCAAGTACAAGCGTCTCAAAGTTCTTTCATGTCGCCGATACTGCTCTTGTCCTTCATTGGGGTTCAATTGATTCTGAATAGTTTATAGCATGCCCCCGAAAGCTGTGATCAAGTGCAACTGACCTCTAATTATCGTTCCAGGAGAACCAAAACTGTCTTTTCACCTTCCCAATTCCTTACTTAAGAGTATCCTGCTATCATTCTCCCTCTTTCTCATTATAAACTCCTTTTGTCTGCCTCGCTATGTCTGTTATCGGAGAAATCTCAGCAGGAATCGCAATATTCAATCTGATTTCCTCGCTTGTTGATAGAGCTCGGCCCGCGGTTCAGAAAAAACTTCCACATCGCATCCTCTCTGATGCTCGAGCAATCCTCAACAGCGAGGAGAATATCCGACGGTTCAACAGACTAGTCGAACTGGCTCCACCAATTGCCAAGACACTTCAGATCGATCGAGACCGGTAAGTTGTTGCAGTCGATGGGATAACTAGTACATTGACCTCCTGCATCCAGAGTGTACCAAGAACTAGAAACCACATTGGTCGCATGTGACGCGGGTAAAAAGCGCTGGAACGTTAAAATACGTCTGGAATTGTTCCACATGGCCGAGGACGTGTACAATGATATTCAAGTTTACGAACGTGTACTACATGTAAAATTCCGTCCCCTGTACCCGCTTCCTGTGTATTGACAATCTGAATCTCTATCAGAATGCAAGCTCTAGGGAAGAGCGGGAGGCGAATCGGAGAACGCTGATGTTGGTTCGTGTCCTGTAGCCCTGTTGCAGTATTGATGACTCGTTTCTGACCTTTGATTTTAGATACCCAGTATCGCGGTACGTCCAAGTTGGCATATTTGAGGTTTTATGTTTTTCATGCGTGATCAGGATTTGCGGCATGATCAATTCAGCGGACATCTTGATGTAAGCTTCTATTGTAACAAGTCGTGAGCAGTTTATTTAATTTGTTTCTGTAGCCCTCTACCGCCTATGGAGTCGAGCCATCGGAATTTGCACCCTTCTACAACTTACAAAGCCGTTCCATGGCTTCTCTGCTGGACGTTGCCCTGCAGAAGGCATTGATAGAACAGGTACTTGTTGGAAAGCCTTCACTCCCCCCACACAAATGGTCTGAGCGACTGCACAGTGCATACCAGATGCCGCCGATGATGGGGTCGCTATTCCTGAACAATGTCAGCTAGTGGGACATCTGGAGGTAGGTACCCAACCAATTACAATTCCTCCAAACTCAATTCTTCTTCTCGGGCAGATGGAAACCGAGGTGGGATGATTTACGCTAAACAATCTTTTCCCGAAGTTGCTCAAGGTTATCATGCAGGGCGAAGTTCTACACGCTATAATGTCCGGATCACTCAACGTGTGTCTTTACTTCCGCTTGCCTCTCCACAAAGTGTCTAATTTTATGTTAGCCTGGAGGGATTAGTATTGTATGTTAATCTTGTGGCTGATCCTGTATCAGGCTGTAGCTGACCTGTCGTGAGCAGAACGACGATGTTCAAGTGACGGTGAGACCTCCATACACACAATGAGCTGGGCTTCATTTGATGCTTTTCATTGTCCAGATCAAACCTCAAGACTCGAACGAAACGCTCGTGAGTACAGTGCCACAGCTGTAAATCTTGATCACGGTCCCGATCAGAGATCATAAACCCCAACATTTCGTGACCTCTAATGTACTTGACTCCCTTGCTTCCAAAACGCCATTTAAGGCTCTTTATCGTGTCCCTTCAAGTTCGTCAATTTTTCGTTGAACAGAAGTTTGAGAGCTGAAGGACAATATTGAGCTGGTGCAGTCGGCGATTTTCTTATACTGTATACTTCCTGTGATATCTATCTGTCTCATCCATCTTGTCTTTTATATGTTTTCATACAAAATGTATTCCTTACCACTGTCGAGTCTCGACTTCAAGTTCAAGTTCAGACTTTATGTCACCTCGACGTACTCATCTAGTAGACTCTGTAAAAGACTAATGCCCCAGATGATGATGACTTCCATCAACAACTGTACCAGAATGGAAAAAAACAAACTCGAATACCCAACACCGGAACGCAAGACAACGACACACATTATCGTATGAATGATTCAGAATTAACCGTCAAATCGAGCTTCCGGGGTGACGCAGCTTGATAATATACACATATATTTACTGTACTTGAACCCAACAAAAGATTAACTAGAAGAGATATGCTACACTATGATAGATAATATATACACCACACACATATACACCGTTTCGAAAGTAAATCGAACGAAGAAATCCCTTCCCCCTGAAACGATGACATCGTATATCTATATCAACATCGCGCTAAGAAGGAGAGCGGAAGAAAAAAAAAGCGTGGAATCGTTAACACCGAGAAAAAACAAGAGCAAAAACCTAGTGATATACTCACGCAATAGCAGCAGTCTGCATCGTCGTTAAAAACCCACAAAACAAGGCCGAAGGCGCAATCCCAACCACCGTCCTCGCTCTCTCCGGGGCCAATGCAGAAATGACACCGGTAACAGCCAACGAGCTGAGATTAGCAAACCCACAGAGCGCATACGTCGTTATCGTATACGCCCTCGCTGAAAGCGCCGCATCAGTTTGCATCAGGGCTTGGAGCTCCTGATACGCCAGCAGTTCGTTCGCCACTAATTTAGTGGCGAGCAGTCGGGAGACCGGGAGTAATTCGTTTCGGGGGATGCCGATTAGGAAAGCAAGCGGGTAGAGGATGTAGCTGAAGATGAGTTGGAGGGTAAGTTGGTGGATTCCGAAACCGATGCCTATCCAAGTAAGGAGAGAATTGACGCTAGGTAGTTAGGGGTTGAGGGAAGGAGGTATCAAACTTCTGTCGTACATGATACCCAGGAACGCAACACGCAAGACCAACTCACAGACTAAGAAGAGACAGGAAAACGAGAGTATTGGCACTGTGAGATTTTCAAAGTGAATAGACAGACAACTTCCACGAAAAATAAAGAAAGCGTACACGATTTGCCCGACAATATACAATCCGAAGGTTGCGCCCTTCACAAAAGCATGAAGGATGTTTTGCTATCAGATCCCCGCCCCCAGTCAGCTGATAGCCAAGTCATAAAAAAGCACCACCTGAAACTCACAGGTCGACTCTTCTGCTCTCCACGATCGATGACCACTCCGCCCATTGTGATAGGTTCTTCTGTCTCAGGGCATCGCATCTTACTGACCGCGATGACAGCAGGAACGCTCATCACTGCCGAAGTGATGAGGTTCTGAGCAGGAATTCCCAGCGATATGTATATGATCATGAAAGTTCCAGAAACGGTAGAGTAGCCCGCAGTGAGGACGAGGTCTAGTTTCTCGTTGATTTAGGACTTAGGGTCAACCGGATGAAGTTCACAAAGATCTCACGTAGCTCCGAGCGTGTCATCACTGGGGGGAAATTGTCAGTATCATTCCATATGCCAAGGCCAATTGAAGTGAAACGCACGATTCATGTACGGCCTGACCAAGCATGGTGCATCTCCTTGACCAACGATCGGCGACGCAGCAGCCACGACTGCTTCTGCGCCAGATATATTCATGAGGGTGAAGAATACCCATCCACTGGTTATCGAATTTGAGCAAGTCGGGATCTTCCATATTTACCGAAACTCACAGTTTTCTCAAAACCCACTGCATGACTCCAACATGATACAGCACTTCGACAGTGGCCAAGAAAAAGAGCACTGCAGCCGTCTATTATCCATTTGTCATTAGTGGGAAACCCGGTAAAAACTCGGTAGGCGACTCACAACATTAACGACAAACCACTGCTTATTCACCGTATCCTCGTCCAAAAGAAAAATCTTTGCACTGATCCCAGAATTGAAAAAGTCCACGACGACGGTGATGATCCAGTGGAATATATCGAAACCCGCCCGGGTTTTCAAGACGAACATGGCGATAATTTGCTGGAGGATTAGACCTAGAACAACGGTAGGCCTTTAGGAGCGAATCAGCTATCTCAGCACTATTTTCGCGTCGAAACATGAGAGAAAACGCTCACCATGGAATCTTTGACCGATTTTCGGATATAAGACAGAATATAAGTTGGAAAGTGAATACGCCGAGAAGTGGGATGGCGCGTGTACTCAATGAAGACTGTATGGTTCGAGTGAAATAAGTTTCTTTTTCAACAAAAAAAGGGGGAGAAACGAACCTGGACATCGCTGCGAAATCCAAACAATAGTGCCATGAATATCCCAATCACGACCAGCCAGCCTATTGCGAGCCGCACTAGATAAGGGATGCGAAGCCACGACTGTCTAGACGAGTCCCAGTTGTTCACAAACGATCCTGGCGTCCATTTCTTGATGGATAGGAATTTTGAAGCAATTAGACTGCAGATTGGACAAATAATTCAGTATCTCTACGGGCCAGGAGGATCTGTAAAACGTACAGCAATGCAAACCAAGCGATGACCGTCTGCGCTATCCTGTAAAAAACCACTTGAGTAAAAGACAAAAAAAGGGCTTGAAAGAAGCTCACCATCCATACCCTGGAGGCCTCAAAACAATTGTACAAATCCACCAAGCCAAAATAGCCGCAGCACAGATCGCCCATGCGACTGCTCGGACGTGTCGTACAGTGAAAAAGCCCGTTCTGGCCCCGCTCGGATTCTCAGGCCCAGGATTGAGATCCTTTTCATCTGCGGTAGCTCGGACGGTCGTATCCGTACTAGTATTAGGTTCAATTTCGAAGGCCTCTGCCTTTGGAAATACATTTGTGACAAGCTGAGGGCTAGAGTGCGAGCGGTCGGTCTTGATGACCTGAAAAGAATGTGTTGATGACGAGCCGTCCATTTGGGACCTTGTTCGTCCGTCTGAATTTATGAAAGACTTCTTGATTGAAAGAAAGCAAAAACAAAACGAAAAACGGAAAAAGGAGCGGTAGAGGTTTGGCAGCTCCCTTTTCAACTGAGGATGATCCCTTGGGACGGGGAAAAGCCAGCTGGCTTGGGACGAGAGCGGTTTTCGTATTCGGTTTTACTTTATCACACGCGAGTATTCAACAAAATTACGTAACGGTAATACAGTTGCCAACGCCAAGTCGCATGAGTGACAGAAGGATTCTGTCAAGGACTGTATTCAACTAATTGGACTTACAGCGATTCCTCAGCAGCGTTCTTCCCACCCCGTCAACCTACCGCTCCCACACACACGCCCACAAGACTTGGGGAAAGTGATTTGCGGTGAAGAATGCTGAAAAGCTCGTCGGAAGATGAGGTGCCGCTCTACACTTATCTCCACATGTTAGGTTTGTTTACACATATATTCCAAGTTATTTACAAGTATACTTACAATTTTTTATAATGCAAATCAAAATTCTACTAGGCTATCAAAAAGAATGGGCTACAGTCATTCCCACGAAGTTTATACATCACTACTACTTTGAACAGTCGCCACGGAATAGCCTTAGAACCTCATTTTTGGCCTCGGAGTTGTGACATATAATGTCCAAGCATGCCAGTTGTAAATATCCGATGGTCCAATAAGCAATTGGTACATTAAAGATTGAGCTATACAGCGAAAACCGCCCAAAATGAGGCAAAACTGAAATTTGAACAGTAAAGTTGTCAGGAAATATTGATAAATAAGATATAACAAGCTAGGAAAAAATACAGGGCTCCTGTATATACCTTATGGCAGTAATTATAGTCTCTAATCTAAAGGCTTAAGCTGGATTCTCTTTGTTCAGAGACCGATTTACTCTCTACGTCCTCAAAACATGTCACATCACGTGCTTTCCAAAAGGGGATCAACGGACAGCTGATCATATACCTTTATACGCGTCGCGCGTTGTTGCTATCAACGTTCGACATGCCTGGGAAGGCAAAATCTAAGGCTCAGAAGCGGCACCAATCTAAACTTGCAGAGTTTCTTCCATCTGGCAGTGGAACCCATAGTCGAGATGATGGGGATGAGGACATCATGGGTAACATGAACAACGGGGAAGATGGCAGTAGTGTCGAAGAAGAGGAAGAGGAAGAAGAGATTGATCATGAGGTGGATTGACGGCACTATCGTACACGGACAATCGGGTCACGGGCAGTATGAGCCATCGCCGACACCGAGTGCCGAAGTCCGCTTATCAGGCTGGAAACGGTAATCACTGCTGATGTGACAGGTGTTCAAAGTGCCCAAATCACCCTGATAACGCGCTTTTTACTGATAGCTTAATTCTACCTATTCTTGACTATTTACTAGTAGCTCAAAGTGTATTATAATATTCTTCTCTATATCCTACATATTTCTGACAACTTAGAATATGCATATTGTGCAATGGTGCTCATTCCGAGGGCAAACTAATTTGCCTGTTCAAACTTCGTGGGAATGACTGTATATAACCTACAATGGATGGATCAAGTTTCCAGGCCAACCTCAGCCCATTTATTAGATTCCCTCTGCTTACCGTAGCACCGATTTATGCATTCCTCCTCTTTTATGCACTCTTGCTCCGAGTCGTAATGGCTGCACCATGCTGTCTTTTTAAAACTGTGTTTTTGGTGGTAAATGGGCCAAGCATATTGATTCCGAGTAAACCCGATTCTTTTAGTACTATGTATATTTTTCTGCTATACCTTTCTGTACTTTCCTACTTATGTGAGCCGCGATACTCATTGTACTTGAAATAGCTTTTTTGTATTCAAATCAGTACTAGGGTCCAAGGTGCTAACAGCTACATTCTCCGGAACCAAACAAAAATACATGATTACTTATGAACGAAATCAGCTTGAACTACTGAGTGTCATCAACGCGCCTGAGCATATAAATAGATGAGTGATACCGCCCTTCCCATCGAATACCTTCCACAAACACATCCATACTTGATCACCTGAACTCACTTTCCAAATCTGTCGCGAACCTACCCTCTCCATACCCCGGCCTTCCTGTTGTAGATGGATGACCACCTGGTCCTCCATACTGATGCTGGCCATACCCTTGTCCCTGCCCCTGCCCTTGCCAATCACCCTGGGGGCTCCCAGGCGAAGGCGGATACCCACCCACATCATTCGCCACCCTCATCTGCCCCAAACTCCCAAAGTCGCTTGTCTGAGGACTCCCTGAGCCAAGAGGAGGTGGAGGCTGATAATTATAGGAATTACGGGCTGGTGCAGGTACAGGTACAGAAGAAGCGCCATGAGCCGGGGTAGGTACATCCGTATATGCATTGATATAGTCATACTGATCCTCGCTCCCGGCCTGTGAGAACCGGTTCAGAGGTTCGGTGTGTGGTATTTCTGGGGTAGTGTTGGATTGAGAGAGGGAAGAAAATCCTGTTCCTGATGCTCCGCGTTTTCGAGGGTGGAGTGGACTGACGTCTGCTAGAGGAGATGATGATGAACGTAACCCGGTCCCTGCCCCACCGCTAACACCGCCAACTCCACTGGCACTCAAATTAGGCCCAGAACCCCCAAAGTCATTACTCGCCGACCGGTTGTTCGCTGCAGGTCGACGGAAAGCAGCTGCTGATATTGTCCGAGGTGCACCGGAGACCACAGGTGAAGAAGGCACGCTTCCTACCAGCGACGACGAAGAACGTCCAGCGAAAGGCGAGGCGCCGCCAGACCGAGGATATTCGGGAGGGGTGCGGAAGCTGCCGGATGATGTGGATGATATTTGACGATCAGGTAGCGATATTCTTGGAGGTGATTGTCGAGAAGGTGATATCGTATCGCCATTATCGATAGGACCGGGAGATCTGCCTCGCTGAGCAAACGGAGCTACGGGTGGAATTAAAGGGGATGCTGATCGACGATTAGTATTCGTCGACCCAAATGACGAAGAACGATCCAGGTCCCTCCCGCTGTCTTGTGAGATTTCAAGACTGGGTGATGCTGGCGCTGGAGCCGGAGCCGTTGGCATCGCAGAAGAGCTGATGCCGAACGATTCGAGCTCTTTACCAATTCGCATAGCAGCCGCAGCATTCAATGCGCGTTCCTCCTCATCTGGATTCACACTTGGCGGGGGAATACGTCTCGGCGACACTCGAGCCCCAGTGCCACCACCACCACCAGAACTAATTCCCCCGGCAGCAATATCTTCCTGCTCCTGCCGCTTGTTCATCTCTGTATCAATATCCGAAACTTGCCCAAAGTGGACTTCTCTACTCGTTGGGCGCGAACGGCCGACAGTACTAAGATCCTCCTGCGAGGGATTCATATACGCCAGCCCGACATCCTCCCCGGACGCGCTGATTCGGCTGTTATCATTTGTCTCCCAAGGGCTTGACATTATGAGGGGAGGGGCAGCGCCAGAAGGTGGACCAGGGAGATGAGCTTGATGGGTCTCGTAAGACGGTGCCGGTTCTTCAATCGATTTTCGCATGTCCAGGGCGGCCGCAACAGAGGAAGAGAAAGAGTCTTCTCCTGCGCCACTAAAGTTGGGACCGACAGTCAGAGATGCATCGTCGTGAGTTGAGTATCCCGCTGTGCTGGTGTTGGTACTGACGGGGAACGTGGCGAATCGACTGCCGACGGGAGAAGTTGGAGACCCGCCACCAAACTCCTCCGTGCTCCGAGAGGCTGGCGGGTAGGGTTGGAGAGGAGAAGAAGAGTATGACGGTTCGGGAAGGAAGGAGTAGGTATTATTAAAACAAGTGTTTGAAGTGACTTCCGATGCATCGAGGAAGTGACCTGTGTTTATTCCCTGTTGGGAACCAAGGAAATCATTCTTGGGAGCAGGAGGAGCAGTACCCGGAGGCGGAACAGTGGAGAAGGAAACTTCGGAAACACATCGGGAGGCATCGCTCAAGAGAGAGTTGACCTTTCCATGATTCATGTACATGGTCCGAGCCATCCCTGGCTGAGTGGTTTCCTCTGGGATTTCCTGAAGCGAAATATGAGGCTATAATTCGGTTGAAGATATAGAGTTTTACTTACAGCGATAACTAGCCGACCAAACTCGCCGATGATTGTACCCTTTTCGCAACACTCAAGCAATCCTCCAAATTTGAGTCCCATCCACGCTTTCGTCTTGGATCGTTTCATGTCGCTCAGGGATGCTTCGTCTGACATGATATCTGAGTCCATCACCCGGATTTCATCTCGCAACCGGTTCAGGGTATCGGTTTGCAAGTGAAGATTTTTGTGTTCTGGCGACATCTTGGACAGCTTTCTTTCTGCAGCATCGGCTTTACTAATGAGAGCCTTTCGTTTTCGTTTCAATTCATCCAAGGACTCTTCGCTTGCTCGAATGGATTTCATATGATCCCGGATAGCATGCTCGTGGGAGGCATAATTAGCCAGAGAGCCGGCGAATTGATTGAGAAGATTTGTGGAGGCGGAAAGAGTGTCCTGGTGAGGTAGGCAAATGTAAACCGGAAAAAGGGTGGGACCAAGCGAGATTAACGTACGAGCAAGTCCTCGCCTTCTCCTGAGCCCCATATTCGCAAAGCCTCTGCCGCTTTTCCAAATTCGAGGCTTAATTTTTGACTCCTTTGGTGCGAGAAATTAGGCCTGACATGCTATGTTGTTTGTCACTCACGCAACCAGGACGGCTTTTTCAGCGGTGATTAGATCCTGAAGGGGCCTGAGATCTTTATTTCCTGCCAGAGAAGGAATGGTCGAGTTGTGAGCAATTTTTGTGGCTGCTGTTTTGAACATTCTGCATGTATATTCGGGGGGGTTACGATGCGGATGTAGAGGAGATAATGGTGGTTGGATTGAGAGAACGGATGCTGCGCCGATGACGCAACTGAAACTGAAACTGATCCGGACTCCGTAGATCTATCACGTGATTCGTTCATTTTTTATTTGACAATCTATCGTATTTGCCGTTGCAGACTTTTTTCCAGCCACATTCAGCCAGTCTGTACAATGAGCTTCCACAGACCTGGCAGAGGAGGTCGAAGGCATAACCGAGGTACAGCGACAACCGCGCCAAAAGTCACAGCACCTGAACATAAATCGCTTTTGTAGATGACTGGGACGACCGAAGGCGAGAAATTGTTGAATCCCCGTTGGAGAGACTCAAAAATAGTATCATTAAACTGGGCGAAGTGGTGAGTGAATCTGTCAAAAAGAACGCGAATTTCCTCATTGATTTTGGTGGCAGGATCCAGCGCAAGAAATAAGCACCGTCGAGCAGCAAATTCGCGACCATGTTCCTGCAAATATCCCTACGCTGTCTGAAACTTTTCACATAAGGTGCGCTCGCCAAGACTATTGTCATTTGGCTGATACCAACACCTACTGTACAGCGTAACCGAACAGCCGTACAAAATCCCATTCTATGCTGCTCTGCTTCGTCGCTTGCATGATTCTCCACCACCAAAAGAAGACAGTACAGATGTCGCAGAGAATGTGTCGCTGGGTCAGCAAATTCTGGAAGAGTTCTGGAAAGGTTTCCAGGCATATGTTGACAAGTTGATGTGGAGAGAAACCCGACTATGCGTAGGCTATGGTCTCTGGCTTTCTCTGCAGAAATTCACGCTCCCAATCTTCAGATTCTCTTCTTTGCTCATTTGGTTTCGGCCGAGCTCATCTCCGCCGAGTCATTTGTCGCTCTACTGCAATCCTTCACTACTGTGCTGGACGAGTTTGGCGTATCGCACGGCCGCGCTAAACGCGCTGCCCTTTGTGCTGCAGATGGCCTTATGATTGTGCGCCTTCACTTCGTTACCATTTATTTCCGTCATTGACCGTCCTCAGGCTGGTGCAACTTTGACTTCCTACGCGCCAACTATTGCCGACGAAATTATTATGGCTATCCAAACATATATCGAAACCACCACATCTGTAAAGTGGATCGTGCAACCAATAGTACAACTACACTCTTCCTCTGTGTATAACGAGGTCGCAGACGAGGTCAGTCTTTTTTTACTATTAAACTCTAAACGAAAATGACTAGGTCAAAGATCCTCGACTCTGCTTTGGCGGTACTTAAAGCTCTTGAAAGCGCCGCCTTCATAGGACCGTACCCAAGACCATACGCCGACTATCCCTCATTAAATGCAGAATCATTCACGCCTTTCAGTCTACCGTCGGTTCTGGTTCCCCCCGAAGTCATTGAACTCGATGGTTTATCTACCGAAGCTGAAGAGGGCGAAATGAAAAAGGAAGAATGGCCAGAGTTCTTCTTGAGACTATTCCCGGACGACGTACCCTTCAATCTACTTGACCCCCTTGGACAACCTGTACTCACCTCCCTCTCTTCCACAGGTCACACCGGATCCGAATACCCCTACAGGCTACGCAGTCCGCACCGACCTCCTTGCTTTGATTGACATATTCGAGGTCAATCGCAAGGAATGCGCGAGGCTTCTACTTGAATATCCAAAATGGACCGTTACAGGGACTTTTAAGCCAAAACCTGGTGCTCTAGCTCCTGAAACGGAGACGTCGGTTGACTACGAATGGCAGTTGGAGAGTACCTTGCTGGAGGTACGTCTTGTTTTTGCACAATCCCCGATCTTATCTCACCTTCCTTAGACCATCCTCGGTGCCTCGCTCGTTCTACCAGAATCCTCTCAACCTCAAGTGTACTACACTAGCTTAATTACCGAAGTCTCCAAGCTCTCACCCTCGACTATCGGTCCTGCAGTCGGCAAATCAATACGAAAAATCTACAGCTTGCTCGCGGACGGGCTCGATGTGGAGATTGAGAAACGGTTCTCAGAGTGGTTTGCCATCCATATGAGTAACTTTAATTTCGCATGGGTGTGGAAGGAGTGGTACGTTACGATGGTTTTTTTCCTGGGCTCTTGGCTGATCCGTTTTCGTCCAGGATACCAGATCTAGATTTGGCTATTCAGCATCCGAAACGTGCCTTTATGCGTAGAGCTGTAGAATATGAGATGCGGTTGTCATACTATGACCGTATCGCGAAAAGTGTGCCAGAGCAGATGCGTGGTCTGGATGCACATACGCTACCCATAAAACCACCGGGACCTGATTTCATTTATGAAGATCCAAGTACGCTTTCTCGCCTCTTCGAGCTTCTCTGAATTCTCACAACAAAATTCTTTCTATTTTTTCTTTTTGAAATATCTTAATTTTGCTCAGCACAACCCCATCACGACGCAACCCAGTCCCTCCTCAACCTCCTCCGCGGCCGTGCAAAAGCCGAAGACGTCGTCGCGCACCTCGACACCCTCCGAAACACCCTTGAAATTGAGCTCAGCGACTCTGGCCATTCAGGAAACGTAAACTCCCTAGTGCGAATAATCGCCACCCAATCCCTCCTACACATTGGCGCCCGATCCTTCTCTCATTTACTCAACGCCATTGAGAGGTACCTCCCCCTCCTCCGAATACTCTCTAGCGGCAACGCCTCTTCTTCCTCCACAGATGCAGGAGGCCCCGGTCCAGGTACCCCAGAAGCCAAATCCGATATTCTCTCCGCCTCCGCATCTTTCTGGAAATACAATTCCCAAATGGTGGCTATCGTGTTTGACAAGTTGATGCAATACCAAATTGTGGATCCCACGGATGTCGTTTCATGGACATTTACTCATATTGGCGAGGTATTGCACCAGGATGCGGCGCTGGCGGGTGATGATGGGGAGGCGGAGACCAAGGCTCCCTTGAGGTTGAGTACGTTTGAATGGGGCTTGTTGAAGGCTGCTTTGAATAAAGCGATTGGTAGGGTCAATATCGCGAGGAGGAAGCTTGCACTGTTAAGGAAGGAGGATGACGAGAATAAGGCAAGGGTCAGGCATATGGATGTTGATGGAGAACCCCAGCCTGGTGAGTCGCCTTGTTCTTCCCTCGTTTGAGCAGAAAGTTTTCTTAACTTCTGAGATCTTTCTTCAGCGGAATCAGTAATTGAAAACCCTGCTCTCAGTATCGCCGTCAAAGCATTGGCGAGTTTGACAAGAGAACAAAAATCAGCGCTTTCTAGAACTCTGGAAGGCTTCATATCGTGTCTTGCACCGTCGATGACGGAGGCTCATCCTAATCCGAAAGCTGTGGAGATTCTTACTGAGCATTCGTGGCACAATCGGATAAATTGGGGCAGGGACGAATGGAACGCCTGGGAGACGTGGGGTTGGTATAGACATTTCTGTCGAGCGGTTAGTGTGATTTTTGTTCTTTATTTTTTGAAACAAGGGGAATCCTGGGACTAATGACCTTTTTTTCCGTTACCGTAGTACTCTCCTTACCTGCGCAGCTATTCCACCACGTTTACGGCGGTGTCGTTTGCCCGGTTCGAGGGTCAGTCGGATCCTGCCATTGATCTCCTGCTAAGGATTTGGAATGTGTCCATTGGTCAAGAGTAAGAGGTAAGATTACTCTTTTGTGTGCTGATGGAGGGGAAGGAGGAGGCGTTTTTTAATTTTTCATTTATGTACCAACCTTTGTCCTTACCCTCGGGAAACCAAAGAAAAAAGACCAGACTCGAGCACCTGTCGAGGAGTCGCTCGGATACTCCTGAGTAGATGTTTTAGCGCTCTACTTCTTTTCCCAATGAAACAACTTTTAGGGAGTGGATATATATGACTGGGGTATGGCCGCAAGCGGCGAGGGAGACCAGTTCAATTGATTCCCATTTCGTTCAATTTGTTCAATACGACAGTCACACGTCATATCTCGCGTACAATTTACGGCATCCTTCACTCTGCTACTTATGTAGATGTGAGAACAAGATAAAAGACATGAGATACATAGATTACAGAAAGCATACATAGCAGGGAAAGCATTAGGAAAACATCAGGAAAGCATCAGGAAAATATTAAGACAGGCCAGCAGGACCTTCTGAATGGGATGAGCATCTCTTCTTCGGTGCCTCAGAGAGCAAGTTTTTAGAGGTTCTGGCGTTGAGATTGCATGAAGTACGGCCTCAAAAGATATTCAATGGTTAGAACTCACCAGCTCATACGCCGATGACGCTGTACTCGTACTTGCACTATGCTGAGAGATCATGAAAAGTGAATTTACTATTTGTGTGAGGATTATACCTAGGAAACGTACATCGATTATGTTGTGCATCTTCTCCTTGAAATTAAAAAGTCCTGACCCAAAGAGGTCGGTAAGTTCCGCGTCATCGTAGTCGAAGGACGATGACACTGGACTTGTACGGCCGCTCTGCTGAAACATAATGAGAGGTAAGGTCATCTATGAGGAGCAGAAGGACATACATCCAATGGTTCGAATAGTGTATGCTGGAGTGTCCCGTCCTGCAACTTCAGCGTGAGCAAAAAAATTGCCTGGTGTATTCCAAATGATAGAAGCTGACCTCTGTGTCGATCTATAAAAAACGACTCGAGTCGGCCCCTATGCACAAATTGAAATCGAGGATGCGAAAGTTTACGTACATGAATATCCGCGACCATTTGAACTTGTGCGTCGCAAGGAATTGAGGCCTTGGCCTGATTGAGCTGAGCCTTGAATCAGAATGCTGTAACAAAGAGTACAATCTGAAGCACTAGTCACTACCTGTTCAGCCAAAGCATACTGCAAATCAATCAAAGAGTGTATTGAATCGCTCTCAAAGTTGCCCAAATGGACGTCTTCAAATTGCGTTACACTCTCATTTGATGACGAAATCTATAGAAGAAGAAACATTAGTATGGCTGCACCTCTACTTGTATAAGATGATCCTTACATCCGGACCAAAAAGGGCTTCCCCTTGATACTGGTATAGCCAGATCAGCCTTTTGGAAATAAGGGAAGAAAAGAAGAGTCAAAGACACATACACCATAACCCGTAGCTTGCAATCTTCTATGCGTTGCTTCCCATTCAGCGTCAGCACTTGTGCGCTACATAATATTTAGTCTCGTTAGGTAGCATCACGAACCTGAAGAACCCATCTTACCCGTAGTTTATTCCGGTAACCTTGAATGGATTTGAAAGATTTCTTCGCCGATTGAGCCCATCTCAATCGGATTTTTAGGCTCCAGAAATCGGAGCCTGATGCGCATAGATTTTCTATTGCTTCCAGTTGTTGGTAAACTCTGAAGTCATGCGTGAGGAAGTAATGAAGCCTAGTGAAAGGGCTGAACTCACTCGTTTCGCTCGCCCTCCATGATCTCCGCCCTTTTCGGATCCAGATCAATCAACCTATTAAGTAAATCTGTAACTTCCTTGCTCTGAATCACGTCCCGAGCTTGTTTCACGATGCGGTCGGGTCGTTTTTTGTCGACATATAGAAGGCCTTTTTGGATGACTTGTATCAACAAGTTGGTGCCAGCAATTGCAAGAGAGGCTTCTCCGATTCCGGACATTGCCGCAGGTATGGTGCAGTGGATGTGATGAGGAAGGGACGAAGTAGGAGCTTTGAACAAGTAGCGATATGGCGAGATGACACCGACTTCACCTGGAAGACGGGAGTGGATAGAGGGAATACGGCTTGCAAGTCGGACGATGTTGTTAAAAACCATCTTGATCTGAATGGAATCCAAATCCAGGAGAAGATCACTGCTATGAGGACAAGGCTCGCAACTGATCGCTGACCTCTTGGACACATCAGACATTCGATATATTCCAGAATTGACAGCACCTACCTCGGAGGCTACGTAGTATTGTTCTCTTTGGCCAGTAATCACGGATATACCTTGAACACTGGTGAACATATACCATATCGAGAAAATGGACTCGTCAGATTCAATATAATCAGAGTTGACAGTGGCACCCTAACTCGAAATCTTGTATTGTTCTCTTTGGTATCTAGGATACCTTGAACACTTGAACATAAAGTATACCATATCAAGACAAGGGACAAGGACTTACGTACCATGAAGCTATTTATGCATTCGAATCGTCGTAATTGCTGACTCTCAGCTGTGAACATAGCATATGAGCAATTAAGATTTGATTAGCGGAATACAACAAACAACAAAGCAAAATTTAAGCAAGGCGCGGATGTTTATTGAGACACAGGAATGGCTGGCCTGCGTTTGAGTAACATATCACAGGTCCAAATGAGGTGGCTGACAGCTCGAAATGGCGTCAGTAGTGGATTGTCATCTTTCTTGGGCACTCGAGAACGTAATTGAAACGAAGAGAGCGAGTGAACCACTTCTGAGAAACGAGACAACACTTCATCCATATTCGGACGTTGGGATGGATCATCCTGGGTCATATCGTTGACCAGAGGTCGTAAGAATTCAAAGCCTCGGATCCCAGGATTCTCCCAGTCACCCCTTCCCTATTAACACGTTAGAACCAACCTATCCATGCTGGTGTTAAGTAGTTCCACATACATCAAGTATATCCAGGCGAACCGTCATACCGAGTAGATATACATCAGTTGCAAATGGATCGCAAGGCTTCTTGGTCTCCGGGGGCTCGATACCACCAGAGCGTATACCGTATGTCAACGGTCGAGGTTTCGAGGGGTCATAAATTCGAGAGAATCCGTAGTCGATGAGATAGTACCGTGGGGGACAGCGTGTACGAGAAAAGTGCTTCGCGCGGGTCTTCCAGTCGTAGCTGCGGGAAGGTTTGGATGGGTGAAACCCATCTGGGTACATTGTTCTGGCATCCATGACCATGTTATTGAGCGAGCAATCCCTGTGTGCCTTGTATCAGAATCCACAAGGGACATAGTACAGACTCTATTTACCTGTGGGCAACATGATTCTGGTGTAAATATTGCACGCCCTGAAAAGCTTTCAAGATCATCATTTCACGTTTGAATCTTCGAGTTTCGTACCTCAAATATCTCCTTGATGAACTGAAGGCCCTCCCCAACACTGCGAAAATGAGGACTAACAGGACTCCGCATCCAAGGCATTACCAAAAGGCTTTCAGCTTCAATTTCGGGTATATGTAAAGCCTGGAGTAGCGGTATGGAGTGATTCTGCGGGTTAGACGCATGTTCGTCGCTTGAAAACAGCGTCATCATTCTTTCCTCTGTTGAGATTGTCCTTTTGCCTTCCACTAGGGGATTGTCAACGCGTTTGATGGCGACCATTGTCGAGTCCGATATTCGTATGGCATCCATTATTTGCGCATACTGACTAGCGTCAATTTGAGAATCTACGCCAAAAAAGTTCAGCTTACCTGTAGAGACTGACCATCTTCGCAATCAAATGTGTCCAAAACTTCGGTGAATGAAGCTTTCCATCCAGGACGATATCGTGGGCGTAGCATGTACCCCTGTTCCTTCAAGAACTCATATCGTGCAGCCCACCATTGTTCCGCCCCACGAAGATTGACGAGTAAAGAGACTTCAGGTTCGTCTGCTCTGGTGTTCTCTGGCCCAGATTGCATAGACAATAGGTACAAGGCAGCGGAAGGGTAAGAAATTGACGTGGGAAACCCCGTCCGTCAATACTTTAACTTAACGGGTTACGGCACAACAGCCCACAACAAATTAAACAAAAGCCTTCCGATTTTAGGAGCGGTGGTAACCGAGTACAATAAGATACACAACTGTTTAGCAATGAAACGTGATTATGGAATAGATACAGGAAAGCTAATCTACAAAGCATGCTGAGATACATACTACGAACACAAAAAAACAAAAAGAAACATTCTGGCGTACAGCCCTTGAGCGGATCACAGCACTCAGGTAACTTAAAATAAAAGGCCTATCTCAAGGGGTCTACGTACGCCGATATCATTCAAAATAGTAAGGTGATCCGCTCCAAAGTATGACAGTCTCCACTCCGACCGACGACAAACGATCTCTGATAATCCTGAACGATTCCTGATCCTCCTCGTCAGGCAGTGGGGTTGTCATCGACGATCTGTGCGGCCACATAATCATTTGGAATCGACTGAACTCGACGAAGGTATGGTCAGAATTCGCCGATTCCATTCTTCTTCGAGATTTCCACTGTGCAAGTCGCATCAAATGTTGAAGCCACCCTACGCGCTCTGGGTCTTGAAGGCAAGCAGCTGATCCGACGCGAATAGAGAGAGACCGAAGACGCGGATATAGTGTATGCTCTGAAAGCACAGTCTGGACCAATAGCGCAAATTGCAGCGGGTTCCAAAAAGTAATGTCCACTTTCAGGTCGGTAACAGATGAACACTGTTTCAAAAACCTTCCGAGCCGAGAGACTAACGATGGGGATGTCAGAGTCTAATGATGGCCGCAAAGATAACAATCCACAAACCATCGTCGGCGTCTAGTAATGGAAAAAGCTCCTCACCAATTTCGATAATACGTGCGTTGGGGAGCATGATGCCGGCCCATGCGTCAATGCATTGAACTTCCAAATATAATTCCGAAAGATTGGGGTAGGCGGCGTATGCACCAGTCCCCAATTTGGAGTATTCTCGAACTTTTTCCAGCGAAATTGTTCTGAGTGTAGGAAAAAAGGCAAGAAATGTGTCAAGTGTTGCACGCTCAAGGTATAGGTTTTTGATTCGCAGGATCACCAGACTAGGAAATCCATGGCTAAGATGAGGTCCACAGTGCATGTTCGACGAAGTCAGGGTTTGCAGTTTTGGGAATGTAAACAAAAAGAAATCGGATTTAAGGTTGAATCGATAGATATTTATAGACCCAATTTCGAGCTAGGTAAGATTCGGGAATGGCGTTTTGGGCGCCATTGACTGAGGTTCTTGCCCGTCAATGGAGGTAGCCGCTGATTCATCACTTTCGAACAGCAGCGACAACCCATCGACGTTGTCAATGAGGCTTGATGCATGTGAACGCCGAAGTAAACGACTCGCGTGGCGAGTCCAATCATTGGCATCGAGAACGATGTGCGTACATCGTGCTGTAAAGAAAAGCAATTTGTCGAGTAATCGCCATTGTGGTGCACCGTCACGGTAATATCCCTGGATCTTGATTTTGAGAGGAATATCACCTGAACGTTGAGCGATGAATCCCACAAAGAGATCGATGACTTTGGATAGTGAATCACCATGGAGTTCAAACATGGAGATAAACAGTGACGCCCAGAGAGCGTGATCCTGGAGAATAGCTTGACGCCAATAAGAGCAAACCCAGCTGAGCTGCATGGGAGTGCAGGTAATTTCCACTTCGATATCCCTCGTTGGGTTTCGCGCCTTTTCGACGGACATGGCGTAGTCGGCTTGGGAGAAGGTATGAAGATGAAATATAAGCGACAAAAGCTCTGGGGGGAGTTTGCGATCGGGAGGTATTGGTCTCTCGACGTCCAAGGCAGCTGATGCTGTAGAATCGTCGCGCTGGACATATGCCGAAATCAGGTTTTGTTGATTGTTTCTGCTCATGGTGTAGAGTTTGAAAAGCTAATATCCCTTGGAGACGGTTCAATGAAGTGAAGCACAAACCTTGAGCTGAGCAAGTCGCCAAGCGCCCAACATACATCTGAGTTACGTCACCCCCACTGTTTGAGCGCTTGAGCGATGGTTGTAATAAGACAAAAAACATTCCGAGTATCGTACAGCCGTCGAGGGCAAACAAAACAGCGTATTTTAAGGTCTACATACACCTGATGCATCCCATTCGAGATGGTAAGGTGATTCGTTCCAAAGTAGAACAGTCTCCACTCCGACCGACGACAAACGATCTCTAATAATCCTGAACAATTCCTGATCAGGCAGTGGGGTCACTATCGACGGGCTATGTGGATACATGATCATTTGGAATCGACTGAAATCTAGAAAGGTGTGTTCAAAATCGAAGAGGGGGATATAATGTGTACTCTGAAAGTACAGTCTGGACCAGTAGCGCAAATTGCGGCGAGCTCCTCAAAGTAATGGCTAATTTCAGGCCGGTACTAGATGGGCACTGTTTTGGGAACACCCTAAGCCGAGAGACTAGGGATGAGGGTGTCAGGGTCTGATGATAATCGGAAAGATAAAGGCCCACAAACCATCGTCAGTGTCTAATGAGAGAGGCCCCTTCGCAATTTCAATGATACGTGCGTTGGGGAGAATGATGTTACTCCATGCATCAACACATTGAACCTGCAAATACATTTCCGTGAGATGGGGACAGGTGGTGTATTCACCAGTCCGAAATTTTGGGTATCCCTGCACTCTTCTCAACGAAAAAGATCTGAGGGAAGGAAAAGAAGCTAGAAAGGTGTCGATTGTTGCACATTCAAGGTATGTATCTTCAATTTTCAGGGCGACCAAACGAGGGAAACCATGGCTAAAATGAGGCCCCTAATGTATCGTTTTGGGAATGCGTACAAAAAGAAATCGCCGGGTTGGGTATCGAATTCTATAGGCCCAATCTCGAAGTAGGTAAGATTCGGGAAGGGCGTTATGGGCGCCATTGACTGAGGTCGATGTTCTTTAGCCAGTTCATTTTTGCTTTCGAACAACAGCGAAAATCCATCGACGTTGTCAATGAAGCTTGAAGCATGTGAACGCCGAAGTAAGCGGCCCGCATGTCGAGTCCAGTTATTGGTATCGAGCACGATGTGTGCGCATTGCGCTGTGAAGGAAAGCAATTCATCGAGTAATCGCTATTGTAGTGTCCTGGAGAACCACTTGACGCCAATATGAGCAAACCCAGCTGAGCTGCATGGGAGTGCAGGTAATTTTCACATCCGTTGGGTTTCGCGTCTTTTCGACAGACATGGTGTAATCGGCTTGGGAGAAGGTAGGAAGATGAAATATAAGTGACCAAAGCTCTGGAGGAAGTTTTTGATTGAGAGGTACTGGTATCTCGTATAAGGCGAAAGTGGATGCTGAAATCATGTTTTCAATTCCTTTCTGCCGGAGCCGGCCGGCATTAGCCGTTTAATTTCTGGTTTCTTACCATCATGTCGGACGAGGAGCAAGCGGTTGTGAGCAAGAACAAGAGCCACAGAAAAGACAAACGCAAGTTTTCATGTCTCTGTATTTAAATCTAAACCCTCTGAAATCGAAGATCCAGCTTGGGACACTGATGATATCGACCAGTGAGTCAAGTCTTCTTTCTCCACGAAAAAAACCATTACTGAAGTCTTACCAATATCAGTGTACGAAATACTCTTTTTTGGCTATCCCAATTCGAAGCTCACTTTGGGTGTGTAGTGGAAAATCGATCCGTTTCTCCCAGCAGATAACAAAGCTGGGGCGTTTGCTGAAGAATCATCTTTCGCAACATTATTTCCAAAGTACCGTGAAAAATATCTGCGTGAAGTCTGGAATGCAGTCACCCGAGCTCTAGACACACATGTATGTTTTCGTCACTCTTCAAGGCGGGGAATCGTTCTAAATCCACCCTCTAGGGCGTTGCGTGCACACTTGACCTTGTCCATGGTTCCATGTCCGTTCGAACCACTCGTAAAACCTACGACCCATATGTTATCCTCAAAGCGCGTGACCTAATCAAGCTTCTCGCTCGAGGTGTTGCTATAACACAGGCTGTGAAGATTCTGAACGACGACATCTCCTGTGATATTATCAAAATTGGGAATCTGGTGCAGAATAAGGAGAGGTTTGTGAAGAGACGACAGAGAATTATAGGACCGGATGGGAGTACGCTGAAGGTACGACATTCTTGAAATTTCTTTGAGACTCTAGGCTCTGAGATGTAAGTCTCCTCCAGGCTATCGAACTTTTGACTCAGTGTTATGTGCTCGTGCAAGGAAGCACAGTTAGTGTTATGGGACCTCACAAGTCCATCAAGGAAGTGCGACGGATAGTTCTGGACTGCATGAAAAACATCCATCCCATCTATCGAATAAAAGTGAACCATTGTTTTCTCGTCCTCGAAGGGGGGAGGTCAGACTCATTCTTTTTCTCAATTCAGGAACTTATGATACGACGCGAATTAGCCAAAGACCCAAAACTCGCCAATGAATCCTGGGACCGCTTCCTTCCCAATTTCCGCAAAAATCATCTCAAGACATCCGAGAAGACGGCAAAGAAGAACGAGAGACTGCAGGCAAAAAATGTCGCTCGCGCAGCCGCCGGGCTGGCACCAGAAACACCTTCAGAGGTTGCTGCGAAGAAGAAGGTGTATACGCCATTCCCGCCAGCGCAGCTTCCGAGAAAGGTATGTTTTTGGTTTATGTCGAGTCCCGAGGGCAATGGTCAATAACGTTTCGATTCTATAGGTTGACCTACAACTCGAATCTGGAGAGTATTTCCTCAAGAAGCACGAAAAAGAAGTCAAAGAGAGTGCTCGGCGAAAAGAGAAGGTTCGTTTAATTTTTTTTGCTTCGTAGTCATCTCGAGCCCTCATTGGACCCTACAGCAAGCAGAAGCGACGGAAAAGCGCCGGGCAGAGCGAGCAGAAGCTTTCGTGGCTCCCGCAGAAGATGCAGCGCCCACCGCAGAAGAGAAAAAAGAACAGAGGCGAAAAAGGAAGGCTATGGAGTCGGAAGCAGAAAGTTCAAAAGATCAGAACGATACAGATGGGTCAGCGAAGAAGAAGAAGAAGAAAAAGTCGAAACACAAGTCGGCGGAGGAAAACGACTCATGAAATACTTGGAGAATGTATGGTCGATGGTCATGCTGACAATACTAGATTCACTGTTATGAATTGCAGCCAGGGCTAGAGGATTTCCTATAGCTGCCGTCAATTTAGCTGGTTGATTCTGAACGCTATAGACGAGACGTGCCATCAACGACCGGTCTAAACATTGACCCAAATTCTCTTGGAAATTCAGCTTCTCTATCTCTCACAGTTCAGAACATGTGCCTACTGCTTAAGTATGGGAAATCATCCGCTTGTACAGTGTGATGAAAGGTTTAACAGTTCTTCAGATTCCTCAACCACTGCCTTGTCTATTTCAGCACGTCCAGAGCGATTGCGAAGAGCTGTTGGCCGAATCCCTGTGACATATTCGGAGATAATGGTGAAGTTTCGGATCCTCAGAAGAATACTGGCGGACGCCGATTCGTGGATGATGTTCACGACCCTCGACAATTTCCTGTTCTGTCAAGGCACCATCTGGCTGTTTCCCAGTGACTCTCAATCAACGTCCTATTCGAACTCTCTTTTGACTCCCTTGTTCTATTTTTAGCCCAGTGTGTGCTTCAGATGGATAAAGCTCGGATACAGGTTGTAAGATCCACTTCCTTCACCTCGATGATGCTCCCCTCTCGAAATTGAAATGCCAACCTTCTGAGTAGTACCCTGCACACATGCTTTCGGCAACTGCAGCTTCGCGGTCCGCCCGCTTTTATGCTAACGAGCGCGAGTCGCTTTCCTGCGGGCCGCTGAACGAAAGAAAGGGTGCTTCGAAATGTGGATAAAAGCTCGTAGAGAGTTCTGTTTTTTTTGTTTTCAAGTAGCCCTCTCCTCTCAGCCTTGATCTCTCAAAATGCAGTCTCTTCTGACTTTTGCTACTCTCGCCATCTTGCTCTCTGGCTCCTTGGCCTCACCGACTAACGGAACGCGGACGAGTACCGCCAAACGAGCCACATGCACTGTCAACTCTGTGGCTAGCGCTGCAGATCTTACAGACTGCACAAGTATCGTCATCCCCGCTTGGGAGGTCCCTGCTGGTGGTACGTCCCTCCCCTCTCCCGATTTAAAGATCAACCCATCTCATTCATTTTGTTCCTTCCCGCTCCAGAAACTGTTACCATCAAGGCGCGTTTGAATTTTTTCTTGTTCAGCCTTGCGAATTAGATTTATTTATGTCAACTGTCTACAGGCCGCCTCTGGAGCCGTACGTTTTTTTTTGCTATTTCCTGTGATTTGTCCAGAGTCCAATGACCGTTTTCACTTTCCCAGTCAATTGAGATGACAGGTTCAGTCGAGTTCGCAAAGACCACCGCCGCTGGCCCTCTTTGGACTTTTGATACTTCCGTAAGTGGTTGTGACCTAGACATTCAGAGCCGATGATTGATTCTGAACTGTGTATAGGACGTCTCATTCACTGGAAACGGGTTCAGTTTCAAGGGTAATGGCGCTCGTGCGTACTTTTTCTTCAAAAAGGCTACCCACGCTTGTAACAACAACTTACTCACGCGAGACAGTTTATTGGGACGGCGAGGGAACGAGCGGCGGTGTCGCCAAGCCCCATCCTCTTATGAAGTATGTTTTTGTCACACGAGTTGACTTCTTTTTTTTCGGCAAGTAGTGTGCTCACGGAACCGACCGACAGGTTTGAAGGCTCTGGCACGTTCACCAACTTTATCATCAAAGACTCGCCTGCCCATGCTATCTCTGTTGGTGCGTGCGTTTCTTGAATGGGTTTCTAGCTTGTTGGATTCTGAGTTGTGAAAATAGGAACAACTGCAACTTCAAGCTTTACGGACGTGCTTGTTGACAACGCAGATGGTGCTGCGCTTGGTGCGAACACTGACGGATTCGATGTTAGTGCCTTGACAAATCCCTACAGCAATTCATTAACTGATTTTTTCTTTTTCTTTTTCTTTTCTTAAAACTTTGACAGGTCAGCGCCTCAGATGTGAGTCTATCTCATCCAAACATTTGATTTCAACTCGGCTAAATGAACTGCGTAGCTCACCATTAGCGGCTCCACTGTTCTCAATCAAGACGATTGTGTGGCCATCAACTCTGGAAGCAACATTGTCTTTGAAAACAATGTCTGCACCGGTGGCCACGGTATCTCTATCGGTTCGATAGCCACTGGCAAGTCAGTTTCTGGAGTGACAATCTCAGGTAACAAAGTTACCGAGAGTATGTGAGTAGATCCCCCCAGCACTATGCAACAACGGTGAATTATCTGCGACTAGGTACGGAATGAGAATCAAGGTAGACAGCGATGCTACCGATGCAACTGTCTCGGGCATTACCTACATTGGCAACTCGATCTCTGCCAATGACAAGTATGGCTTCCTTATCACCCAGAGTTACTCTGAAGACTGTAGGTTGCCGTTTATGGGTTTCTTGAGGATACGAGAACTGACGGTATACGCTCTTGCTAACAGTCGGTACCCCCGGAACCGGTAGCACTGTCTCGTAAGTTGACTGTATAGTAATGACCTCTCTCTCCCTGACCCTCAACATGCTATAAAGCGGAATTACCTTCTCTGGCGCGACTACAACGGTGACAACGAGTGGCAAATTCCCGCGTGTTGGTCAGTACTATTCTGCCTTTTTTTCGAGTTTTGAAACTCTTGTTGAAAAGGTGGGCATTAGGCGTTGACTGTGGCCATTGCACTGGAACCTGGAACTGGGGCTCTCTGGATGCTACCGGAGGCGAAACTTCTGACATTGTTTTGGGGGGCGCGTCGGTATGTTTTCTTCTCTTCGTTTTCGTAACCTGTGCACTAACGTGCTCTGGCTGCGTAGATCTCCGGCGGTACCTTCTGATTTTAAGGGCTATCATTACACATACCAGAAGTTGATTTGTACTTGTACTATGTATACCCTTTCTACATTTTTTTTGTTCCTTTGTTCTTCTGTTGTTGTTTCGACTGGCTGTTAAGCGGAAGCAAACTCCGGACCGATAAATTGATTGCCGTCCCAAAAAGGAAAGGATTGATGTCAGGAACCAGAATCGATGCCACGGCCCACGGTCCTTGCTTTCACCCCCCATCCTCTCTTGTTCTTGGTCTTGGTGGTCAATTGTTCTTTATGGCTCCTAGCACCAGTGCTGCCTGGGCACCGTCCCCAGGAAGACATCACACGAATATTGGAACGTCTCTCGGACGAGCACTTCGAGCTCGAAAGGGTAACGGAGGCCCACCGCCTGCTAGACGAAAAAATCTTCCTGAACGCGAGCTTTATTCGCTCAGATGTGAGGATCATCGTTGAGATGCGGTCTTTTGTTTCTTACACGTTACGGTCTGTAGATGGATTCAAGCCCTCGACGATTGACCCTACAAAGTCCGGTTCGCTAGATGTTCAACGGAGTAACGATAATTCGCCGAGCTCAGTGACTGTGGAACACGCCAGCTCTCAGGTAATTACCTTTTCTGTCTAGTTTTTTCATCTTGAGCACCGATAAATTCTCCTAAAAATCAGCCTGGAGAAGTTTATGTCTTTCCCGGAAAAGAGGGCCCGACCAAGGAATGGGTTTGTGCGCTGATTTACGACGAGGCAACCGGAGTGTGTCTTTTTGCTTTCTTTTCCGAGTTTTTCCTCAAGCATGTTACAGGACTATACCCTTGAAAAGCTGGAATCCTCATTTGCTCTCACCAACCCCGAGAAACGCGCTGGCACTACTCGGCCCTCCCGTGCGTCCGATATCTCCGCATAACTTTCTCTGACCCCGCTTACGCTGTCAATTATCCAGATTCTCCTCCAGCTCAAACACCGGATTATGCGACACCGTCCGCCAGCTCTAATACATATACCAACGCTCCGGATGCAGACTTTGAAGAAATATTACCAAGCGCGTTACTGACAGGTTCCAGTAAACCGTCCCGCCCTGCCGTAAACGTTGATAAAGAAATCCCTCTGAAATCACAAGTACCAGCTGTTCCTCTACCTAAGAAACCATCACCTCGGAAAGCACCACCTCAGAAATCGCGTGCACTACCGCCATCTACGAATATACCCGCGCCAGCCCCTGTTAAACCGTTGACGTCAAAACCTGCACCGATATTAAAAAAGACTGTAAAGCGAGCGACACCTACCTTCTCAGATGTAGAAGAAGAGCATATAGAAGTCCCTCGTCCTACCAAGCGTGCACGAGCGTCACCCCCACCTCCACCACCAGCTCCGGAACCAAAACGTGCGCCCTCTCCACCGCGCCTGGAATTACCAGGGAACTCAGATTCTGTTGTACCGCCATTGCCTGTTATTCCCGGCCAAACCAAAATTCCCGTTGCTCCTGCACCCCGACCATCCACGTCAACCACAACCACGCTCGCTCCCTTACCCCCATCCACCAACTCTGACTCGGAAGAAGACGACGAATGGGACGAAATTGCTGCTCCTGGCTCCGCTATTCCTCCTTCGGCTCCTACTCCTCCAGCCTTAACCCCAGTACCAATGGTAGAAGATGAGGGAGGAGAAGAGATCGATATGAATGAATTTACGACGCTGATAAATGCACAATTTGAAGTTGAGGACGATGAGCAAGAGCAAGAGCAAGAGCAAGAGCAAGAGCAAGAGCAAGAACAGGAGCAGGAGCATGAGCAGGAGCAAGATCCTCTATTTCCTGAAGATGATTTCTTGGCTGCGGCTATACCCGAGGAGGCGACGCCGGTCCTTCCCAAAGGTCCGCCTATGTCGCTGAAGCAGTTTGCAGGAGGGGAGGATAGTGATGATGAGTATTCGTCAAGTGATGATAGTGATGATGATTAGCGCTGGCTTTGTTGGGGAGGGCATGGATGGAGCTGGGGAGTCGAGGCATTTATAGTGCCGGATGTGGTTCATATCGGAGGACTTTTAGTTTTGGCGGGTTGGAAATACGCTTTCTCCCAAAGCGTTCTTTGGTAACGACTCTGCGATTTCCGGATTATCATAACATTTGTAATTCTATTTATTATCACAAACATTGCCTACTTACAGCGGTATCTTTGGAATTTTATATATTCAACCTAGGGTTTCAAGTTGGCGTGCGCAAGATTTTGCTCTATATAATCGAATTCTCTAGCGGGTTGATAGGATGTGTAGACTAAAGCGCAATGTACAGTTTTGATCTCTATATATTTCACAGATGAAAGGCACACACCACAGCCCCCCAAGAAACAAGAAAATTCGAACGTGGCCCTCTTCCCCTGTGCGTGTGCACCAGCAGGCAATAAAGAAGAAAAAAAAGGGAAAAAAAGCGCTGCTCCGGGGGACAAAATAAAGATAGAGGAAAAAAAAAAAATGCGGTATACTTTAGCAAGGGATGTATCTATCACCCCAAACCTGTTCTCTCTCCAGAAAAAAAAAATATTAAAAAAGCAGTAAGACTGATTGTCCTTTATATGACCGTCCGTATAGCCGAAAAAAACACACGGGGTTGGTTTACTCTAAGATCTTTCCAAAAAGTCCCCAAACGTGCAAAACCGTTAGCCCATCCTCCCTCTTTCCCTCTTCCCTCTGTCTCGAATGCGCAAAATCCCTCTTGTTCCATGAGTTTACAAACCGAACCGAGTGAAGAAAAATTCAGGTCGTTCAATTCGAGGGGATATTGGACCATCCAGTGACGTTAATGTCTCCCTTTGGCGAGAGACCGGTGAACTCGTCACGGAAGGGAGCAGATGGATCAGAAGCACTGTTGACAGAGTTTGAGGATGCCGAGTTTGAAGTGGCAGAAGAGGAAGTCGAGTTGGAGCTTGAACCCGAACCAGTTCCGGTGGCTGCGGTAGTCGAGTTGGAGCTTGAACCCGAATCAGTCCCGGTGGCTACAGCAGCTGATGCGGAGGCGGTTCCAGACGCGATGATAGACTGAGCGGCGTCAGGGGAGATGGTAGTTGTGCTGGAAGCTGCAGCGCTTGCTCCGGTGGAACGGACTATCTGACCGAGCATCTCGGGCTGAGCATCAATGAACGCCATGGTGGGACCAGCTAGGACGTTGTTGGCACCAGCACGGTTGACGACGTTGTTTTGGAGAGGGTTGTTGTCCGTGGTGACGTAGATGGCAACTGGACCATTGACGGAGCTGGGAACCACGCATTGGGTGTAAGGCAACGAGATTGCAATGGGGTTGTTGCCAATCATCATTTGACAGGACAAAGACTTAAAGAAGACAATCAGTCTGGATGCCAGCTTTTGCGTGCGGACTGAGTCATTCAACTTACGCTCGGGTCAAAAGAGGAGTTGATGGCTGTGGACTGGAAAGTCAAGGAGGTACCTTGACCAATACTGCCAGTGTTTGTCACAGTGAGGGTCGGGTTGGCTGTGAATTTGGGAACAAAAAAAAGGGGGGGGGTTGATGGGACTTCAAGGCGGTACATAGATCAGAGCATGCTTACCAGGAAGACCAATGGTACAGCCGCTGATGAAGGGAGAAGCAATAGCGAGGACTTCGCTGGGAGTCATGGCGAGATCGAAAGCGGAGGGTATAGCTGTACCAGAACCTGACAGAATGTTGAGGACCGTCTGGTGACGAGCCTCTACAGTCAAGATTGAGCCAGCAGCCTCCAACAGCTGAGGATCCTGCAACAACGACGCCGCTCCAAGATATGCTGCAACACCAAGGTTCTCTACCACACGAGCAGTTGCGGCCATAGTAGTGACATCTGTCAAGGCTGAATCAAAGTTGAAGGTGCATCCTGAGATTGGGCTCGCTCCAACGGCGGTCAACGCTGCCTGTTCTGGACATTAAATCACGATTGCCTGCTTCGGACAACCAATAACGTACCTCAATGACAGTTGCATGAGTGGCTTCATCAGACTGTATGCTCGTAAGCTGTTGCGTGGCCAAGATGCTAGAGGAAAATCCGGCTGCTGTGAAATCGGAGTCGGAGAACTTCTGGAGACCAGCAGAGTAGAACTGAGATTCCAGCTGCTCCAAAACGTCCGCAAATTCTGTTCGGTGGGTGAGGACGTTATGTGAGCGCTTGGGGTATCAAGGCTCAAAAAAAAAGAAACCGATCACATACGAAGGACGGTGATATCGATAGCCGCAGCAGCACGTTTCGTGAAACGGAGGGGAGCAGCGTAGACTGCTGGCACTGCCAATGCAAGGATAGAAGGGGAGAAACGCATTTTTTTTAATTCAATAAATTGCCGTCAAACTAAAGCCTGCTTAAAAGAATGTGTGAATGGGTCGAGAAAACCGTGTAGGATGGAACCAGGGGGTGCAGCCGGGCAGACCCAAAAGAAAGCTGAAGGATTTCTGTGAGTATCGCTAGACGAAAGGGACAGAAAGTTGGGAACTGACCGAAGATGAACGAAGAGGGAAGGGAAACACGAAAGGGTGGGCAACAGTCTGATTCGTAACCGTCCTTTTTGTATAAAAACTGCCCAGTATCGACCATGGGAAAAACCTGTTTTCTGGTTCCTCGGCTCTGTCGGTTACCTTGTACGGAAGGCATAATCATCGCCAAGGAGACGCAGCGGGAAATCTTGCCTCAGACCCAAGCAAGCCTCCCACCTCCACTTCTGCCGCGGTCTGGCTCAAATCACTTGACTTGCCAGCTGCTCGTCTGCGTCCTTCGTCTGTGCCTCCTTGGTCGCTCAGCTTCGGAGTTTCCCCGGATTCAGGAACTGTGCGAAGGGTAGGGCTCGAAATATCCTTAAAATGATGGAGAACCTTTAGTTCGGGTCAATCCTATAGACCAGTTCCCGCCAATGATGGCACCTCGTTTGGTATCCCAAATTGCCGTTGTCAGGCTAGCAGCCCGGTGGAACCAAAACCAATCGTCCATTCGAGCATAGCTTATGTACTTAAAATGATCTCTGTTCATCATTATTGACTTTTGTTTTTATTAAGTAGCAACATTGTTTCAGAGGTTTTCACGCTTCAGCCACTTTTGGATCATCGCAAGCGCCTCTTCCGGTTTATCGTGTGGGACCTGCATCGGTAATCAGGACAAAAGACGCGCAAGAAGTAACAAGAATACTCATCATATGGCCTGCCCCTTTGACGGTTGCAAAAGTAAGCAACGGAGTGGACTTGACTTCACCCACCGTGCGCTCTTCAACGTTCCATTGTCTCCATTCCGCTTTACTATACTCATCAGCACCACTCCATTCCAGTGCATCAACCCACATCCTGTTCGAAACCCAGTTGCACTGCCAATCGAACGTCCCAGCGTATATCAACACTCGAACGCCTCTGTCCAACAGACCAGCCACGTGAAAATGGGTTGGTGTATTATACTTGTCCATGTGCATACTAAAATCGAGGCCAACCTCATCCGAGCAAGGGGTAAAGTTTCTTGGTGTTTCAACGCCAAGTAACGCCCGAATCTTGGGCTGGTTCAAGTACTCTCTGATCGCTGTATTCTCTTCGTAGCACAAGTCGTCACCGAGGCACATCTTTTTTTTTCATCAACATCAAAAACTTGTTAAGAATTGACATAGCTGGCCCACCTTTGAGATATCATAAACATTGCGGCCTAGAACCCAGATAGATTCAGATAATCAATTGCGGCAGTCGCGATAGATTGGGCTCTTACCACTGGCCCACATCCCCGTCGACAATTCGCTATCACAAAAGCTGACGGCAGCCCGACAATTGATCATGTCGAACTGATCCAGGCAACTGTCTTTCATGCGTTGCTGGCATCTTGGAAGCTACAGTATAACAAAGATGTAACCGAGGGGATGTCAAGCTAATTTTAGCGCAACTCACTGCCGTCTTCATTCTGACACAAGTACTGATGAACTGAAATGGAGTTTCCAAGGCGGCTGTCCCACATTCTATCTCATATCGTCCTGGGTACAAACTGCAGTGGTTATCAGCGCGATTCTGAACGTATATATATATATAATGAGGGTAACTGACGTTGAAATTCCGGTATTCCCATTTCCAATGATTACGCTCTGCAAATTGAGCGTCGCCCGACCCTCTTGTTGTGCAATGACGTTCTGGTCGTAGATTTCGCTGGCAAAAACGGGGAGGTATCGTCCCTGCAATGATTTATTAGAAAGGTACTTACGAAAGGACTTGAAGAGACGAAACAATTATATACCCCGTATGATTCACCAGACAGGTGCAATGGTCTCCCCTTGAATTGAGAAAATGTCTCAAAAAAGATGGAGATGAACGCGTGAACATTCTTTGCTGCTTCCTCAGTAGTTTGAATTGTTTCCCCATAGTCGGCATATGAGAAGCCAACTCCGACACTTTTGGCAAAGGCCTTTGAGAAGTAAGCTAAAAGCCACTAGCACTGTGGAACTTACGGCTGGTCCAAGAAAAAGATATTGGCAGCTTCATTCCATGAAAAGGGATTCCAAAGTGTACCGTTCTTGGATCTGGGATTCATATCGATACTACATGGTCCTGAGGGTTGATAGAAATCAGTTTATTGTTTTTCCGGGGGCCCAGGAATGATTAATAACTGACCTAGTTCCATCAGCAATCCCATTGAAGACGAACAACCGGGCCCTGCGGAGAATGAGATGGGGAAAGTGCGCAAAGATATCTTTCCGGATCACTTGCCGCCATTGATCCACATCATTACATCGTCTAGAGGGAGACCTCAGTCTAGTGTCATCAAAAGACTTGCTTCCCACCTCTAAGAGGATCATTTCGGCTCTCAAAGAAATAAAAGAACAAATGCTTTGCACCAGCATCGACATCAAGGTATCCGGTGTACATGCTGCGGACGGATGTTCAGCCATGGCTCTAAATCTATTTCTGCGAGGCACACTTGACAGTAGAATCACAGAACTGCGTCTTCTTGATACGAACTCTGTGATTTGGGAAGCGGGAATGATTGAGAGTGGTGAAGCTGTCCGTGTTTAAAGCAGTAAGATGCAGTTGCTGGGCGACTGATTCTGTTGAGAGAGGCCCCTGTGTGCTACAGGTAGCCTGGAGAGATGCCAGGAGTAGCACTGTAATAGCTTTGAACAACATGTCGCGATGCAGGTGAGGGTAAGAAGCAACGCGAACGCGGAAACTCGACAGAACCCGCGGAATGTGAGCCGAATAAATCACGTGCGGCAAGGGCAAAATCAGCAATCCTCAATCGTGCAAGCGGTCACCTACCGTTTGTCCGATGGCATCAGATTGCACCTTTGGCATCGAGATCAATGAGACAGTCAGAGAAATCCTTCTAGTGGAGCAACCTCACGGTGACGGTTCCTGCTAAGGTAGAGTCCATTTGCACCGACTCTTAAGCAGTGGCCGACATACTATATACAAATACATACATAGGGTAAAAGAGTTTCGCGTTACAGAATCCCAAAACATAAAATCCCATCGGCCCACGTAGGAAGCAGACCCACACGGAGAAAAACGAGCGACTCTCAACCTGCAGAGTGATCATGGACAAAGACTTTGGTGGCCAGAAGCGTCAGCCCTCCTAGTAATGCAGATACCGACTGCCATGCATGAGCTGCCCACAGACCTTTCGCTCACCGTTGACATTCAAAGCCATCAAATTTGACAACGATTGGCTCATCCTATATAACGTTCAGACCGCAAGTCACAACGTGAAGTATGGAACGTACCAATTTGTATTCGAAATAAAAATGACCGCTGAGATTCGGGAAGGAGGCACTAACAAGCGAGAAGAGAGGAATAGAATTTCATCTCCACTTTGGATACATCCCAACCCTGGAACGGGCTGGTGTCTGATTACAGACAAGTGCGGGTGAGAATGAGATTTTTAAGCCAGAATTTCTCAGGTTCCACTTGAGGTGAATTTTTGACAAAGGAGTGGAGGAAAGGGGAACGATGAAGACCGACGTTCGGGAAATTAAGTTCCGTAAGACCTCGGTAGATTTGATGCTCAAAGTCTTCTTGCAAATTATTAGTACTGGATGCGTGGAGTTCGAATACATTCGGCTCTGAGCACTGGACGAGGCTGGGATGAACATAGCGGAGTACGACTGGGAATGTGGCACACAAAGAACGGTAAGTTTGGCCCTTTGGAGATCCAATAAGGCTCTGTTGCGAGGCAATAACTGGATACTGGCGACTAACGTCGTACTCGTAGAGTTATAGTTGTGTATCGTGTATAGCAATGTGCTGCTTGGAGTGGAGAGCCAGGTCATATCGACCCAGGAAAGGTGCTTTAGAAGACCGACAAGTTTTCCTGGTCGTTGAATCCATTAAATTTCAACGAAATGAAAGTAATTTATACGTACATTATTAGACCCCCCAAAGACGAATCGGACTGCCCAGACTGCTTCAGATTCGATAAATGAACGTAAGTACGCAAAAATAAAAAGGGCAAACAGATTCGCCGTATTTGCTTGTTTGCCAAAGACAGGGATTGCAGTTCTGGTGGAACACGTCTGAACTGGAGTGCTGGAGATGCTAATGAATCTTCAGGAAGATACGCAAGGGCTCTTCTGGGACATCATGTCAAAGAGGCAACCTCACCGGGCCGCGGATCCGCTTTTTTTAAAACCAACGACTCCCATATCTCGAACTCCTGCATCCAAATAAGAGACCGTTCCATGCGGGGAATAGCAAACAAGTGCCTAGTACCCGTACTTAGTATTATTTGATATCCAAGTCGAATACGAACCGTCAAGGTCTATGACTCTCCAAGTCATTCGCGCCTACAAAGAGAGGTGGCAAGCTGCGCTGAAGGTGTCGGCGGGTAAGGCCAGGTAAATATACTGAGGATAAATGGAGCTTAATTGATAATCCCATATCTCGGTTCTTTTTCTCCCCAACCAATAATTGCAGGCTCTCTGTGACGCGCTGTCAACCATTGTCATTGAACGAGTGCCATCGAAGTCTTAGCGAGGTACGAAGTCCGAGCTCGTGCACATATTATATGTGCCGGCTTGTACCTTTTACAAGTCAAGCGACTATAAATTACAGATCTTGTCCCATTTCGGCTTGTTCCCAACTCTCTTTTCCCCAAGGAACATGAAAGCCTTCCGCATTGCGTCTGCTTTTACTCTCATTTCTGGAGCTTATGCAGTCCTTTCCATAAACACTCCGTAATCAACGCTCATTTCCGTCTAACATCACTCGCATCTACTAAACGCCGTTGGTTCCAGTGCGACTTTGACTCAGTGCCAGCCCGTTTTGCTGTCATGGTCAGGTGGAACTCGTATGTGGTCCTACCGTTGTTCTCGAATGCCCCGCTCACATCTCTTTAGCCTCTTACTTTTTGGTGAGCCCATGCCCGGGCCCAAAGGATTGGCTCTTTTTACTTCTCGCAGTGCATTGATTATTTTATCCCGCACGCACAATAGAGGTACGTCGATTGCCGAAATTCAAGGAATGATGTCTTCACCAACATACCCCCAGTGTTTACCTTGCTGCCGACCCCAGTGTTACTTTGGAAGATCTGGGGCAACAATCCGGCACCACCTTTACATGGACAGTTAATGTCGTCGCCGGTAAGTCAACTTGCTGTTTTTTTGCTCTCTTTTCGTCAAAGCACGCTCGAGTTGGCAACGTCAAGCTGATGTTCTGTTAGGTACGAGCGTTGGATTCACCATTATTGATATTACTGGGGCCGAAGCGCAGAGTGCACCTGTTCTCATTCGACCTGGTCGTATGTATAGTATACTTGATCACACGTTGCTCAGTTTTTGACGTTTTGAATGTAGCATCAGGCTGTCTCAGCTCATGAGATCGATACTAATCAGACATATTGACTGTTGCGAATGGCGCCAAGTACTTCACCGACACCAGACTTACCCTAGTGCCGTAAAAGACAAATTCAATAGTGCGCTTTGAGTATATCATACATCGAATATTCAGCGGCCGTCGCACACTATGGATTATTATCGCGATTCTGTGTTTTGTTAAGGTTGAGACTGTGGAGGTCAGTTTACAGGCGAACGGCTTTCCGGAGCTGAACATTCGACTGGATCCACAAATTTTCATCAACCGAGGCATATCACAAGAGCCCTATCTTTTGATCGTCAAAACCCGAGACGCTCGCGGAACTGGGATCTTTTTACGGAGAGTCAAGTGGGTTGCCGCATTACTGCATTGCTCAATGCATACACCCGAAAGCATAGGTCATTAAAGACATATATAAATTGACCTAGCATAGTTGCTTCTATGCTCGAATTTCTGCATCCCAAGCAATCGGCATCCTCGAGCCCGAGACATTCAATGGAAATCTTGCCGGCGAAAGCCCTTCCACCTTTAGGCAGCAGCATCACAAATTATACATAGTTTTGTCAATGGTGCTGCTGCGAGAAATCAAGAGAAGCACGGGTATGAATCGCTTGGTGTTAAACCCCCCGGTGTATATTGTATTATGGGCACCAGGAATTCCATCAGACTCGGGCTGCAGACCTTTGATGAGGCAATCGAAGCTGTTAGCAATTCGAAAATACGGCAAGGAATTGGTTCAAGCCATCCAGAATTCCATAAATACAGACCGGTTTCCCTTCACGTTTTGTCTCCAACACCCCACAAAGGCGCTCCTCTCCTTCAGCACGAATTTTTTTTTGCCATTACGTCTATCGCAGCTTTCATTTCCGGGACCTTTGCCCACCAGAGTTTCGTCATTAATACTCCGTGAGTGCACATTCCTGTTCGAGATCACCGTTTGTCAGCCTAAAGAATCTCCGCTTTCGAGTGCGAGTTTAACAGAGTGCGAACCCGTTCTGATCCAATGGCACGGTGGAACTGGTATGTGATACGGTCGCTCTTGCTAGTTTGTCCTGTTCATTTTTATCAGCTCCTTACTTTCTGGTAAGTCCAAGGTGTTTGGATCTAGATGTTGCACCCCTCGTAGTATAACTAGAACTTATTCTTCTCTTGGACTTCAGGGGTCCGTCACCATCCTATGATTTCAAGAGAAAACGAAGCTTACTGTGGCTCTCTATAGTGTGTACAAAGTCACCAGCCCGGCTGATACTGCGGAAAATCTTGGTGAACAAAATGGCACTTCTTTCGTCTGGCAAGTCAACTTCTCTCTGGGAAAAGACGGTGCAGTCACGCTCAGGGTCACCGTTCCGATCGTTCCGGCTCGGACATACTCGGAAAGACCGTGCATGTTCGGTCGCGAACACGCTGCAATCTGGATGACGGCATCTTCATTATGTCGTCCCTTTTCCCCTCCACCGATTTCACGCCGGTCGCCTGCCCGCTCCCCTCCTTTCCTCTCTTTCAACCCTTACCCGAATTTTATTGACGCCGTTGTTTCACAGCACCAGTGGTGAACTGTTGTCCCGCTGGGGCTCGGGCTTACTCAAGGCTGCTCGCAATGCCGCCGGCCCCTTCCTCTGTTGGATCTCAACCTGCTGCTCGAGCGGCACCAGCTCAAACATTTTTTTGACCTGCGGCGGCTCTTGCAAATCATTCTCGCTATCTATCAGCCTCATCATCGTTGTTGCCGTTTGTGTATTGCTGCGCAGTATCCTTGCGGCAGCAATGGATGCGAAAACATCGGCATCAACATCACCTCTATCCAAGATTGACAAGTCAGCGTATTGCGACGTTGAAAGCTTGAACATCAATGGCCAAGAAATTCGTGTCCGCCGTCCCATTGAGCCTCAACCTGCTGGCACTGTACAGCTCCCCGCACAATTTACCGGGGATGTGTTCTTTGTTCGATACGAAAATCTGTAAGTCCGCTCGCTGTTCCTTATCATTTGGCTGACTTTTTTTTTCCTTCTTCTCCTCTTGCCTGAAGGGCGTCACTCACAAAACGTGCTACTCTGGTCCAGCTGTGCAAGGACTACCAGCTCAGCAGTGCTGGAAACCGGGATGTATTGAGAGAGAGGATAGAAGGATTTAGTGAAAATCCTATACAATGGCAAAAGTATGTTCGCTCTATCTCCTTCTTGGCTCCCTTCTATGGCTGATGGTTCCCTTGCCTGGAAGTCTGTTGTATGGAGCAACTCGGTCCCATCGTGGTCAGCGAACAGTCAGCGATGGAAAAATTGCCAAGCCGCCGAAGAATTCTCTGGAGTCCAAGAAGGTGTCAAAGTTGAAGCGTTCGACAATCCGTAGGAATGAGCTCATGGGACTACCCTTAAACACGCCGGTCCATGCGACCATCTTTGGAACTGAACGATCAAAGGACAGGCGAACCTTGGAAGACAAAATGAATTTCGTGCGCCTGGTAAGATTTTGTCTATCTTTTTCCTCACTGTTCTCAGCTGATGTGATCCCTTTGGCTAATGCAGGCAGAGGAATTTTGCAAAACCCATCCGTATGTCCCACTTGAAGAAATCAGGAGGAGGACCGCAGTGAGTGAGGAGGCAAAGAAAAGAGCAGATCCCACTGTGCGTTTTTTCATGTGTTACCTGTGCGGTAAGTCGTTCTGACTGCCGCTCTCAGACTATGCTTTCGGAGTATGCCCAGTCAACCAATATGCAACTCTCGAACATTGCTATGATAATAGGGGAGCTGGCTGGGCGCCTTAGCCCCAATCTATCTTTGTTTCCATCCTCTATGATAATACGTAAGTCACTCCCTCACCTCTTCCTCTGTAGCCCAACGTCGACTGCCTTGGCTGAATCTTATTTTCCAGCAGACCCTCGTCCATCGCAACTGGCAATACTGGCATCAGCAGCTGGATCAACAAACACCGAAATGGTATCGGTTGATGGTAGTCGCCCTTCCGCGATCTCAGTCTCTCCTTCCAGTTCCATGGTTGAATTGTCCCCAGTAGCCGATATCTGTCGCACAGCATCGTCATTGGCTCTTGGGCTACCCCGGTCTAGTGCTGCTTTAGTGCCTGCAGCTTCCAACGGTAAGCTACAATGTATCGTTCCCTTTCCTGGTACATGGTTGATGATACATATGCTGTAGATGACGTTATCATGGCTGATGCTGACGCCGATGCTGACATGTCAAACCGCGTTGGCTGCAAGCTTGCCACTACCACATCAGAGGACCCATTGTATACCATCAAACTTGGTTATGGTCAGATCCTCCAGTTCCGATACAGCGAAATTCCCAACCCGGCTCTACAAATTAGTTTCAGTGATAACATTGCAAGACTTGGCCGGGTTTGGGATGACGAGGCCGACGGTAACGATGTGCATGCAGAGATGAAGTGGGATCCTGCAGACTGCGCGAACCTCCTGTCCATCAACGGCACACCTGTTGCCCTTCGATACTGGTGTGATGTATATAAGGGAAAGAAAGATAGGCGCTGGACACTGCTGAAAGGTACATGGACAGAATGGAAGGTATTGGTTAATGTTATCCCACCGTTTCGTCCTGGAGACTGACATTGCTATCAAGTTTGTTGCTGAATATTATCATCGCTTTGGTACTCCGGATGCATTCTGGACAAATTTTCTGGGGAGCGATGGTGAACACCTTCAATGGAAGTTCATCTGTGCAAGGCTACGTGATGTGCGCGGAGACCAGGAGCAAGAGCTGGTTGATCAAGCCAGGGCTGAGTATGGTGACCAGTTTGCTAAAGTCTTTGGGGGCCGAGGCGGTAAGGTTTTGGAACAGAAGTCAGCTATAGCTCGTCGGTATCTGTCCTTGAAGAAAAATAGTGTGTCGGAGATTAATTGACAACTTTATCCTCAGTCTTTACTATTTCTTTCCACTCTTCAAATATTTTACCTCGTTTTACTATCTATTTTACTATCTTATGCTTTTGCCTAGTTGAATTTCCTGTCGCTCATTGTCCAGTTAAAATATCTGACCCGAATGAACAATATATTTTCTGGTTTCCGTACTATGCACAGTGGCATGATCTACCGCACATGGGACAGACTACGGCAGGTTTACGCTCCAAGTTGAAAAAATCATCCCGACTCATTGTAGGATTATCGTTGCTGGAAATCAGATACTTGACGATTGTGAGATTGGTATACTCCATACTCCATCCACCCCATTCGCAGATCTGACGAAGTGACCAACGGAGTTCTGTCGATAGAAATTGGCATCCACCACGCCTGAATGAGTGAGTCCCATATGGAGCATGATCAACTCCAATATCGAGCAGGTTATTCCGGAACATTTCGAGAAACTGATCAGACTCCTGAGAATACATGAGATATTATACAAACATGATTGAAAAATCCTACCATTGGCTCGTTTCCTTCAGCAATGCGATCATTTGCACGAATTTTTCGAAATAAATATCCGCTATGCATCTTGGTGATATTTATCCATTGGGCCAGGGCTCGAATGACACAGATATGGGCATAGGCATCTGGCAACTCGTGCCATACAAATGGCTGAACATCTTGGAAGAAGTCGTAGATCAGTGAATCACGACCGCCATTATAGACTGAACCTACCTCCAAATTGTGCCGTTTTCCGAAAAGGGAGCCTTAACGTGATCTTATACTTCTGAGTATTAGGATCCTTCTGGAGTTCAATGTCCTGACACTGTATATGCATTAGTTCATCGACACGAAGCAAGCCACAAAAGGCAAGAGCGTATCCCAGGTTAATTAGGGCCCGGGCTCGAGGGCCGGCCCAGTCTGTGGGAACTCTTGGAGCACCCTGTTTTGAGCGTTCTGGCATTTTAGGCTCTTGGAACTGAGGCTGGCAGTTAAAGTGGTAAAGCTTGGACAGCAGAGCCTTCAGTTGAAAAAAATAAATGCAAGGGGAATTTGAATGAAAAAAAAACAGTCAACTCACCGACGTAACAGCTCTTGCACTATTCGAGGTCTCACCCTTGAGAGTCTAGTATATTGCATAAGATATCATACTGAAAGTAACTATTGCATTCATAACATAACGATGCTGACCTTTCGACGGCGAAGACTGAGCATATACGTAGAGACTGTTTCTGAAGATGCCGGATTACCAGTCATTTTGCCGGTGACTTCACTTCGATGCCACATCACCGTGCCGAGACCGTGAAGTCGGCCAAATGCAAACATTGCAGCTGCTCGCATTTTCTGAGCATGACCATACTTGTGTCGTACTAATGATATTTCTTTTGGAGTGCCATCCAGGTTGACTTCATCGCATCTAGAAAAATCTTTCCATTCAGTTCAGATCAGCTGGTCAACAAAAATACCAACGAACGAATTCATGATCCAAGCCACAAGAAATTCAGCAGTTTGAGGGTGTGGTTTATCAGAAAACAGGGTGCTATTTTGAGGGAGCATGTTATGCTTGTGAACGAAGTTATCACATTGGTTTATTAAACTAAGTAGTATACAAAAAAAAATTTTCAGTTAATATTCTTGAATTTATTACGAAACATACCGTTTATATTCTGCTGCAGTTTTTTCTGAAACCCCCTTCGAAATCTCCTTAAGGCTAGCCTTCAAATCATCACCATTGAAAGAAAGGCGAGTATCTCCCATCGTTCCATCTTCTTCTGCATTGAATCCTACATGATCCTTGGCTTCTTCAAGATCATCGATAATATCAGCCGGTTGGAGACTATTAGAGTCATTGATCATTTGGTGAACACCTGCAAATGCATCATCCACCGAAATATTGGTTATCGGACTTTGCACAGACATAGAAAAAAAAAAAAAAGAGTTGAAAAATACACGTTGCAAAAAAAACTTAAGCCTCTCCCGCCCGATCATCCATGAAATCATCCAATTCAAAGTGAAACCCAACCCCGGTTCCCTTGTTTCACTTACTCCCTTCCTCTTCCACTGCTCCCCAACGTACTTAGATAATATCTTTCTATCAAAGCTTCAATGGGAATCAAGGATTTCTGGCCAGTGAGTCTCCTGAATCAAAGCTGTATTCATATAATTTAAATGATCAAAAGCTTGTCCGAAACGCCAGTGTTTCTATTAAAGTTGCAGACCTTGCACTGGACAGGGGCTTTCTCAAGAATCACTATCAGTCCCGAGCGCTGATTATTGGAGTTGATGCGAGGCAAGTAAAATATCAAGTTTGTTTGGCTAGACTTGATATCTTATTATGGTAAAATTTCAAGCTTAATCTTAGATGGATTTCGAGCGGCAGACAGGGCTTTACCGGGACTCCATACTTCCGATACTACCCTCACACAGCTCAATCAGCTTTTGGCTCAATTTCTCAAAGCCTCAGTTGCCGTTGTTTTTGTTTTTGATGGTCAAGAACGTGCTTCAATTAAACGGAAGCGACAGGTGCTATTTAATGAACCCGCACATTACCGATTAGCAAAAGAATTGATGGGTCACTACGGATTTTATGTCCATACAGTACGTATACCGGTAGGCTCATGCAAAATTTGAATATGAACAATCAAGCCTCATGTTTTTCATTACAGGCTAAAGGCGATGCTGATGCAGAACTGGCCGGCCTCAACCAGGCAGGGGCTATAGACGCAGTATACACCAAAGACAGTGATTTGTTTCCTTTTGGAGCACAGTGTATCTTGCGAGTCATAGACCCCCCGTATGTCATTCTAAATTGTCTCTCAATGGACACCTGGGTGACTGGCATAAATACAGGAAAAAACTTGACAATGGCACTCGAAAAAAATCCAAAGACCGAAGCGATCTACTGGTAGATATGTATCGGTCCGAGACTGTGGGCAAAAAGATGCAAGTATCCCGTTTTGGGCTAATTTTGATTGCCCTTCTGCTACCAAATGACTTCACAGATGGAGTAGAGGGTATTGGAGGACAGACCGCACTCGGACTGGCCAAATGCGGTTTTGGTGATCATCTTGTCAATGCTTATACCCACTATTCTTCCGACCCCAAACAACTTTCTCCTATGCTTTCACAGCTCAACAAGGATATGGTACTCGAGCTAAAACTCAACCAAAGGGGTTACTTGAGTTTTCGTAGCCCTGATAGGGCACAGAAAATGAAGGTCTCGAAATTCCCATCACTTGCCGACATTCCAGCCCTGGAAGCATTCCTGACGCCAATCACTAATTTGGCCACACTCTCCGAGCTTCCGAGGTGGACACCACGAATTCCCAATATCGACCAAATAGCCAGCTTTTGTATTCAGCATTTTTGTTGGTCTGAGGAGCATGCACTGAAGAAGTTTCACGCTGAACTCTGGGAGGGTATCATCTTTCAGATGCTTTCGTCAGTACGTTCGGATTCCATTCTCACTTTTGTGACAGTAACTTAATTTTAAACGGCAGCGCTTTGGAGCCTATAATGCCAAGACAACCGAGCTACTGGTACCTAGGCTTCAGCCTTATTTCCACCGCGACAAGGAAGGAGACTTTGTGCCTGTTCTCTCCACCAAGTTCAAGACCAAAGACCCACTACAAAAGCTCGGCAAGAAGACTCTTGGCGGTAAAATTTCATTGACGTGCTGTACAGAATCCTTTGTTCAATTGACTGGATTCAGCGTGCCAGTACAGCAGTCCCAATTGTCTCGCCGAGTCAAGATCCCTGTCGAAATTGTTGCCGTTGCTACACGTTGTACAGATAAAATTAAAGGTTTGAATGGTCTACTTGGTTCGCCTTTTTTTCTCCTTCCTGGGCTTTTCAGAGTTGACATTCCGTATAGGAGACCGACCTCTCACTACTGTTTCTGTCGCATCTATGGCCAGCACTGCCACACATCCTCAGATCTCAGCTCACGCAGGTCCCTCAAAGCGGAAGGAGGTCTCACTAGCAGTAGACAATGAGGAGGAGGAGGAGGTCGGGCAAAGCCTTACCAAGCGAAGAAAAAATGGGGAGCACATTCAATATATTGAAATCAGTGATTCAGACTAGGTCAGCTTAAAAAAAAAAACAACGTTGCGATTTGATTCAAATGTACCACTACGTATAATTATATTTTCTCAAACAATGGACAAACAGTAACGAGGATGAGGTCGGTCGGGATAGATGACATTGTGTAAGATATTTTTCCAGTATGGAGACCGAAAAACAGTAAGAAAAAATTCGTCATCAACGAAGAAAAATAGAACATACTGGTGACAATGATTATCCTCATGCCCGCTTTCAAGTTCCTGCTCTTCATCATCAGCATCTATTTTCACGTCTGCAAGTACGGATTTGGCCATGGGCTGATGGTCAGAGCATTAAATCAAAGCCGGAAAGAGAGCCGGCGAAATCGAACTGGATGCTCACAGAGTAGAATCATCCCTGCTAGAAAGATTGTGCTATACTATTAGGGCAGGTTTGGAAAAGAGAAAAAATCGCACTGTGGTTGGACTCGAAATTCACTGAGGGGACATTCTCGGAGCGAGGAGGGAGACTCAGAGCAATTGAACCAAGACGGTCATGTCATCACGTGTAACCAACTATCATCACGTGTAACCAATTGTGGCTTTTGCGGGCGATCAAGAGTACTGCAAGGTCTTTTTTCCCTGCCCCCAAAATTTCGTAAATTTTTTCGCAGGTAGATTCTTTGGAAAGACAAAGCCCAGAGCAAAAAGACAAGTCCTGAATATTTGAATGCCCGCAAAGACGGTGCAAGCATAAGGCGTCACACTTAGCTACACTTATTACATCGTTACCCTGCCTGATCAAGATAGTTACGGCAGTTTAGTCGAACACAGTTCCGGGACACGATGCAGACCTCAGGCTCTTTTTCATACTGTCTACCACCCCCCTCTAAATCCCTTCGCTTTTTAGCCATATAACAACCTTCGATGTTGGCCATAGCAATGCAAAAAAAATTTGCCCTGATATCGTGAGTCTTCAATGTTTGATGGATGGGATGGTAGCATTCTTTCGTTTACAAAAAGATTTTCTACTGTACTGTGAATGGATTCAAAAGCTGGAAAGCTGGCAGGCGGGGCAGCGCAACTGGGATCGATTTTGTTTCGCCGCCACCACCTCCACTTCCTCCCTATTCCTTTCTTTCTCTCGCCTTCGCCGCTTTTTTTGACCTTCTTTTCTTCGCGCTTTCTTTTGCTGCTCTGTGCGCGCTCTCTCCTCTCTTCCTTTTTGCTCCCGCCTCGCCGTCCTGAGCCCGCTCGCTCCCCGGAAGATGAAATTCCGTTGGGGCTCGGCAGGTGACTGCCTTTACCTCATCCCATTCATGTCACGATCTCGTCATCAGCTTACGTGCTGTGACCTGTATTGTCTTTTTTCTCGTTCGCAGCGTAACTTCTCTGCCGGTAAGTTGTTTTGTCTTTTTTATTTATTTTTTTTGTGACGTCCTTGCCAAACACTTCCTGCCACTGCTGACCCACCGTCTAGGTCAAAGTGTCGGTTTCAGCCTTGTTGACTCTGTTAGTTCAATCGTGCAGAGTGCAGCTCTTCCCATTGAACCTGGTTGTGCGTATTTTATCCGATCGACTGTCCGGTGTTGATTAACTTTGATGCAGCATCCAGTACCTGTGTTGTTTAGCTCTGGGGTTTTTAGGCACGAGTACGAGCATGCGAATTCGGGATCTGCTTCGTTTTCACTGGAATTTGCGAAGCAGTAGCAATGGAAGCAATGCTCACCGTCCAATTGTTCGAGTAATTAACCGCCGTGCTTGTACTACTTGAGTACTTATGTAGCGAGGTGATCAGAGTTTCCAAAAGAGCAAAGAAGTTATATCTAGTAATTCGAAACCTTCCATACAGACCAATGCAGTGTGTGGCACCAAAGCTTAGGAAGTAGTTTTATTGCATCTGAGAGAGATAGACTAGTCGAACCGCGCGAGCTGTTACAGTTTCTTGTCACGTGCTCCGCCATTTTTTTTTCACTTCCTTTTCGTTTTTCGAGTGTCCGTAACTTGGCTCCTCCTCACTATGCTGGTCCTTTATGAGACAGCAATGGGCTACTGCCTTTTCAAAATGTCCGATTCGGTCACCAAAATGGACGAAAGCCAAGTACGCAAGGAATTCGAGAGCCCGGAATCAGCGAACAAACTGTATGTGCAATGGTCTCGGATCGTCCTCAATATAGCTCAGCTATGGCGTAGATTAAAACTGAAAGCACTACATCGATTTACTTCGACAGCGACGGCCGTGGAAGACATGACAGCTCTCCAAGTGGGAAAACTTGGACCGGGCCTGAAGAAATTCCTAACGGATGAAGTTCTGGGCAAGGGAAAAGGGAAAGATTCGCTATTGGTTGTGGACAAAAACCTTGGTAAGCTTCATAAGTCTTGTATGCTGAATCTGTATTCACGCTTCCGCATCCTAGCAACATCAATATCTAAAAAACTCAGCATAAAAGTCGCAGCGTCCGACTCTGAGTATGAGGAGATTTGGAGGGGTATTCGGGGCCAACTTACTGCTCTTTTGGATGGCCTCGACCCGAAAGATCTTGCTACCATGAGTCTTGGTCTTGGCCACTCTCTTTCTCGGTATGTCCCTGGATGCATTCTATTTTTCCTGCTAAAAAAACGCGTTCAGTTTCAAAATCAAATTCTCCCCGGACAAAGTCGATACCATGGTTGTGCAAGCAATCGCGTTATTGGATGATCTTGACAAGGAAATAAATATCTACGCCATGAGAGTGAAAGTACGTATTTTTCCAGCCGTGGAGGTTCAGACTTCAAGATGTTTGTTCTTTCTTAGGAGTGGTATGGCTGGCATTTCCCTGAGATGGCCAAAATTATCGTAGACAATATTGCCTACGCCAAGGTCATACGCGCAATGGGTTTGTGGCTTACGACGACTCACTCCATCTTATATCTGACGACTTATCCAAGGTTTCAGAACCAATGCTGCAACAACATCCTTCGCCTCCATCCTACCTGAAGACCTTGAAGCCGTACTAAAAGCTGCTGCTGAGATATCAATGGGAACAGAAATCTCAGATTCAGACATCGAACACGTTCATTCCCTTTGTGACCAAGTGATATCCATATCTGCATACCGAACACAGCTATCTGAATACCTGCGCAATCGTATGACCGCCATTGCGCCTAATCTTACTGCACTTGTTGGTGAACTCGTTGGCGCACGGTTGATCAATCATGCTGGTAGTTTACTCAACTTGGCCAAACACCCAGCAAGTACGGTGCAGATCCTAGGCGCAGAGAAAGCCCTGTTCCGTGCTTTGAAGACCAAGCACGATACGCCCAAATATGGGCTCATATACCACGTAAGTCTGCCTCGAATATCCTCTACTCTGCAGGCACAGGCACTGATTTTCTGGCTTTCTTAGGCTTCTCTTATCGGACAAGCACCTCCCAAGCTCAAGGGAAAGGTTAGTCGTTTCTAGATCTCACGTATCCATCCAAATTGACTTATGCAACGTCTAGATGGCACGTATGGTAGCAACCAAAGCAGCCCTCTCAATCCGTGTCGACGCTCTCTCCGAACCTGCGGACAAATCAGAGGCCGATGCACCTTCAATAGGTATCGCTCACCGTGCCAAATTAGAATCCCGCCTACGGGCACTGGAATATCAGGATGGCGCCTCTGGTGTACGCAAGTTTGGCGATAACGGACCCAAGCAGCAGAAATTCCAAATGTCAGGGGAGACAAAGACGTATAACACCCAGACGGACTTTGTTTCTACTCAACGAGAGACGCCTCAGGAGCAGGCGATAAAGATTGTATCAGACATGAAGGAAGAGAAGAAGCGGTCGAAGGAGGAGCGGAAGGCAAAGAAAGCTGAGAAGAAGAAGGCGCAGGAATCGGCGGCAGAAGACGCGATGGATGTCGATGGTGAGGAGAAGAAGAAGGAGAAGAAGGAGAAGAAGAGAAAGCGGAGAGAGAGCTCTGTCAATGGAGAAGCTGAAGAGGATGAGGCGCCAAAGGCGAGTTCTTAGCTGCTTTTTGTCATTGCATCATTGCTGAAGGTTGAATTTTAGGAGGAGACTGAAGAGGAAAGGAAAGCTCGAAAAAAGGCCCGAAAGGCTGAAAAGGCTGCTGCCGCTGCCGCTGCGGCCAGCGCCCAGACGAACGGGGATTCACCCAAAAAGAAGAAGAAAAAGTCGGAAGCATGATCTGTTGTTTGTCGTTTATTTGTTTGTCATCTCTTTGAAGTTTGTGTACCTCTCTACCATCTATTGGCTCTCTAGCCTACATATTGATTTCTCTTGATGGTTATGGGTACGTCTGAACGCACAGAATGACGGCGCAATTCTAGGCTTTGACCACCTGAAATACGACATCATTGTATCCCCGAGTGCATAACATTTGTAGATAAAAAGAGCCAGCGGAACGATCCGATCCTCCATCCTGCGAGCGGTGGCGACGGGGCATCTTGCCCATCGGACATTCAGTCTTATCTCGAAAGCTTCTCCCTTCCCCTTGGCTGACGGCAAAACGGTCGAAATGAAAGTCTAGACACTCTCCCCTGTGCGTCACGCAATGAGATTCAGAGATTTGGCTCTTGACGACCACAGTAGCTTTTGAGGACGCTGGGAAACTAGAAGCTTGGGAAACGCGAATCCTCGGCTTCACGTCGCGTTAATCTGTTAATCCAGGCCAAAAGGTTGTACAGTCATTCCCGGGTACTTCGAACAGCAAAATTTAATTGTGCTTCGGAACGAAAAACTACCAGCTTGCTACCCAATCCAAGTACATAGCAATGTTTATATGATCTCAAAGAAGCATTTCCACTACTTTTTAGTAACACTCTTGCCAGGGAATGGACATCAAAATAGTTATCAGTGGAAAATGCGCTTATCAGTGCATAGTGAAGTACATTGAACAGCTGTCACGTCTAGTGTGATTTCCAAATTCAGTGATCCGAAACGGCGATATCGGTCAGTCGGCGGCTCCACGTGATGGACCCGACGTCCCGCCGTGTTTCCGTGTACAATCATTCTACTCATCTCAGTCGAAGATTCTTTGTAGCGTAATTTCATAACTTTATTCAGACATGTCATTATCATCGTCTCCGCCGCTTTCACCTCCACTATCATCACCTTCTGCCAGCTCATCCCCGTTGAGCTGCCTCTTCTTGCAGTTCATTCATGGTCTTGTGTGCAACATTCCGGTGGTATGCCTGTGATTTTGCTTTGTTGGTCATCGCAAGGTTTCCACCACACGCCATTTGGTATACACGTGATGTGACCGCCCCTTCCTCCATATTTGACAAAACTCATCCATATCTCGTCCATTCTTGGACTAGAGATCCTACTTTGGGGTGTAAGTTTAGGCCTATATGATAACCAATGTACAGCAGACCCATCTTTGCTAGACTGTCACTCATTCTATCCATAGCAGCCATTTAATATTCACTTTTCGCACTTTTTGCACTGAACAGTGAAATTCTCAAGCATGCACATAAAAAACACTTAAAAAACTATCGGATATTGTAGATGGCAGTAAATCAAGCAAGATACACACAACTCCGAGGCAGAAAGATTGAGATGTGCACTGTTTCGGGGCCACTGTTCAGAATACTTGAGATGTTCGAAATACGTGGGAATGACTGTAAGTAGCGGATCTTTTCAAGAGATCCTACCTGCGGCAGGGTATATCACTGCAGCAGCGGCACGTCTAGTATGTAGTGTTTCCGGGTTGGGTTTTTTTAATCGTTCAGCGCATGTACTCTATGCAGCAAAGTCATCGTGCGAAATATATCAAGTACCAGATTATCTAATGTGGGGGTCGAAGCGAAATGATGCAATACGAAAGGATACGATATGGTACGATATGGTACGAGATGAAAAACAACAGCAATCTCGGTCTGAAGCGTGAGTGAGTCCTGTACGAGAGTTCTGGGAGATTCGTAAGTTCAGATGAAAAATTGGTATACACCGGACTTCTCTAGTCAAACGTAATCATGGCAAACAAAAATGCGATACGTAGGGCATCAAGCTCCCCTTCTTCTTCAAGTCAAGCATTGGCTGGCGGCGGGGGTATTGAGAGGGGGGCTACCCGACGCGCTTGTGGCTTGAACGTCCCAGTCGTCCTCTACCACGACCGACCGATTTCGGAACCTTCTTCGGCTTAAGCTCACGGAGACATCCGATGGAACGCGAACGCTTGAGGTACCAACCGAGGTTGTGTTTCTGAGGAGGGAAGTACGGGTCCTGTGCAAAAAAAACAAAAACAAAACAGAAGCATCCTAAGCTCCGTTTATCCAGGCGAGCAGGAAAAAAAACTCACTCTACGCTGTACAGCAAGGGAGGCAAGTCTTTGTTTGACTTCACGTCCTACGATACCATATACCTCCTACAGGGAAAACATAGTAAATTACCCCGGGATCGACGCGAAGAAATATGAATACCACTTACCTGTTGCCAATACATAACGTCCCTCGCCCTCATCTCGTTCAGATAGTACCATGATAGATCCCCCGACCTAGCTTCGAAATCCATCGCTCTGTGGTGCTTGTGTTTCTCGTCTTCTCGGTCGAGGGATATACGCCAGCTCTTCCATTGGTGATAATCTTCGTCTTCGAAGAAAGGATGAATTTTGCCGAGACGGATGGCGGCCCAGGATTCGCGGCTCTGTGAGGGAAAGCAGGAGGGGGAAGAGGAGGAGGTAGGCAGACGGTTGTTAGACGAGGATGACTTAATATATCCCATCGCTGCTACTGACTCGAGAAGATTCGCCTACAGACTCCGACTCGTCATAACATTGGCTTTCCGAAGCTCGCCGTTCCTTGCAACTGAGTGCCAAAGTGTACTCAAGACCGTACCATCCGTCCGCATCATTGTCAGCGATCGGAGTAGGGTCATAGTACCCACCGGAGACGGAAGAAGACGGGGAAGGTGAAAATACTTTTGGACCAACGAGACCGGATATATCATCTATGAGCGTGTCGTAGCACTACAGACGCACACATACAAGAATACAAGAGGGGGAAAAATCCATCAATTAGCTATCACCTGGCAGAAAATTAGCGACGCACTATTTCCCGAACCGGTTTTTTGCCATTCCTAATATCCTCGCGGTCATTAATGCTCTCGTGAACATTCTCTTCTTGACCATAATTTGGTACCAGGTTCCGCTCTTGCCCGATAATGGCCTGTTGAAGATTCTGAGTCAACGACTCCATTATTAAGGTATATGCGCTGTCGTCCGAGTCATCCGGGGACAAAGGAGGGGTATCATCCGAGTCCGACGATGAGAAACTGATAGACCGAGAATTGAAAGAAGAAACTGAGGATTGAAGTATACTGTATTGGACACTGGGCGCGTCAATCTCGGCAAGGGCGATTCCACCTTCATCCCCGTCTTGAATACCATTTTGCTCCCCAAAACCGCGATAATCATGGTACATCATCTTGGGCTGAAATTCGGACAAGGGCTTGACTGCGTAGAATGACCGAGGCTGATTGAAGAGATTGTTTTTGGGAGTAGTGGAACGCGTCGGTGTAGGTGTGTCCCCGTCTAGACCGTCGGCAAAAGACTGAGGGTCAAAGAGATGATCCTCGTCGCGAGAATGTTGAGCGGAGTATTCGGGGCTCTCAAAAGAGGGATCCCAGGCCTCGTGCGTATCTGGTTCTTGGGTATCGTGGGTTGCGACAAGCTGCTGCTGTTGATGATGATCACGCTGGTTCTGAGGGTGAGTGTTCGAGTTGCTAGTGAGAAAGAAAGAGCCAATAGAAGAGAAGTTATGAAAATTTCGGAAACGTGATAAGATGGGATTGAATCCGCCAAGTCTTTGAGGTTGGTTGACGTCTCCGGACATGGTGGTTCAGTGACAAAGGGTTGCAAGTGACTCGTGACTCGTGACAACGCGCTTTGGTCACGCAGTTCCTCGCGCAAACAGGCTTAATGGCCAACTTGGGAGTTATACCCAAGATCTTCGCATTATTAGTACGACGCTCCAACCAACTGAGCTAGTCGGCCGTTGTCTTAAACTGGTACTGTACTCTCCAGAATCTAGATAACCACCGCCTCCGCCTCAATTTCAACCTTCATATCCTCACCAACCAATTTCACACCCATAATCATAGTCCCAGCAGGTCCGCCAACGTCACCTCCAGTCTCTCCACTGGTGTCATGACCAATAGAGTCATTACCAAAACACTCCTTGAACGCCATCCCAACCTCCATCGAATATTCACTCATCGAAACAAACATCCTAACCTTCAAAATATCCTTCTTCTCCCCTCCCAAATCCTCCACAGCTTTGACAATTGTTTCGAAGATAAATCTTGCTTGCTCGTGCGCGCTGTCTGCGTACATCATCTCTCCGGTTTCTGGGTGACAGGATACGGTACCAGAGACGAAGATGAAAGGCCCTTTTCGGACGGCACGGCTGTGTCCGAACTTTTTCTCCCATGGGTTGGAGGTCTTGTAGTATGTGCAACCGTTGTTCTCAATGGTATAGGGCATGTCGACAGGAAAGACTTTCCTTTTGGTGGTCGTTTATAAATATTCTATGAATTCGGTTCAACTTAGCAAATGACTCGACTCTAGGCACCGAACTTTAACGAGACGATACGGGCAAACTCCCAGCACGTCTGATAATTCTCATTCTCGGCCGCGGATCATTTACGGATCTAGGAGATGTTACGCAGAAACAGTGTGTCTAGCAATGGCAAATGTTACATAGCAATGTCCGATAGTGAGTGTGGGTACGAATAGCGATGTGGACAGTACGCTCACTGCCGAGGTATATCCAAAGTCTGAAGAGATCCAGTCCGATTCCACAGACACAAAAAAAAAGAAAAAGGCTCTCCCTAAGTTCGAGGGCCATCAGAAACAAAGAGAATGAATGAACGTTTTATATGAGGAATGAATGTAAGCGTCCGCCAACAATCAAAAGTCCATGAGATGAAGGAATGAAAATACCGGTCATAAAAGATAAAGGAGTGTGATTGATGTCCGTCAAGAGTAATTGGCCATTCCACCGTCAAACATCCATCGTGGATCCTCGAGAGAGTGTCGACCTCGAATGAACAAGTACCAGCCTTCGTAATGCACTAGACCCCAGACTGTCAGACGAATGGTCGTGCCCCAAAGCTTGTCCCTTCGCCGCTCCCCACATCCTTGACAAGAAGCTACCTGACGTGCCTCGTGAGATACTAGGCATCGTAGCGCTGTTCGAAATCGTGGCATCTTTACTGTGATCTGCACCCGTGACCGAAATTGACGCGGATCGTTTACCAGAGGCTCGCCTTGAGCGCATAGCCATCGGAGGTGACTGAGTGATCGTGCAGATAGAGGCCGTGTCTGACGTTTTGCGCGAACGCAGCTGTTGACTCTTCTGTGTATACGAAGGAACGCGTTGGGAGAATGCAGAAGGCTTGATGAGATGCTCGGTCAAAGACCCGTCGTGAGGGTATAGATCCAAGGACGAATTAGAGTAAACACGAGGTTCAATGTGTTCCTCTGGTTCGGACTCGGAATCAGACGTGTTCCATCCCGACGATGAGCCAGATGATGAACCCGTATCATCGATAAGCGAGCTAGATTCCGAGGACGACGTAGATATCGTAGAGCCTGCGCTGAAAGTACTGTACATTGGCGAGGAAGCAATAGAAGGAGACTGAGATCCTGTTGACAAGTGGCTGCTTGAAAGTTGGGTGGCGAGGGTGCGATCGGTAGACGCGACTCTTGGAGATGAGGAAGCACGATCAAAAGAAGGCGGATTTGATTCGGAAAGAGTATCAGGAGCCTGTTGTGCCTGCACTCTTGCTCGCCCGGCCTTAACCATCTTATCCACGGCCAGAGCTCGCACAGACGCTTTCTGAGCAGGAGTCGCCATGAAAGGTGCGAACGCACGACAGGCTTCTTCTTCATCAAAGCGAAGATCGAAATCGAGGAATCCAAGAAGTTGAGTTTCCATGAGCGTGATTTCCTCCTTAGTGAAGAATTTGGCATATTGTGCCCAGTGCTTGTTCTTGAGGGTCGAATCATTGAGATACTTTGCAGAAACGACTAGCGTTGCGAGGAAAACTCGATGTCTCGTACAAGGCGTGGTTCCTAAATGCATTTTAGCAAAAATTTGCGCCAGTGTGAGTGAACGTGTACTGACCTCTGGTGAGAGTCGGAAGCTTCGTTCGCAGACGTTCAAGGTAAATCAGAGTGGTAAGAAGTGTAGGGACTTGAACGTGGGCGTGCAAGACGAGATGACCGATAAATTCTCGGAGAGGAAGGGAAGCTACAGAATCATACGAGCAGTTTGGTGAGGGCATGCTGGCAACGCTTGAGGCGACAATCGGGGACTCGCCCTCGATAACGACGACTTTGGCTGTTTGTCGAGCGATATAATTGACCATATCCGAGTTTACACGCGAGCTCATGAGGCGAACGAGTTGAGGATTATGAACAGATATATCAACGAGCGAGGCAGGATGGCGGAAGCCACAAGGCTCTTTGGCGGGCATCATTAGGAAGATTATTAGAGTGTAAAAGATCGGATATTCTGGATCCCTTCAAGGGACAAAGATATGGAGCAGAAGCAAGAAAGGTAAAGCGCTTCAGACCAGGGGAAACCCCCATTTATGGGGCGCGGTTAGGGTTAGGGTTCTCGCGTCACTTCATGTCATGTGATTGACACGCGAGTTCGATTCTGCACTTCCATGACATGTTCGCCGACTGGTTGACCACCTTATCCTTCGTATTCGGTGGCTGCTGCAGGTAAGAATTGGAATAACTATTGTCTAAAATTGTCTAAAAAAATTGTCAGCAATGCGATCACCCTTGAACAACTGACATCTCAGCTTCCTCGAGCCGGTTCTCTCATTACATTCTGCCAGTTTCTAATCATCTCCATTCAAGGTCTTCGCCGACATGTAATTTGGACAACCTACGGACCTAGGTTTAAACCTCGTAGAATTCCCCTCACGCCCTATCTCATCCAAGTCGTACTATTCTATTTCGTTTCCCTACTGAACAATGCGGCATTCGCATATCGTATTCCTATGGCCGTCCATATCATCTTTAGAAGTGGAGGTCTCGTCATTGGTATGATTCTAGGCTGGATATTTGCTCGACAAACGTGAGCTTTCTATAATCTCGTCTCTTCAGATTAGGCTTTAACTTTGGCTTAAGCTATACCACTGCTCAAGTGGCCTCAGTCTCGATCGTCACAGCAGGAGTCATTCTGACAACTTTCTCGGCCTCAGTGTCATCTACCAACTCATTATCAGATCATGAATCCACCCTTAGGATATACCTAACAGGAATTGGCATTTTGACACTGGCGCTCGTTCTATCAGGCTTTCTCGGCTTGGTCCAGGACTACACATACTCAACGTATGGCCGACCAAAAACCAACCAGAAGTCGTCAGTTCAAGACGCTCCTCCAGCGACATGGCAGGAATCCATGTTCTATCTTCACTTTTTGTCACTACCAATGTTCGTGACGGTTCGGAAAGACTTGATATCGCAATTTCAAGCTTTGGGAAATGGGCCCGTCGCTTCCTACACTGTACCTGTACCACCCTCTATCTCAGCCACTATTGGTCCATCGCTGGCGATTCCCCCTCCATCCGCTGTACCTTTATATCCGAAATCATCTTCATTCCTATCTTTCACCAATATTGCGACCTCCTCTACCTCCACCTTCATCGATTCTGAACGCCTCTTTCTCCGTCTACAATTGCCTGCAGCTATATTCCCGATACTTCTCAACACTATCACGCAGCTGTTGTGTGCAGCCGGCGTACATCGGTTAACGACCCAAGTGAGCTCGTTAACAGTCACTTTGATCCTAGTCGTCAGAAAGGCTGTCAGTCTTATCCTGAGCGTCGTCTTTGGATGGGGTAGGAAGGGAACTCAGAGCCCAGAGAGTGTTGATGTGGCCATGATGTGGACTGGGGCGGCATTGGTTATGATCGGGACCGTTGGTTATTCGCTATCGACGAACACAAAGAACAATGCTAGAAAACAGAAGGCGGAGTGATTCTCCATTTTGCATAGATATACGGTAAAGTTTTGAGTGGGTTTATTACTAGTATAGTAGAATTGAAGAATTTGTAGTTATAATATTGCAAGTAACGGTAGATCTATGTAAGTATTCGCGAGCGGGTATATACATGCAAGTCGATTCCGCTCACCTTTGTGACAAGTTTTCAGAGACGGGTAAGTACAACAATGTGCCCAAGCCGCTGCTCGTCGTCGGACATCTTTCAAGGTATGGTAGTGATTCGTGAGGGAAGAAAGAGCGATCAAATCTAGAGTCCTGCCACTGGGTTCGCGTAAATTCCATCAAAAAGCCCAACAACTTCAAACACAAACACCGGAGGACGACCTTTTTAAGCGGGCGGGGTAGGCGGATTGGTCGAGATTCAATTGCACCTGTCCTTGGTGCTTAGACAAATCTGTCCCCGCCTATGGCGAGAGGGATCTATAGCTAAGGTACAAATTCATGTATGGGGTACTCTACGTTGGATTATCAAAGATGAAGCCTCTGTGGCTTACAATCTGCCCTACAGAAAATGAAGTAGATAGACAAAGGGGCGTTCCGGTGCATCCGATCAGGCCTGACATCACGTTTCAGATAAAAAATGGCGCCCAATAGATAAGAAGTAGCGCTCGCCGTTGACGTGATTGTGTGCAAAATTTGAACCTCGACCAATCCGCGTACGACACTCAAGTTTTCACTATTACTAGGTCAGAGAAACTTATAAGAAGCGTGCCTCAGTCGCGAATTCTGCGCAATGTTTTCCCATGGTCGCTGGGCTCGCTGGGCTGCCGCCTGGGCCCGGGTCATCCCTGACGTTCACGTGACCATCGTACGTTCATGAACTGTGTACCCGCGGCCCCACAGCCATTATTGATGCCAAAAGTAGGCGACGGCCGTGCGCGTTTTAGAGAACTGGGGTACTACTCGGAGAAGCGTTGAATGTATCTTTGGACAGGCTTTTGGAAAGATGATTCAGGATGCGACGCTCGCTGGTGATCGCAGTGAGTCCCTGCCCATTTGATCTTGTGTGCGCGGATCAACATGTATGCGACACCGCCTTCCAGTCCCGGTCCTCTCGAATACATAAATAGAGAGGTGGCCTTCATAGTTCCTACTCGCCTGGCGCGTCTCAACCTTCATTCCCTTGTTCACATTGAAGCTGGTCTTCACATTGCACATCAAAATGACTAGATTCTTCTCTCTCTGCATTTGCACCCTTCTCTTTAGTCTATCATTGAGCGTCATCGTTGATGCATCTCCAATCACGATCCAAATCCCCAAGCTAGTAAGAACGACAAGCCGACGGCTTACGGGAATGGCTTTGGCAGTCCACAGTGGAAAGAACTCCTCGAAAAAATTAAGCTCCAGGAAGGAGAGGTATATCTCATGTGGAGAGGGGCAACACCTGTAAGCCGATGTTGTCTTCATATTCGCGTATTCCATTGAATTTCTTTCTCCTTCGTTCTGTTTCTGATACCAACAGCAAAAGTCGAGGAATACGTCAAAGCAGGGACATTGACTGCCATTGAGGCTACTTCCGACACGATTGGCCCAGGTGCATACGGCGCGCCGTTTGGGGCCCGGTTTCCAGCTCTCCGAGAGCAGGTGGAGAGGTAGGTCAATTTTAGCGGACGTGCTATCTCTTTCCATCTGATAGCTCTTTAGCCGCAGTGAAACGGTATGTTCGCTCGTGGATATGTCAGCCCCACAGCATATACGAGTACTTACATATCGTTGCTACTACAATCAGATCATCGTGATCGGCAATAAAGCGAAAATTCTTCAAGCCCCAAAGGTTCGTCTACCGCCCTCCTCCCTTTCATCCTTTTATTAACAATCGTCTGACAGCTGTACCTTCCCGACCCCAAGAATCTACATATGGGATGGGAAACAAAAGATCGTCTTGAATACATCAAGAAAAAAGGCATGGATCCAAAAACCACTCTCCTCTTCAATTCTCACTATCACTGGCGCAATGCTTACCAACTCGTGATTCCTCCTCATTATCTCATCAAGTCTGACTTGTATCCGAAGGAGGAGTATGGGACAAACAGCCTTGGCCTTCGAGTTGTACAGGTTCCTACACGTAAGTAGGATTCTTATTGATCCTCGGTATGGGTACTGACCGGAGTAAAAAACGCAGAGGACATTCCGAAACAGCTAGGACAATTGGAAGCGTCAGGCTTGCCCGCTTGCGAATGGGATACTTTGGGTGTTCGTGATTGGCCGGCGGACGTTAAGCTGTCAACTGCAGAAGGAAGGGAAAAAGTCTTGCGCGATGGCTGGTTGAGGTCTAATATATGGTGAGGAGATGAGTATCACTATCTCTAATTCTTGAATATGTATTCCAGGCGTTGTGGGGTATATCCTGCATATAAAGCGCTTTTGAGATGATGACAAGCTTAAGGAAGTGCGTGAATAACAATGCGAGAAAGTGTTGGACTTTGAAGGCCAGAGCTCAAACGATTCCAGACTGTACTTACTGAACCCAATACAGTATAGGCGATGAGGTCAAGACGAGCTCACAGATGATTGGTTGTTTGGAGAGGAGGATGGACGGACATTTCGACACCGGTTACTAACGACCCGAGTGAGCTTGTTGGGTCGTCACTTTGATCCTCAGGCTCGTCGCCATAAAAGCTGCCAGTGTCCTTCGAAGTACAAGCTAGAACATACTTTCTAAAGAAGTCTTTCAAGGAGGAGCTGGCGAAGGCTATTATATCATGTAAATAAATGAGATGGATCAAGGAAATTGAGTAAAGAGCACGACTTTCTGTTGGCCGGCTTATATCGCATGGCTCAGGACAACAATCCATACAATACCAGGCGGAAAATGTATTCAAAATCATCAGTGTCATTTCGAGTTACATCGGTTAGACATTTAGATGGAATGTCATAACTGGAAAGGTATAGAATCAGCCCAAGACATGCGCTCCGTTTCCCACCGACTTTTTACACGCGCACATACACACTACTTGTCTTTCTTTGCCAACTCCTTCATGTATTTCTTAGTTCTAAACTCGAGCGGGAGCACCGTAAAGTTGAATTTCGCAAGGGTCATACCCTTCCTGGCGCGCACCGAAGATTCCCATCCTTGTGGAATACGCTCTTCAATAAGGAAAGGGCGCAAGTCGGAAACACGTCCTCCAAAGATACGGAGGAAACCAGAAGAACTGGAGAACAGAAAGTCAGAAACATTGAGATAGCACAACCAAAACTCTACTTTGAGCTGCCAAACATCTCATGCGACATCCCAATGAAAACTCGGGATTGCGCTCCTTCGCTTCTGTTCGGCGCTTGGCGCTGTATCGGGCGATATCGTCCAAGGTCAGTAAGACTTCCTTGGGGTCATCGGCCTTGATTTTTGGGTCTTTTCCCGAGGCCATGGACAGCAACTCTTCAATGTATGGAACATGAGGCTTCCCTTGGTCTGGTTCGTGGAAGGTGTCTTCACCTTTATGATGGTCAATCACCAGCGAAAAAAGAAAAAAAAAAGAAATTGATCCTTACGAGTCAACGAGGCGTCGTGCTCAATCCCATTATGCGCACTGATTTCAGCCAGATCGACCGTGTCTTTTGAATAATCCTTCTTCAAGAAGTTCGCAATGTAGTATGGGGCGAAATAGCAGAACGACGGAGCAAAGTTGTACGTCGAGTGGACCGTATCAGCAAGTGTCGAAAATGGAATGTTCTTGCCATCGTGCGGGAGGATACCTTGAACATTAATATTGGCGTGAGTGGGAGTACACTTGAACTACAGAGACAAATTGGACCAAACTCACCATGGTTCGCCAATGCGTTCAACATCGGACAAGCACTCCTGCTATCGCCTTCCCCGGGCGGAACGTATTCAGGCCACTTGCCACCCGCACCTGGGTGTCCTTCAGGGACCACATGCCCTTCCTTGAGATTGGGCGTGACGGCGTTGAACAGAGCTAGGAAAAAATCCCAAGTGAAAATATATGCGTCCCCGAAGATAGTCATGATTCAAAGGGAAGGATCCGACTGGTGCAAATTTGCAGACGGCGTCCTTTTTATGCGTTGCGAATTGTCCAAAAACGACGGATGAACGATTGGGAACCGAGGAAGCGAGGCATGTTCGGTAACGACTTGATATGAATTTAGACATTGAATCATGTCCAAGAAGTGTCCTTGTCAGTCAGAATTATCATCGTTTGGCATCCCTACCACTACTTGTATAACCTTCCATGCAAACGGATGATAATCTGCATAAACTCGGGCTCATTATCAGGGGTGAGGTATCCGAAGATTAATGATAACTATCAGCAAAAAGATCGGAGAGGAGGGCTCAGCATGAGTCTATGTAGGTCAGATTACATGAATTAATCACATACCTACAGCGCAATTCGGCTTGAAATTTTCTACATAGCAAAAATGGTCGCTGGGTCAAACAGCTAAGGAGTGAATTATGTAACATTCGCGGTATATACGTACTACTGGGGGGTCACGATGCAATGTTTAGTACACCAGTGTTCTCAGCAGATCTCACTTAGAATCATCGACAGTTACTCAACTTCTAGCTATCCATCTGATGTTCTGGATGGAATAATCGGAATGTTAAGAACGCTTCACGCCTGGCCATCCGATGCCTTACCCTTTTTGTTGGCGATATTAGCCTCCGCCACGCATTCTTTGACGAGAGGTTCGAATGCGGACAGTCCACTGGAAAGTCCCCAGCAACAGAATTGTCTACATTAGGAATCCGTAAAATATTCGATGAGTAACGTAAAACGTTGCGCGGATAAAATCTCACGTCTGGTCGTTCTTCGCTTTCGTTCTTCGCTTTCGTAGGGATCCATATTTTTGAGTTCCCTTGGGATTATTCTCTGATAAGACTTTGTGGTGCCCTGAGCACGGGCTGGATCGTCGGGGGACTTATTCCGCTGGCGAGGCTTCCGGCGCTCGAATGCGTGCTCGAGGCAAGGGTCGAGGGCCTCTTTTATGTTATGTAGTATACATAGACAGGCGAGGGTGAACCTCAAGGGCTCAAGGCCTCATGGTTCGCCTCTGCGCAATAAACTCGAATCAACAAGAAAAAAAACAAAAAAACAAACAAAAGCCTTCCCACATGCAGTGCACGCGGAGCGGTTCCATTTCGAACGGAAAATTCAGGTTGTCCGAGTCTTCATTAGTCCGAGTCTTCATTAATACTAGGATAGTCATGGGGTTTTTGTAGACTGTATAGAGCTCTGAATGCCATTTCGTTGGTCCGCAGGGAAGAGACCAGTATCCCTCCCATCGCTGGTAGAGCTGCTGTGCGTTTGGATGGAGTGCTCGAGCAGCAATCTCTATGATCTTTTGAGTCAGGCAGAGTAAGCACCGTCGTGTCTAAATCATGCTCAATATCAATTTTTTTACTTTTACTTTACAGAGTCTGTGGATTTTCAGAATCTTCCTCATGATTAGAGCCACTTCCATCAGAGTCACTGTCTGAATCACTGTAGAAAAAAAAAATTACCCAGTCTCCCATCATGACCAAACGCATTTCATCCTCCATAATAATTCATTCTCTCCTTCCTCGTCATTCGCTTCGGAATCAGTTTTTACCATCTGCCACCTTTATCAACTGCGAAAGGACGCCAAAAAAAAACGACTTCGACGGAACTCTCTGATCCGACCATCTAGCTTCAAGTTCTACAGTATTGAGCGGCGCTTCGAGAGACAATGTCGATCGGGATGAGACGGGGGATGAGAATTTCAAAAATTAAAGACGGGGCAAGGCCCACTCTTTGTTCAAGTTTCTAGATCTCTAACACGTTTTTTTGAGAGTGATCTTTTTGGCAATGATTGTGAGCGATCGAAGCGAGACGCTAAGCCATGATAGACATAAGATCCTTGTTCGACGCGCTCAGATGATGGATAAATGGGTGATTGAACTCAAGACTCAAAGTTTCAATGCGAAGGGGTGGGCAAACACCGACCGACATTATGATATATATTCGCGCAGTCGCCTAGACCAGAGATCACCTTGCTCTTACGTCCAGCCTTCCTCATCCCCTTCCTCATCCCCACGAGCACACCCATGGACAATATCCTAGCTATCAGAATTTAAAAAAAGCTCTAATAGGCTGGTTTCATATAAACATTATAGGAGTATGTACACTGGAGAAATGCGTCGAACTGGGTCAGGCGACTGGAGTACTCGGTTCAAGTGGCAGTCCTCTATAGCGGAAAGGGCTACTCCAATCTCGCATATTAGTGGGATCCCGATAACAATGTAAGCGAAGATCATCTATACTAAGAGGAAACGGAACGACGTTGGCATTTGCGCTGATGACAGCATCGAGGTGTCTAGGTAGTAAAATTTGATCAGCAAAAGCTATGAACCAGAATAAGGTCGAATCAACGTGCGCGCAACTCACTGCGTCAATAAGTGTCGGTACAATAGAGACATGTGAAGCGGACCACCGCCCGGTCTTTCGTGACAGTAAACGCACCGTGGAGGAAAAGAACCGCAAACTAGGTTATCCAATGGTTCACAGGCTAGGATATGCGGCGTTTCGTCTCCAAAATTGTTGATCACAACTGAGTGACCTCGACTGCGATGTTGAGACTAAAGACAGAGAAAGGATCCATTTAGAATGGGGGTCTTCTGAGGGGAAAAAAGGCTCAAAAAGCTTTACTTACATCTCCTATTGCCGACGGCCATCGCATAAAAAGCCTTCCATCCGCCTGGCGTTCGCAACTTTTACATTCAATGAGGGGATTGACATCCCACAAATCTTGGACTGTGGCTGTGGCGGGATCGAGGGAACAACCTTGAACGATCGCCGTGGCCATATGGCAGCCGGTTGAGCTCAAGATGAGATTTTCAGACGACCATTTCAAATATCCAAACCTGATGTCTGCACTTTGAAAGCAGTACTTGAGGCAGCACTTGTGGTACAACACTTGCGGGTAGTGCATCAAAAAATACTCGTGCGCCACACCAGTGCATTCAAAGACAGTCGTGGCAAGCTGAAGATCTACAATCGTGGCGTTAGGACGAGATTTTTGTATGATTTCGACAAGTGATTCTTGGACAGCGCTCGACCAGCGCTCGACAATATCGGGAAGATGCTCGGAAAGTTTGGATCGTAACAGCTCGGAGGAAAGTTCGTCTTCGGCGGGAGTCTCCCAGATCAACTCTCGCAAAGCCTCATTCGTAAAGACGGCGTCCTCGTAAGGAAGCTGGTTGCCAAGGCTCCGGGTGGCTTTGATTTCCTTGAATAGCATCGCAATTCTCTTGTGAATCGCTGCCGAACGTTGCTCTCCGAGGCGTTTATTCTTCTGCTCCGCGAGCCATTGAACCAATTCCGTTTCAATACTCTTCCAGCCTAAATGTACCGCATGGGCCAATGAGCGATCAAAATATGTTTGCCATACCATGATTTGTCAGTTTTTTTGGCTGTCGCACCAGCTTGTGATTTGAGAAAACATCACGCGCGTAGCTTTCGGATAGTTCGGCTTCTTCTCGCCAGCCTATCTTTTCCAGCCTTTCCAAAATCCTATGATGTATCACACAAGAGTGAAAATTGATGAGGGCGAACGATACGGTTACGCACGCTATTTTCCTCTGGTCTCGGACGTTGACAAGCTCTTCGCCACGGCCAGCTATTCTCGCTTGAAACCATTGTTGGCATAAATACTTATGCTAAAAAAGATGCGAATGAGGAAGTTCAAGCGAATGAGGACCCGCCAAACCCCACCTCCTTCATCGCCTTCAACACCTCGGCTTGACGGGATATCCACGCGTTTCGTTCGTCTTCTGTTTTCAGGGCATTGAATTCAGCAGCATATTTGTCCACCATATCAGGCCGATACGAGTCGTATCTGTGTCTCCTAACTAATGATGTCATTAGAGCACGATTTTCAACTATGGACGAGTAAATTGTACGTTTGACCACTTCCGAAGGAAGAACTTCTGGCCCATACATGAGCTCGGGTGGTACTTTGACCATGAGGTCACTACTTCCATGGTCAATGAAGCTATGGGAAGAGCACCTGTGAGATTAATATCCAGCCATGCAGCCGGGCGAAAAACACAAACATTGCTCGTGTACAGCTTTTGCAGCACCTCGTTCGCAATAACCAGTATATCGTATCACAGGGTTTGTGTCCGCAACCCTAGAAGGGGATATCCGTCAATGATGTTCGCTGAGCGACGTAAATAGCCCTTACATGACAGTATGATTCGTAGAGAAGGTGGGCAAACTGAGGCTCATTGAGATCATCAGGGAGAGGAGGAAGTTCGTCGACTCCTTCACGAGCCGTGCGCCAAACAATCTCTGAGGTCTTGCTCATCAAGATACCTCGAAGGTCCCGCGTAGTTCGAGCCAGACGAAGCAAATCACCTGGATCAAGGTAACAGAATATCTGAAGCAGCATTGTTAGGGACGGTCCGTAATATCAGTAAGATGTACTTGCCTCAAGGATTACATCCAAAGGCACATCTTTAGCCAGTTTCTCAAGCAGCCCCGTTCTTCCTCGAACTCCCCGGAACTGCTCCGGAATTTTGCCTTTCCTATTCTTCGCGCTGGATCCAGTACCGACATATTTGGACTTGTGACTTCTCTTGGCTCGTTTGCGTGGCGGTTCCTCTTCCTCTAGAGAATATTCTCCACTGTCGTCGCCAATGAAGTTCGCAGTGTCGCCATCGTCGCAATCTTCAGCTTTGTCTGGCTTCCATGAGTTAGAAGAATCCAAGGTGTTCTGGTGACTTCGTTTAGAGCGTCGGGGCATGGCGAACGTCAGTTACGTTAACAAGAGTGCGAGGTGCGAGGTCAATAAGAGAAGACAAAGTTGGTAGAGCTTGTTTGGGTCAAGTCATGCTTGCCGTTTTCCGGAAACTCTCCCACAGTCACGCGCCCGCGTCAATTCGTCACGCGAGTAACTTACCCGACTACGCGACGCAAACCGTCCTTTTGACGAGAATTGCGTTCAACTTTGCTTGAATCATGGACTTTGGGGGGCGCCAGGCCGATCATTCATACTACTCATTCTTCAGTGACCTCAATACCATTTTTTTTAGTTTCTATGGTCTCCAAGAGGCGTTCTGTACAATTCAATCGTTCTAATTTCTGGGTTCCCCTCCCTACCAGATGCCCAATTGACATGTACATGTCGATTATTCAGAACTGTGGTGAGACGTAGGTAGCTTCTCAATGCATAAACTGCTTGAAATAAAAATAAACTACTTGCAATAAAAAAACTTGTGTGATGGGGGGAATAAGAACATGAGTCGTGACCACTGGTAAGACTTTTTCGCGAAATAGCAAATAAGAAAGTATTCCAGGTCGTTACCTGCACACCCTCACACACGTCGGAATACAGCGACCCACTAGTAAAAAGAGGTTTCCTCCGCAAATTCGAATCCTTCGCTCTTCAACATGTCCAATCTTTTCTTGTCTTTTGCCGTCATATCGCTCATCATCCATATTTCATCGGGCTCTTCCTCACTAGTATCACCTCTCGGATCCTCTTCATCCATACCCGAGCCTAATCCAGACAGACCATCTCTATCAAAATCAACGTTTAGGTCCGAATCACCAGCAGCCGAAAAGTCGTCTTCATTCATCCAAGCCATTTCTTCATCGTCTATCATATTCCGAAGCTTCCTCGAAAATAGCTTCGGAACCAATTTGACCATCCTGGCCGATATTTAGATATCTATGACCCATGGTTCCCTGTGATTTTCTTTTCGACACTTTTCATTTTCTTTCTTGAGCCGTTCGATGAAAATTGGTCTGAGCAAGCCGATTGCGAATGGGTAAAAAGGATTGGCGCTATCGAGAGAAGGTCTGCCTGGCCATTGTCTCGATTCTCATGCTCTGCGTTTATCCTCCTGGTCGATGGCCGTCTGTCGTGGCCGACGAGGTGAGCATCTTCGCAGCATGTTGGGCTCGCATCAATGGACTCGAAGACTAGAGTAGAAGAAGGCCCTTAGGGCCTACAGCTCAAATGTAATTCTTCAAAAACTTGCTTGCACGCGCTATGTTTGAGTGGCAATCCCAGTTTACCAGCATTTCTTGATGACACTGCTTCAGATACGAGGCTGGGTTCAGCCAGAGTTGCGAATCATAGACAGAGGCGCTTAGAGTGCAGAGCTCTGCAATTGAATCCAACTAGGTTACCTTTCGGACCAGCTTCATGTACAGAAGTCTGGCGGTGGTTTTTTGGACCGTCGGATTTTGAAGTTGACACCAAAGAGGTGAGCTGTTCCGCACTCGGATTCGAGCCTCACTGACACACGTTAAAAGGTTCTCCGTTACTCCACTCTCTTTACCAACATCGACCAATTACATTTCTACGCATCCGAACCCACCAAATCTCTACAGACTGACCTTTCTGGAATCTGGATCCTGGCCCACCTTAAATTCACCCTCTTGCTTTCCTCAAGTCCCGCCATATCTGCGTGTCTTTCTTCCCAGCAAGACTACGATTATGACTTTTTGGATTATCGTCGCAGACGCGTAGGCATCCGTGTACGCCTATGGTTTGGCTTATGCCTCTGAATTGCGCTACGGTATATGGGTGTGGATGAATGGAGTGTAGTCGATGCCGTGGCAATATGGGGTTTATGCCGGTTTCCCGTCAGTCGTCGTCTGTCTGGCCTCTTTGTCTGTCTGGCCTCTTTGGTGGCAGATTCTGACCTGCCTTCTGGGCACTTTGTGTGATACTGGTTCCTCTGCTCAGATGGGCTTGCGTTCAAGGTCAACTTTACGCGATCCAGAATCATGGCTTCGTTAGTACAATGTTAGTCGCTATGATATCTACGAGGGTGACGGTGAGGAGATTGGGATTCCGGAGGCAGAAGACGCGAATTTTTCCTAACATGTTTATGGAGAAAAACATTGTGGTATGACGATGTCCCTCGGTAGCACCAAGATGATATATTGTATATGTACCTGATCACGTTCTGACCTCACAAGCGACAAGCACGCACAAAATGGGTCACAAAACCTTCGACGACGAAAGGCGTCATCACTCCAATGACCACTCCCTGTCAAGCGTACCAAACCGAAAGAGCTGCCCGGTGACTTTTCGGTCGCTGCTTCGAACATCGAGGTCCGCGTATAGACCACAAGTGTAGTCATGAATCGGGAAATTCTCCTCCATAATGGAGAAAGATTGGAGAGAGGAGACTGCCAGTGCAATACAAGATGCAAACCGGTGGACCCTAGATTGTACTTTTGCCATCAACGTGTCCAAATCTACCGGACGAAGCAAATCAGGCAACTGCTCCGTGGATGGTAGCTCTCGAACAAAGGAGAATAGGCCGCCTGAGTCTATTCCTTGAAGAGAACGAAAGCGACCAAGTACATTGATCAGCTCATCCTATATACGAGAAAATATATCGTTCAGATCACCTAGTCAAAGAACGCGAAAATAACCTACGAATTCGTATTCGCAATCATGACCCGTTCTGAGAAGGATCGATAGCCGATTAAGCCTTGGTAGGGAGGCACTAATGAGTGCAAGGATCTCGATGGGAGAGGAACAAATTGTTATCTCCATTTCAGATACATGCCAACCCTGAAACGGTCTGGTAATGGAAGAGTCTGTTGTCAGACAAGTGCGGATGAGAATGAGTTGTACAACGCAGAATTTTCCGGGTTCTACTTGATGTGAATTTTCGACAAAGGAGTGGAGGAAAGGGAGATGATGGAAACCAACAACATTCCGATCAAAGAAATTGAATACAAGTGTACTGAGAAGTGGGTGATTGGAAGTGAATGCGAGAAACCATGGCATCGGGGACACATCGACGAGGTGGAAGTGAAGTTCCCTGAGACCTCTGTAGACTTGATGCACTCTATCACAGCCGGATGAATGGAGTCTGCACACATTCGGCGTCTGAGCGCTGGACGAAGCTGGGACGGATCTAGGGGTATGCGATTGGGGATGATCTGCATCAAGAACGGTGATTCTGGAGAGATCCAGGAATGCTCTGTTACGAGGCAATGACTGGATACCGGCGACTATCACAGTACTCGCACTATATTTTTGTATCATGTCTAGCAATGCGCCGCTCGGAGCTTGGACACCCGTCATATCAACCCAAGAAAGATGCCCGAGTTGGGGAAGCGCGTCGCGCAAGAGCGAAAAGTTTTCCGAGTCGCTGACCTCGAACTCTTTGAAATTCAACCATCTACCGAATGGGATCAGTCGGAAAAAAATGAGTAGAGGTAAAAAAGGGCCTCGTACAGGTGCTTGGTCAGACTTAGGGGAGACTGGCTTGAATAGTCGTGGGCTTCGAGCTTCTTCAAAACCGAAACACGCGCATACGCAAACAATAAGGGTAGGCAAATTCGCCGAATCTGCTGGTTTATCAAAGACAGGGATCGTAGTTCGTCAGATACCCATCTAAACTTCAGTTGTTGATGCCAGACAGAATCGAATCCATGACTAGGATGATAAGCCAGAGGTTCGATGACCTTACAGATGAGTTCTTCTGGGAGCGAGTTCATGGCGGCTGAAGCCAAGATTCCGGCCCGCCAACGGTCGTAACACATAAACCGCGCACCTTGTTTGCACTTCAACTCTGACCATGGATATTTCCGCCCCAACTGACCTGCTTGCTACATCCGAAAACGTCGAAGATACCTCCGAACTACTTTCCTACGATGAAACCGTTCCATACGAGGAACAACTTCCAACAGGTGCTGAAGCCACGGCACTGGCAAGTCGAATAGGGAACACAAAGGTCTATCTACTTTCAGATTCGTCTGCGCCTACAATGAGGGGCGGCAAGGTGCGCTATAGCCAGTAAAAATCGCGCAGAACGTTCCAATGAATGCCAATTCCAATTATTTTTATCCTCTACCCCAACAAAGCGTAAAAGAGATGGGCAGGAAGAGGAAAACGCGGACGACCTTGAAGAGGACATCGAAATGGAAGGCGGTAAGACCCTCGCTACAACCCTATATCCCAAACGCATACTGAACAATCATTACCAGATCCTACTTTACGCGGAAACGCCCTTCTCCTCACCGGAGCCCCCGTATCTAACCTCCCAACCGCGAGACTTTTCGCCTACGCGACCCACTTTGACTCACACCCCATGGGTCTTGAATGGATAGACGACAATACCTGTATCCTCGTCTTCAAGTCCAAAGCAGCCGCTCGTACCGGCCTCCGACACTTGAGCAAATTATTTGGAGAGGAACCTGACCCGGATGGGTACATCACCGCAAAACCCATTCCCATCGCTTTTTGGCCACCAGAACAACGGATAAACAACAGCCTTCGCAGTGGGGAGGATGCTCAGAGTCAACCTACGATGAAAAGCGTCATAAAGATGCGCTGGGCAAAGGTAGACGATGTGAAGAAGCGAGGGGCAAGAAGCGACTCAGAGTTTTATAGGAAACATGGACGGATGGCGGGGAAGGAGTTGTTCAACGGTCGGGAACTGCCTATGAAGAAGAGAAGGCGGAACGAGGATGATGTGCAGAGTACCGCTCTGCGGAAAGAACAGTTGGACGAGGAACTTAACGAGTTTTTGGCGGAAGGAGAAGCGGAAGATTCAGCGGCTCTTAATCCTCCGTCGCCACCGTCGAAAATGCGGTCGGATTATATCGCCGACGATGGTCGTACCGCGCTCGACGAATCTCTTCCCCCAAAGTTGGATCTTGCCTCTCGTATCATGGCGCCATTGCCTCGGAGAGGTCGAAAACGGCAGGTAGGAGGAGGAGGAGGAGACACTGGCGGCAACGACGGTCTGGAGAAGAGACTCTGGTCGGACAAGGTTGACCTTTCTGATCGCATCGGTTCAGAGAGAGCGTCGTCACAGAATAGTGGGAGACAGGAACGGAATGGAAGACGCACCGGAGGGAATCGAGATCGTCCGAAGAAGACTCAGCAGGAGCTGGATGATGAACTGGATGCCTTTCTTAGAGAGGATTGATTTTTCTTATCTGAAAAAAGACCCCTCACGCAGGGATGTTGTATTTCCATTGTTCGGTATTTCAGGGCCGTACGCTAACATGTTACACTGCTCACTCACTCTTTTCTGGGGGAAATGTACAGATTCGAAACTATGACTATCAGGTGCATGTACAAATAATTTACAGCAAGGATACTACGTATGGCGGCAGACTTTGTGGTCATGGTAATTCAGGTCATGAGCCTCCGTAAAAAGGAATTAAATACGTTAGTTGCGAAGTTTGAAGGAGTTTATAGGTGTTGGTAGTAACCACATCAATGATCATCAAGTACTCTTGTACTCAGGCCTCCATGACTTTGCTCTCGTTGCGAGGTAAATTGGGGTGAATTGCAGAGATGGTTCTCGCTCGATGAATCGTCCCCGCAAACCCGAACCAAATCACTGTCTGAACAGTCGACGCATAGCAGGCAACAACCGCCATGGCCGGATTTCCCAACTCGTGCCACTGAATGGCGGCGAGTAGGACCATAGACGCCACGGAGCCCACAAACCACAGTATACCGAGCAGGTATGCTAGGATGACAGACGGAAGGGCGATGAAGGTGGATGAATGTACTCTGCTCCGAGACACAAGTTCCAATCTATTGGCCTCTGTTAGGTTCTTGTTTCTGCGGTGTTGGATGATGAGCAGAGAGACGAGGTAGAGTAGAGAAGCAAAGGAGATGGAAGGGACGAGAAAGAAGCTAGATACTCCCCCGGTCCATACGGTGGAGACAATTGAGAAAATCATAGCAATGAGAGTGAGGGATAGAGAGAGCCAAGTTAGACAGGCGAGAGTCTTTGGGAGGGCTTTGATCACAAACATGATGATGATGGGCTTTTCCTAGCAAAAGAGCGTATACTTGAGATGCCCTTTATATCTTGACAAATACCATTCCAGTCGGAGAGTAAACGTTAAGCAGTTAGTATAGCCAAGTCTGCGAGGACAAGTCCACCTTAGTTCACAGACGCCCGATAGATGATTGGATTGGCGCAAGAATGACCAAACTCCTCTCCACTACAGCACGGCTGATCTGGACCGTTAAACAAGGAAGACTCAGTCAATCGGTGCTATCAATAGAAAAGCTGTTGAAAGCTGTACTGGAGTGCGGTTTGCCAACCGTATTCGATGAATGGAGACTTCCAAGTAGCTGTATTAAGCCTGAAAGCTGTGAAAGCAGGCTAATTCCGCACATGAAATGAAACTGATCGGATGATAAAGGGAATGCAGTCGAAAACCTGCTGTAAAGGGCGAATTCAATGAGCCTCTTCTGGATGCTTTGGCCGGATAATAGAGAAGAGAAAGCCCGAGGTAAGAAGCCATTGTTCAAGACATTACGAGGTAAGATGTCCATTGGGCCAATCTCGGGCACTCTCTCGCAAACTGCGTAAGTGAGAAATCTGGATGTGAACAACGAAAGTGTATCGAGTAGAGTTTGGTTCCCCTGAAGCGGGGACCTGTTTGCCGAATGTGATGGACCGTCCAGACCAGAGACCAGACGTGAATCTCACTTGGCCTGTTTCCGGCGGGAAAACAAAAGGGTTGAAGTGCAAGGATGCCGCAGCCAAGAGGTGGCGGTTTTGTCGATTACAAATCGGATCGTGAGCGGGCCGGCATCTTGACCATGAAACTTGCTCCCAGAAAGAACTCATCTACAGAACTATTGAATCTCTAGCTTATCATTCTTCCCGGCCTCAAGATGTTCAGTTTAGATTGGTATCCTCCGAATTACTATCACTAGACAAGCGGATTCGGTGAATTTCTCTACCCTTCTTTTTTGCGTATGGATCTGGACTCTGGAGGCGCTCGAAAGCGGCGACTATTCCAACCCGTCTCTGCTAGGTCTTATCAAGCACATTATTTGGGTTGATGCGTCGCCTATGCACTGTTTGACCCGCGCATTAATAGGCGCGATACTTAGCTCCACCAGCACAATAATAGTTCTTAGTCGGAATTTACGATCGTGGTCTCAAGAATTAGATTCGCTGGATTGTTCAAATTTTATGTTCCTTGAGGTGGATTACTGCCGGTCTGGTTATGAACTACAAGAAGAAGACTTTGGGCATCAAGTCTACCGAGGACTTAGGGAACTTCGTTTCGAGCTTGACGACGTTTCCCCTATGCCTTGGTTTTCCGCGTTCTCTTCCAATCACCCCCTTCTCCGTAGACTCGTGTTTAATTTCAACGCCGATCCGAATGTTGGTTTCCATCATCTCCCATTCCTCCAAAAATTCACGTCAAGTGGGATCCGAAATTTCTGGCTTGAGAATAAATTTTTGGCTTGAGAATCTCACCCTCAGCCGCACTCATCTGTCATCAAAGTCTTCCATGACCACACCGTTACAGGGTTGGTACGTGGGTGACAATAACGGTCTATTCTTCTCTCGTTGAAATCCTGGCGCTCATCGGTCGAAGCTCAATTTATTATCGATCTTTCTGGACGGTCATAATTTTGAATATGAGCTGGTACGTTCCATGCCTCGCATTCTGACTTGAAAATCTGACCGATGATACTCTTACATTATCCAGGATGAGCTGATCAACGTTATGGGTCTTTTCCGTTCTCTTCGAGAAATACATTCAACAGGGTTATTCTCCGAGTTCATTATTCGAGAGTCACCATTCACTGAGCCATTATCCGATTTGCTTCGTCCAGTCGATTTGGACACCGTTGCGGTTAAATTCAGTCCAGGGTATGCCAGTATGCATCTCGTATAATATTGGCCGTTTCTTCTCTATAATATCTTTCCCATGCGGAATCGAATTTCCGAGCCCATAGCTACATTTGGGTTTTCCGGCCGGTTCCGGGATGTCGAAAGTAGCGACAGGCGGGCAACTTTCTCGGTGTGGAAGGATGTGGATATTGGAGTGACCCAGTGCCACTTTGTGGGTACCACTACTTGTCCCTCAGAAACTCCTAATTACCTTCACATGGCTGGGTCCATCCGCTCGCTCACCCCTCCCAGCGCTTCGGTTCGATCATGTCCATGTAATTCTGAAGCAGCGGGGACGTCGATATCTTTCTTCTGTGCACGTAAAGGAGAACCACGATATGTGTGTCGGTAATAAAATTTCGCTTCTATCGAATTCTGGACGCCGCATACGTGACGGTGCGGCAAGCGTTCGGCAGAGTTGACAGGATCTTCGTAGCAGAACGGGTTTACGTCCCGGGCGTTGCCGATTCCGATTTTTCCCCCTCATTTTTTCCTCCTTCGCATGGCTAACTGAGGAGGGAAAGGGCTACCGAATTTGGCTTGGAACATATCGTTCAACGAGTTCTGCGCAAGGTGAACCGCATAAACTTATAGGATATTCCCCGAATGCTCTTCATAGCAACCGCTACGTGTATACGGGCTCGCTGGGAAGCAGGTGTTCTTCTGAACGTTGCATGAAGTTTATGCAGGCGACAAATGGCGTAGCAGGACGCCTCGTGGATACAACAATGAACGATAGATGCTTCTATCCTCGAGGCAGATTAGTTCAGTCCAGTCGGTCTAGGTCCATTCAGGTCGTTCATTCTCACCGTAGCCCTACTCAAAACCATTCCTCTTCTAGGCCGCTTTTGACATTTCCAGGAATAGAATATGTTATTTGGGAGTCGATGAGATGAGATGCGAGTCGTCGTTATCTCGACCAAACGTTCGAGTCTTTGCAATTCTCGCCAGTCAAACGTTCATTCCAATGATGAATGATTTCATTACCTACTGTGGACTAGTCTGGCAAAGGTCGATTATTACACTCGACTCGTGCTCATGTTCTTTGTCCATTGGTGGCGTTATGATTTTGGCTGGCCCTTATCCATTTTCACGCTAACAAGCTCGAGCTGAAATTGTGGCCCTAACTTGAAGGTGGTTCGTTCGGTCGGTTGCAAGGACAAAGATACGATTGCTTGCCCCCGATTTCTTTCACAATCACATTCACAATCACATCCACAACGCTCACAAAGGGGAGTGTGAATGTGATGATGATGGATGATTGTGAAAGGGTCTGAAATTAAGAAAGAGGATCGACTGCGGCATGGGAATACACGAAGCTAGTGGCTAGTGATTATAGAGAGAAGCAAATAAGTGTTTTATCAGTCACGCCGCACAAGCCGACATCACTCAATTTTTGGCATTGAACGAACCGCGAACGCGAGGCACGGCTGGATATGGATATATCTTTCATATCTCAAGCTTGAGGCGGCCACGCCTAGCTGGATGCGGTGATCCCGGATGATGCCAAAGACAATCGTGTATGTCCATCCGCAAAGAGGCAAGAAATGAGGCGGCGATATCCACATGTCCTTCCACAGAGGAAAATGTGGCGGATTTGTGGCGCAACACGCTTCCAGAAAGGTATTTTTCCGCAAACCCGGATCCATCTTCGATAAATATATTTTTAAAGAATGGAACGTATGAATCCTAAGGTCGTCGGGAACAGAGAAACCGTGTTTCTGTGGAGAATTATAATCATCTAGATGCGATGAGATAAAGAGACCCTGGGTGAAGGGTATGCGAATGGGTGTGAAAGGATTAGATGGATAATCGAAATCCATAAAGGCCTTTGTCAGAACCATGTTCTATCGAACGCTGCCATCGCAATCATAGGCCCGAAAGACTATACGATTGAACAGATATGTACGGATTAGAGGCGTGGATCTATCACTTGACTCGCCTATCACCTCGAGGACGAACTAAGAGAAATGAACCGGTTCATCTTCTACGGATGAAATATAAATAATAATGTCGATGCGGCGGATGGCGCACCCATCAAAGTCCGTACAGATGTACATAATCGCGATGGGTAGCAGGTCCAGTTGTCGGTTCTACGCGCCTTGACAATCGGATTATGTATCGAATTTATGTATCGAATTTATGACCTTTATTCGGACTGTATCGGCAAGTGCACGTAACGAAACCGCCAAAAACCGGGCGATGTGGTAAAATTATGGGTAAGTGGAAGGTAGCGAGGCGGCGCAGAGGCTCAAGTTACCGTGTGAAAAGTTCACGTGATTGTGGATTTCTCTGACTACACTGAGGCGCGTCTCCTCTTTCCGCGACTCCTCTGCTGATTACCAAGGCCAAGGACGTGACCCGTACAAGTCCATATGGCCAGTTGCCTAATAGCCTCAAATTCATTTCCCCCGAATAAAGGCTAGCTCAATAATATCGATAGCCCGGGGCTACGAGGCCGCATTGAAAATGGTAGAAAGTACGCTCATTCAGCACTCTATTTTGGCATTGCTTATGCGCATGACTTCTCTCTGGTATTTTGTATTCAGCCTAATCTTTCACAGCGCATGTTTCCCAGCTCCTAGTCGATCCCAACTTCTGATTTTTCACGCATTAATGTCCAACTTGAACTTCAACGGCGTCTTACTTTCCTTACTTTCCAGAGGGGGATCACGCAGAAATGCACGTACTAAAGCTCATCATACACCTCCTTCGGCTACGATACTATCGGATGTCTTCGGCTTTCTTACAACACACCCAATCGGAGCATTTCGCTATAGGAGAAGAAGGCGCAATCGGGAGAAGAATGGTCGAGGACTACCCGAAAAGTGTAGCTTTTCGCGGTCTATATACGTGCTGGTGCTGGCACTACGGGCCAGCTGGCCACATTTGCCGTGAATCCGCCGCGTCAGCTGGAAAACGGCCAAACAAGTGAGAAATCGAAAAGTAATTCGACGGCCTTGCGATATTCACGTCGTCAGAGCCAAAAGCGCCGTGTACCTGTGTATCTGTATGTCTTCCAAAGTTGTCTCTTTTTTGTCATTCTCGGCCGGTCTATCGTCGGATTGACATCTTATCTAGGGCCTCTTCAGTCACCTGGCTGCGTTGGGCGTAAACATCCTGATCAAGCGCGAGCCGCCCTTCAGCACCGTAATTGTTCGGTTCTCCTGCATTGGCTGAAACGACAGTAGGTCCCACCCGCTCTGGGTTGGAATTACATTCCCTTGCTGGTACTTTATGTTTTTAGCTCCACCACGGTCCGTATCCCGCCATTGAATACCACAAAAACCTTCCAAAATATCCATGCCCTATCTGCATGTGTGGTTTGTCGCACGAACGGGTAAGTCCTTCCATCTTATGTCTTCTTCACATACTTCCGCTAAATTTAAGGGTGCTTTCATGCCCAGCTCATATCTCTTGAGCTCACGGCATAGAAATTAACTCCTTTGCCTAATGAGTGCTAAAATCGCGATAGGTTATCCGAACTTTCATCTTACCGGTGAAATCTCGAAGACTCCAAAAGCCGTATCGTACCGAGCAGACCCAGACCCGCCCACGTTCCAGTCACTTGAGTCAAGGTTCAAGACTCGGATGAATGGTGAGCTGCCTCGAGGAGGGCGAACCGAACCGGTGAACGCGGGGGAAAGAAAGAAATGATGCCGTAAGTTGGTTCGTTTATGATTTCATCGTGGGTTTCCTTATCTGTCTCCCTTTCTTCACTACGTAGAAGTCGTGGGCAGGTTATATATAAGCCCCACAAGGTTTGGTTGAATGCCCGAATATCCTCCCACTACCACCCGTTGGCTTATACGCTACAACCTGCGTTTCCAATTCTCTGGCATCCACTACTTACTATCGCCGCATCCATCCCCGCAACGTTCTATAGTTGCCCGCTCCATATAATGCCTGTCTCACACCTCAGCGACCTCGGGTCGAGCTGTAACACCGACTACGACTGTAGCTCCAACTGCGAGTTCGACTCCTGTTACATGCCCAATCACTCGATTCGCGTACCTTCGCCTTTGTCTTTGTCTTTGATCTCGGAATCAAAGTTTACAAAGAGCGAGCCACATCACTCCACTTCATTTGCGTCCTCTTTTTCCACTACATCATCATCCTCTTCAGGAGCGTCTACCTCTGGCCATAGAGACGGAAGGAATAGACGGAATTATGGGAGGCGCAGCGAGAGTCGAAGAGAAAGAAATCCGTTCGAACATCGGTGCGAAGAAGAAGAAGAGAACGAGATGGAATTGAGCGACGAAGGCTACGACTCGTACGACGCGTCTCCCCGATACCGATCTTATTCACGACTGCCGCGTCGAACAAGGACTCTTTCCCCTCCACGGTCCCCATTCTTCACTAGCTCTTCCGCAATACCCACCGGCTCATCGCCGTCATTCCCAAACTCGTACTCACTGTCGCATCCCGAAGAGCTCAATGGTGAAGCCGAACCCCCATTCCCTGACTCGAATTCTACAAATGACATCGAACCACAACAACACACCCCCACCTGCAACGAGACCCTCCGACGCCAGTGGCAATCATTTGCACTTAGCGTCCAGTTTGGAGTGTTTCGTACGCGGCGGAGGGTTCGCGGGATGTTCGGAAAGGGGAGGAAGTACTGACGTCGCCCCTCTGCCGTCCTCTCGGCTTACAACGTATATCGTCATTCAACTCGCATCGTTTTTGCTTTCGAATCCCATCCATGCATAGTCGTCATATACCATCTCAAATCTTGCATTTACATTGTCATCTGATAACGCATCCTCTTTTCGTCAGAGCCGGCATCTCATTTCTTCACTGTATCACTTATCACATCCCATTTGTACATGTATTTCGGAGCATGCTCTGCCTTGCGCACATTCTTGCTTCCTTTGTACCTATTACTTATCCTTCGCTGTATCTTTGGCATGACTTATTCGGATTTTTCTTTCTTTTTGGGGGTGTATCAACAGACTTCACATGTAACTTGGATGAACACTTTGGATGGACACTTGTACTACACAGTACTTACACATGCTTCTCTCACGACCTACGACCCATGAACGAAGATTTTTTGAACCAAATGGTCGAATCGGTTCTCTGAAGTCATCAAATGACCAAGTGACTGCGTAAGCTTGTTGAGGATCTGGCTGGAATATTTCTCAAAAACATCGGCGTTTTCTCGCGCTCACCAGGCGCGGTCGAGCATCGTGTCTCTTCGGATCTTTTGTATTCGTCACCATTAACTCCAGGTTTTCTACAAGTGGTGGCGCGTGAAATCTAGAGGATTTTCCAGAGTTTTTTATTGGGTAAAGTTCGTCCACCTTTGACTGTGTGCTGGCAACCAACGAGGAGTCCGAAAGAAGAGGTGTGCATTCTTAGATCTTAACACCTATGAAACCTTGTGCTTCACTTCCTGAGCCTGAGATTACAGATTAAACGTGGGCTCCCTTGTTTCCAAACGGTGTCCCCCAGCACGCTGCTTCCGGGAAGGTTCGGCGGATAACCGTGGGTGCGCCCTGCAGGTTGCCGGGCATTTTATGACATCGAGTAAACTGGCAAGTATTTCTAAGTACGTCAAAGGAAAGCCTGAGGTAAGAACTCGAGACCAAGCATTGACATGCCAATGGTACCCGCCCGTGAACGTTCCAAGCGGGTTTCGGGGCTGTTCAAAGCCGATCTAAGATTATCGGAGGTGTCGGGAGGTATGTCACTACATTCGAATGTCGCTGCAAGTTCCGGGAGACCTTGGCTAGCTTGGTCATGGGTGTGGGGATTGAAGCCCAGGATGTGAAGAGATGAGTACAATTAGCAAAGACCAAGGTCCGGCAGGGTACAAGAACATCCCACGGTAGACCTCGCGCGCCGCAGGAGAACGCTGTGATACACTTTTGGGTAGATCCCAGTGGTTCTGTGCTTTGCAGGCTTGCCTGCAGCGTTCAATACGGATCAACTCGGGTGGTCAAAGCTGGCAACTTCAAGGAATTTAGCGTCTCACTAGACTTATGCAGGCGATCAGGGTCACTAACACTCTTTGCATCTACTAATCCGTTTCATATCTCATCTACCCAGATAATTCGTCCATCCCCAGGTGCCTCCTGGGGTCTCTTGGAATAAACTTGCATTAATTATTACCCAGGGACCAACACGGAAGCTTTTGGCATCCGAAATTCGTGGAATGCTCTTTCTCGTGGCAGAATGAATGCGTTTCCAAGATTCTCCCCCCTCAACAAGCGACCCCAGGGACAAGGAACCCTTTTGTGCGGGATTCAAAGGAGCCTGAGCATGCCCAGCATGCTCTTGTTGTCGACCAAGCTCACCAGACTTCCTACTAAAGCATGTGTTATCTTTCGGGATTTTTACCTTGGAAAGTACAGGTTACTCACCGGAAATGCATACGTGGCCAATATATTCATTCAAGCCTCCGATAAAGTTGCGAATCGCGCGCCGTCTTTTAGTACTGTGATCTAGTGCGTATGGTCACTCGAGCAGGATAGACGTGGACCTAGAGAAACGGCTTTCCGTAGAGAGCTAATGAGCTGCTCGTCGGAATGAGATACCGAATGTTCATCCCATGATGAAACTCGACTCGGCGACCTGGAACTCGGACTCTCCGAGGAGGCGGAAGAGCGCAATGTTTCTGTATCTGGACCACAGGAACTTGGATAGCAGCTTATCTTGTGGTTGAACCGAATTGAATAAGGGGGATAGAGCTTGGCCGCCAATTCGGAGGGTAATTGGGCGGGAGGGTAAGAGACACCGTACTTGACGAGAGCCTCTACCTCTTCCTCTTCCTCTGAATCAGAATCTAAAATCGATTCCGTTGATGCATACCCGGTAAACAAAGCTTCCGGCGAGGGGTTGTGCTCTTGGTACGCCTCTGAATCATCGAAACCAGGAGCTCCTGTCCGAGATAGAGCCATCTGTTCCTTGGTTTGACTCCCGCTCTGTTTCTTCCCTTTCTTTTCCCTACCCGTGGGCCATAAGACGGTGAGTCGTTTCGCGAAAGCCGTCTCATACAAGACATAGAGTGTATTCTTGATTATAGATGCGGCTGCTCTTACTGATTTGAACGTAGAGGCCTGAACCCCATAAGGGGTAGGTGAGTCAGGTGTCATATTAGGCTCGCAGGGCTGAGTCGTTTGCACTGGTCCTTTTGGCAATTTAAAATTCGAAGGGAGATATGCGTAATTGGTTGCTTCATGGAAAACCGAGATTGGATCAGGAATGTCCGAATCGACAGGGTCTGCTTGGACCAAAAAGTCAGGGAGGGGTAATATGGCTTCCTCCGAGACGAATAGTGAGCGCTGTATAGGACGCCGAGGTGGAAACCACGGTCGAGCCTGTATCCCTGACGAGCCGGAGGCTTTCGGAAGTAAATTCGGAATATAATCGGATGTATCCGCGGAAGTAACTGGCTGTGTTGATATTTAACGCTTTGACCTCGCCAATGAAGTGCCGATAGTACGAACCTGCGCCTGACTCCGCGCTCGAGCTAGAAGTAATTCTCTAGTATATCTTTCATTGGCATCATCTCTTTGCTTGTTAAAATCTTGTATCTGGGAGCAGCATTCAATTTTTCCACGCCAGCCAAAAGGCAAAGAGAAACGAACCTCTTCTGATAGTATCGTTGATTGCGATGAAAAGCTTCGCGAAGAGCTAATACTGCGTATACTCAAGCGACTCATTGGCTGTGAGAATAGAGAAGAAGTTAAGAATGGTGTGGACGTCGAAAGTTGAGAAACGGTCGGAACTACGAAATTATATATAGCCCATTGCCAGTGCTTCCAGCGCCGGATAACGACGCCAATGTAGTTGTCAAAGTCGAATCAACGATGAAAAGACAATTAGCAATTATGGTACTGCAATGTATACAGGATGCACGAAAAGACAATAAACAATAAGCGGGATCAATCGCGACCATCAAATCGCGCCGTCGTCGTTTCCAGCCTACCCGAAGTTGCATATAGAGTGACCTCTAGACAAATAAGTCATTCACCTTGGTAAGCTAATGTTGAATGATAGTAAGAGAAATGCCGTACGTCGATGAGAAGCTCGTCTGAATATGATCTTCCGGCTTTCTCTTGGGAGGAGTGTGCACTAGATGGCATTTCGTTCACAATTCGTAATGCTAACAGGCCGAAGTAATCGGAAGAGTAAGGAAATGTATGACGGACGATAATGGGTAAAAGACCGGTGATAGGGATACAAACGTTTCCTTACTTCAAGTTTGACTATAGTACCAAGTCAGGCTTTCACGATGAGATTAGACTCGGAAATTATTCCACGGAAATGAAATCATTTACCTGATTCTGTTGAGGCCATCGTGCAATCTCTGGTCCGAGGATCCTGGAGGAAGGACGTTGCTTTCCTAGTCAAGCTCGCGGTAGGTCTATTCCTGTACTCACGATGCGTAGAAATATCGGCCACTCTGCCGGAGCTTGAAGCTTCAGCTTGATACCACTGACGTCGTAGGAAACCGCGAGCACTAAGAATTTGCGTCATTTGTAGCCTATTCCAAGGCCATTGAAGAGTGGTACCACTTTTGAAAATCGAAGAATGGGGCGATGATGTTGTTCTGATTGTGTGCGCCGCACAGTAGGTAATCCAAGGATATGATCATTATTCAGCCTGGAGAGAATTTCCACACCTTCACCGCTGTTGTAGTTGCGAGACAGATAAGCAAAGCAAAGCGCAGAAGAAACAGAGTCAAGGCGAAGGGATTGACGATAAAATGATAACGAACTTGCCGCGATTCCGGATTACCGTGGAAAGTCATCAAACAAGCTCTTAGTTCTTCTCGAACGTCCAAGCCAGCCCATAGATGTAAGCTTTATTCAAGAGATCTTCAAGTTCGAGCAGACACCGTTGCCACACAACGAGCGGACCGGTTCGTCTGTTCCATATTGCGCTCGAGTCGGCGAGTAAAAAGAAATGATTGGGCAGCGAGTTTGAAGCACGGTGATAAGAATGGATCTTGATAGTGCGGGTATACGCAGTAGCTTGTTCACATCAGGCTTCTCTGAAGGATCGATTGCGTCGGTTTGATATGGTTAACGCAGAAGATGCGGTTTACCGAGGTCTACTGTCCAGCCGTGGAGGCTGATGTTTCCCCAGCATAATTTGAGACGGCGACAGTCTTGTTGCTATCAGACGCGTCACTGACGCAGCATAGTAGTGAGCAGCGCGATATATTCCATCTAAACCAAGGATAAGAGTGTCACTTGAACATTGATCATTCCTGCGCCACTCAGGAGCGATACGAGAGGACTCGCGCGTCCTGGGAGGAGGACTTTATGGTATGGCACCCTTACCTCGAAGCCGGTGTCTATGAGAAAAGGTATCTTGTCGGTTATCTAAAGTCCGTTGAGTAAATCTCGATTCGATGTATGAATTGAACGAACAGTGGGAGAGCATTATGTGCCCGTTGTCAGTGAGCATTTTGAATGGCTGGTTCGTTATCCAATGCAAAACGAACAAGTGGCCGGCTCGAGACCGGCCAGCATATTCTTGGTGAAGGATGTGGTCACTTGCTTGCTTGCCGCAGATGAACTTGAATGGACGTATACGGCTTTAGTCACAATTCGAGGCGTCAAGACCGTCGTTTTTACGTGCCGGTCTTCAATCAGCGCATAGATTTTCTTCGGGCCAAGTTAATATTCTGTGCGAGGCCAGCTATCGTGGCCGCTGCGTGACGTAAGATAAGTGTTTTAACATTCAACGGTTCAACAGTCACTAGTGTCACTGTCAGAAGCGCTGAATCATAGGTGTCAAACGAGCTGGATCAATTGGAGGCGTCAATCTACTAAACATGCCACTGGCATAGAGTTTTGCATATAGAATGTAGAATCCAGAAAAAAATCGAGCAAGGAGCGAGAAAGAGAGACGGTGGCCACTTTTGCTGACAAAACAAATTTAGGGCAGGCCCCAAACCGCCTGCCGGCCAGCGTGTCTTCATTCAGTGCTCCACGACCATCAAACTGTCCTGCCTCGCTCACGCGAAAATGGCACCGACAAATCCTGTGATGCCTGCCCGAAAAGAGGATGCTGAAGTCTGCATTCGTTTGCTCATCCGATACCACAGGCACAAACCCAACTACTACGACTTTCAGCCAGACGGACCACCCATTAACAAATCCAAAGTTCAGCAAGAGATATCCAGACTGAAGCTGCCATACTGTAGAAATGATTCAATCGAAGTTCCCAACGAAGGCAGAGTAAAATGCGAATGGTATTTCGATAAGGGCTCGGCAAGTTTTGTCAGCGTTTTGAACCCTCAATTCTTGCCTTATATTCCCACAGCGAGCTCCAATGGACTTTGCAAACAAGTTTCGGCCAGCGCCAGGTAGTGAACGAGCCAGAGAAATCGATGGGTGGTTCCGGGATTTCTACATGTTCGTCTGTTTAGCCATTTTTTATGACCATGACAACAATCATGATGCACCTCTTGGCTGTCTAGTCACAGAATAACGCTTACATGTAAGGAGAAAGGCAGTACGTACTGTTTTTTATCCTACGTCTTTACTAGGTGGCTGACCGATGTCTTGACACTGACAGATGCACCAAGATTAATCATGAAATATCCAGATAACGGACTTGAAGGGGACCTTATTGAATATAAACCCGCTATCAAGCAGGAAGACGATCACGAACCTTTCACATCAACTCTTTTGAGGAAAGGTTTCTCAGAGCCAAATATAGGATACAAACGTTATCCTGCGCCAACCCGTGTTTGGGGCACACCTACTGTCACTCCTTCCGGCTTGATGGTGAGGAATCTATCTGTGCAGTGTGTTCGGAATACACCGATAAATTCACTTCGCAGAAAATTGGTGAACATTCCCTATCTCAGGATCGCGCTCCGAATAGTAATGGCACCCGGGACCGTTCATCGTCTTTTGCTTCTTGTTCACATAAAATGAATAACGTGATTGATGTCGATTCATATGTCCCTCCGACCAGTCCGATGGCCGTCGTAAAGGATGCTGGTAACAGACAAGGCTCGAAGGTCACAGTGAAACGTGAAGAGGTCGATGATCTCAGCGTACTATGGTCGCCGCATAATAAGCGAACTCGCTGGGACGAGGAAGGCGACCCATACGTGCGTGCGTCCAAACGATTTCGTTCGAGAACGCCTCCCCCTCCATGGCCTGGCTCGAAATCTTCACACCCGCCGAAAGGACCTCGATATATAGCAGGAGAATCAAAGCAGAAAGAGGATCATTCTGAACGTGCCTTCTCCCCGGACCAACGTCGCGAATCGACGTTTTCATCTCGATACGATTATCATTCCCGTACTGAGGACGATGCCCGTTCTCGCCCGCATGGACCTCGATGGCCGAGATCTCCTCCTCGATCTCCATATCCAAGATCAGAGTCGCTTAAAAATGTGTCTCTTCCCGAGCCCGTGCGCAATGGGTCTTACGCTGGCCCATTCATTCATCCATCTCGAGCGAGCAACATGATACAGTCACCGACTGCATCTAAACCAGCGATCAGTACCGATCAGCCACAGGATAAACCTCTGAACGCAGTCGAGACTAGTGAGAAAACTGAGTCCACGTTAAATTCTGCTGATATCACGGCACTAATCACAACGCTGCATGCGTCCAAGGCATTCTCGTCTTCACTTTCGTCGGCTTCTTTGCCCACTGATGGTAAAACGAATTCTACTAATGTTACTGCATCAGAACCCTCGTCTACCACAGCGACGTCTTTTCCAACAATTTCTAATTCTAACGCTTCGTTATCTGCGTCGAATTTGTCGCAGACTCCGATTGTACCTATACCTGTACCACCAGCTCCAAGTCATGTCGTTGAATCCAAGCCGCTGACTGCTCCTTTGTCGGCGGGAGCAGCCCCTGCACTTCCTGCGCAGCCTCCGTTCGAGCAATATCCGTACTTTCATTATGGTTATCCAATGTATCCCCCATATCCATATCCGTATGGGTATCCTCCTCCGAATGTATACTCCCCGGCTCCGCCGCTGTCTGGACTTTTAGCAACAATGATACCGAATGTTCCTGCTGTAGCTCCTGTTTCCCCGATGACCTCTAATTCGGCGTCCACGATCATGGGAAAGGATAACGAGCCTCTGATACGTGTTAAAGAAGAGCCAACTGATGGTTGGCCTTCCTTGTCTTCTTCTATCGATCGTCCCGAGGCCACGACCACGACCACCGCACAGAAGAGTTATGGCGGTGAAACAAGTTCGGCGCGAATGCTCGACATACGAACAGAGCTTGTGAAATTGAGAAAGGAGATTCGTGAGCGAGCAAAGAGGGAAAAACGATTGGTAGAGGAACTTGCAGAGCTGAACGAGAAGTACAAGGTTGACTTTGTGCTGGGTGAGGTAGAGGAGGTGGACGTTGGAAAACTTGGACTCGTATCAGGCCTTGATACGAAAGACGGCGACGAGGAAGATGGCGATAGTGATGTGATGGAAAGGCCTGGTCTGAGTGCTACTGAGACGGGTAGGATCATTTTCCTGGCGATTTTTTTTTCTTTCTTTGGCGCTTTGCTGATAATCTCTCTTTTTTCTAAATCAGAACTTCAAACCAATTTGCTGATATTGCAAGCCCAACTTTCGAGTGAACGTAGTGGGCGGAGGAAGGCTGACCAAGATCGACGAGATGCAGAGCATGCGAAACGAGAAGCTGAACATGCAAAGGACGAAGCTGAACATAGACGGTCCGAAGCTGAGCGCGCTCTGCGAGAGGCCGAGCTACGCTGCCGAGACGTTGAACGTGCTAAAGAAGAGCTCGAGCATGCCACGAAGGAAGCGGAACATGCGCATCGAGAAGCGGTCGATAGACGACGGGAAGCCGAGCAGTTGAGAAGAGACGCGGAGCATGCGAGAAGAGAAGCCGAGGAGCAGAGGAAATATGCAGAGAAGGGTAAGAGGGGTGCCGACTATACCAAGCGAGAAATCGAGGACCGATATCGGGAAGCGGAGCAAACTAAACGAGATGTGGAGTACTCAAAGAATAAGTTGGAGGAACAGCTAGCGCAAGCTGAATCTGCAAGAAAGGAAGCTGATAGACGTAGGTGGGCGGCGGAAGCGATAGTTGAAGACGTGAGTATTTTACTTGCTTTTTCCTTCCTGCCTTTGAGACTAGAGACTCAAAGAAAAGTAATAGATCAAGCGGGAATGCAGGGAACCCTTTATCGTACCCGCGTTGTTGGACGCCTTTCTCAACCTCTCGAACCTTTCGAATAAGACGGCTGGGGGACCACCACTCGGAGCGGGAAGCTCCAATTCGACCACGTAGGCAGGCTAGATGGATTTTTTTCTTGTTGTTTTTCTTCCGGGTAGTCGATATTCTACCGTAACATGTTTGGGGGTACACATACACATAGCATGAGTCCATAGCATCGAACGAGACCCCCGTGTATTTTTATCATTTGTACATAGTTCAGCTCAAGAAACGGAGGAGTCATCCTTCCACCCTTAAGTAATCTACTTTCTTTTAAACTTCAGAACAGATATTTGGGAGAAAGTTGCGAGAGATATATATAGAGATAGAGACAGAGCTTGACTAGAGGTATACAAGTACAATCGGATCAGATATCAAAAGAAAGAAAGAAAACGAAAACAAAAGAGACAAGTGATATAAATACCAAAACCATAAGACAAAGCGTCTCCACAGGAAAAAAAGAAAACTGGTAAACTAGCTGAGATATATATAAGATCCAAGAAATGGGATACCATAAGAGAGAGTAATATACTAGGTTTACACAAATCAATCTATGCTTCAAAAAAAAAAAAAAGCAAAAAAGAGAACAAACAATAGAGAGAAGGGGGTGGGGGTGGAGGGTAGAAGGGGGCAGTAGTGATAACACAGGGGGATGGGAAGGGGGAGGGGGGTGTATTTTAATTATAACCATGCAAGAGGGAGTGGATGGATGGAGAGGACGATAAGGGTAAACGGGGGCTATATAGACAGGAAGCAAAGACCGAGGGGGGAGAGGCAAATCAATCACACACAAGAACAGTACTTTTGAACAGACGGACAGGGAAACAGACAGAATCAGTATACAGACACAAGCGAAGGGCGATGGTAGAGGAGAGAGAGATAAAAGTGGGGCCGGCAAAGGGAGCGAAGATACAGGAAAAGGAAGAATGTTCGGATCCACAAGGCAAACATCAAAAATCAACCGCCCGTCCTTCCACGTTTCCTCGTGGTCCTTTTTGCAGCAGGCGCTTGCGCGTCGTTAGCCGTAGGTCCCGCATCTGACGACGATGACGCTTGTTTCCTCTTCAAGGAAGCAGGCGTCATCGCAGGTGTATTATGTGTAGAATTCGGATTGGACGAAGACGCAGCGGTAGATGATGAGCTATTTGCGCCTCCGCCTCCACTAGCGCTAGAACCACTCGTCCCCTGCTGGGCTTGGGGTATCGTTTTGTGTGGTTTCCGAGGCGAGCTGTTTGCTGAAGGAGAGGCATTTTGAGTCCGAGGGGAAGAAATCATCGTCGATGGTGTTTGCTGCGCAGAAGAAGGGTTGGTCACAGATGGAGGAGCGCTGGAATACAATGTTATTGGACTGCCGATGCCATTCGCGGAAGGGAAGGAGTTTGGACCTAAGGGTCCACCGCCGAACTGAGATGGAGATGAATTGAGGTTTGGATTATTGCCATTGTTACCCGGACCATGGCCATACCCTGGGGCACCATTGAGCGTTGGGGCTGAGGGCAGTTGGGTCATAGGCGTCGACTCTCGTATCTTTTGAGCCATCCGAGCAAGAGCATCTAGAGGCAAGCGAGAGAAAGAGAGAGAGACAAAACACACGCATACTGTCGGCATCTGTCCCACTCATAAATTTTGGTAGAAGCGCACCTATAGGTCCCAGCTCATGTTCATTCGAAAACGCAATCAGATCCGTCATCGACGCCACACTCTCCGCTAATTCCAAACATCGCATCGTAGCCTGGGGTATCCCAAACGCATTCACAGGCTCTCCAGGTATAAATCCCTTTTCAATCATCACCCTCGGCTCTTCCCACTTTCTCTCATCCTCTTGATCTCCTGAATTCGACTCGTCAGTGCCGCCGCCGCCGCCGCCAGACGCAGCAGTACCATTCATAGCTGGAGATGACATGCTTCCTCCCGCTGCAGCAGAAATCGCCCCAGCCGCAGCCGCAGGCGCACCAGGCGGAACATTCCTCACCCTCGGCGTTTTCGGACTCTCAATACTCCTCGGTCCCATGATACTCTCCAGCGCAATATACTTGTCATGATAACTCGCATCGAACTGGAAATCTTCAAACTTGAGAAGCATATTCGGCGGCTGAGCGATCGATCCCGGTGCATGAGGCGGTCCAGCCGTGACGACGACATGCACAGTGAGTGGACCGCGGAGAGCGACTGTATACCCATTGTTGTATTTGTATGTCCACACGGCTGTTACGCATTCGACTATGGCATGGCCATATGCGTATAGCCGTTCTCGGGCACCGTCCAGAGTGAGTGTCATTGATTTAACTCCCGATTGAGTCGTCACTAGGAGAAAACGGGGTAGGATGGGAACCCCAATTTCTGGAAGAAAAAAAAGAAAGTGTACAGTCAGCCTTAGAAGATCTCTAAAAAAACGAACAGACAGAAAGAAAATAGACGGACCAAAAGGCTTCGCCTCATTCCTCTGATTATCCCTCCACAAAGTAAACCTCATAATAGCCTTGGGAGTAAAGTACTCTCTGATCAATTCATTCCACCACGAAAGCTGATGCTTCTGTTTACTCTCGCTCGCCAGATTCCCACTGAATTGTAATAGCCGTATGAGACCTTGACCATGTCCGAGAGCCGTTGGGGAACTGTATTCACATTTTAAAAAAAAGTAAAAAAAAGAAAGGGTTAAAATTGAGTTCAATTTTTTTAACCATCGTTTTTTGTTATAAAAAAAAAGGATTTGGACGAGGAGGAAGGTAAGGAAAGAGGCAAAGACTCACATATTGGCATTGGGAGGTGGCGGTCTCATTATCGGCGGCATTCCCGGCATGGGACCACCCGACGGCTGAATAGGAATCCCACCCGACACCGGTCCACCACCAGGAAGTAACCTCCCAGTCTGTATAGGCCCATGTCCATCAGGACTATGACTATTATGATTATTCAGATTATTATTCGGATTATTCGGATTTGGTATCGCGCCCGGAGGTGTTAGCGCTCCCGGAGATGTTAATGAATCTAGTTGCTGCTGTTGATGTTGATGTTGCTGCTGCTGCTGCTGCTGTTGACCAGCTGGCCCTGGAGGAAGTGAGAGATGATGTGGTCCCGGTCCCAAATGGGATGATGGACCACCGCCTGAGGATGGAGGTCCAGATGTAGATGATAAGGGGAGATGAGAAGAAAGAGAGGGAGGAGGTAATCCACCACCTGATAGTGGGGGTTGCGATGGATGAGGACCCATAGAATGAGGTGGTCGTGGAGCTATATGAGCTAATGAGGGTCCAGCACCTGGCAGGAGTCCTCCACCAGAGGACTGCGGCCGCGCCTGCTGATGTGGCGGTAGGGAAGCCTGAGATAGTGGTGGCTGTGACTGGGGATTTCCAGACTGCTGCGATGGTCCTGTCTGGGATCCGCGGCCGCCGTTCCCAGGAATGGGTCCTCCTCCTGGGTGAAGATGTGGCCGAGGTTGAGTCGAAGTTGCTCGGGAAGGTGAACGTGCGAGCTGGGCTGCAGGATTATGATTTTGGGAATGGGGTCTGTTGGGCGAATGGCCTGAAGGAGGATAGAGGTTGTTGATGTCATTTGGATGAGGGGAGTGGTGTTGTTGCATCGAGGTTTGTTGTGAGGGATGGCCGAAGGGATGGTTAGGATTCATAGGTGATGCCTGTTGTGAGGAGGGGCGTGGGGGGCCAGAAGGAGGATGCATGCCGAAATGATTATTGCCACCAAAATTATCACCGGACATGGGTCCATCCATGCTGTTTGGCTGCATCTGTCGAAGCTGGTCAACGGGAGTAAGATTAAAGTGCATCTGCCGATTCGGTGTCCCGTTTTGTGAGCCGCCCATGGTAGGTAACGATTGCGAGTCAATCATCATACCGGCCGAATTTGGAGGAGTAGATGGGACAGTATATTGGCCGTTGTTCCCTGTGGATATGGGTATTACGCCTGCTCCTGGTATGCCCATGCCCGAATTTGCAACGGAGCGATTGCCGACTACACCGCCTGGTCCAGGACCGGGACCCGAGGGAAATGGACCTCTCCAAAATTATTGAACATGTCTGGAGTCGATCTCCGCATGGGTTGTGGTGGTCCTGGACCCATGTTGTGATTCATGGCTGGATGTGGACCTACAAAAAAAGATAAGGTTTCGATACGTTGCAAACGAGTGATGTTTGCGTACCGGAAATGTTTTGAAAGCTACTGTTGGGCATTCCACCGCCAGAAAGGCCGCCTAGTGGGGTAGACTGCGACAAGCTGTTCATGACAGGCATAGTTCCGTTCCGGGAACCAGGCCAGGACCAGATCGATTCAAGCCCATACCTCCCATATCTGCGCCAGCAGGCCCTGTGAGCTGAGGTCTGAGCTGATTTTGTTGCTGGGGGTTTCTGAGAGAATTAGGGATACCGGCTTGGGGCATACCACCCATGTTCATCGGCCCCTGCTGCATGCCAGGCATATGTCCGCCCATTCCACCTGGATTCATCTGAGGCTGAGAAGCCACTCTACGCACGGCTGGACCACCTCCACCCTGTGGCATCATATTACCCGAAAAGTTGATGCCCTGCATTTGTTGACCGCCAGGATGATTTACATTGGCATTCATCGGAGGCTGATTTTGACCTGGCCGCATGCTCATTCCTCCTGGACGACCAGGGATAAAGCCCGGCTGCTGAGCAAATCTCATGTTTGGATTAGGCATTGGATTGGAATTTGGGGGGCCTGGCTGGGGATTGTTGTTGAGAAATGGAGGCCCGGCTATAGTGAGCAAGGGCTGAGGCATGCCAGCTTGAGGTTGTCTGAGCATTTCTGGACGATTATTCATGGACTACGAGGTCGCAAATAAAGGATTTTGTGAGCCAGCGAGCGCATAGACCGTTTGCCGAGCCCTAAAAAAAGGGCGGGGGGTTAGGCGACGGCTGATCGGCGGTGAGCACGGTGAGCACGATGAGTGCTGTTTGAGGTCTTCGGTGGTCGCAAAAGGGACGACCTTTTTTCGCCGTCTCTGCTGGCCAAGACGGAAAGCAGAGCGTAGAGTGGAAGGGAGAGGGTTTAAGCTGGACTGTGTGAGCACAGTTCAACAACGGGCTTCCCCACGTGTCCTTCCCAAATTCGGCCAGCGTCTTGGTGCCATGGTCAGAAAACTCAAGTATCACGAACAGAAATTACTGAAAAAAGTTGATTTCCTCAATGTACGTTTTGCTTTCAGCATTATTATTATTATCTGGCTAAAGCTTCGCAGTGGAAACAAGATGCAAATTTACGGGAAATCAAGGTCATGCGCCGGTACCATATCCAGGATAGGGATCATTACCACCAGTGCGTTTTTCAGCTCCCTCCCCCCCACCTACAGCTTATGAGCTGATATTAACAATCCACAGATACAACAAACTTTGCGGCTCTCTGCGCTCCTTTGCCCACCGCGTCTCTCTTCTTCCCGCTCAAGACCCTTTTCGGGCAAAGATGGAAGCTCAGATCCTCTCAAAACTATACGACATGGGTGTTCTAAACTCCACTGCAAAGCTTTCAGATGTAGATAAGCTTACCGTCGCAGCTTTTTGTCGTAGACGCCTCGCCGTTTTCATGTGTATGTCAAAAATGGCGGAAACCGTCAGTGCGGTAAGAATTATATTTTGTTTTTTTCGTGTTCTAGACAAACCTAAAACTGCGCCCAAAGGCTGCAAAGTTCATTGAACAAGGTCACGTCCGCGTAGGTCCCGATACGATTACTGATCCAGCATATCTGGTTACGAGGCAAGTTTCCCTTTCCAGAAGCCTTGTTCGTAATTCTTAACCTCTCACCCTTTCAAGGCGTATGGAAGACTTTGTCACCTGGGTCGATACATCCAAACTCAAGAGGTCGATCATGAACTACAACGACGAGGTACAACGCGTTTAAACTCTATCCAAAAACTCCTTCAACTTGCTGACATATTTTCTTCTGCCCAGCTGGATGATTACGACCTACTCTAAAAGAAAACAACGCCTTTTGATAGGGCTCGACTCCCTAACGTCGTTCAACCCGACCTGATAATCTTCCAGCTACGTCGGGCGTCATACACGCTACCTAGAATCCTACCCCTCCTTTTCAGCCGACCAAAAACTCAGCACTCGACCGCAATAGCGCTCTTCTCTTCCCCAAAAATGCCCTCGGAGTTACATCCATCGTTCAATGTAGGACAAAAACCACATAAAAGCTTTATCGCAAGTGAGGATCTCTATCCGATCCTCTTTTTCTTCTTTCTGTTTCTTTTTTTTCGGAGGGGGGAGGACTCATCTGCCTCCTTGCGTTGGCTGTGTAGATGTATGTTGCATGTTTCACATCTAAACGTCTAATCCATACCATACAAAGCCTAATTGCATGTGGACGTGGCTAGCTCAAAACATCCATCTGTGCTTTTTTGACAAGTCAGCGAGCGAGCCACTCAGCGATCCGCGATCCGCAATTTCTTTGATGGATTACCATAGCTTTCCTCGATGTTCTGCGAAGGCAGTGTAGGCAGTGCACAAGTATTGTATAGTAGGACTGGGGAATGTTACCAGTCCAAAATCATCGATCTCCGAGCCGAGACCATGCAAGTGAGCTGCCAGCTCGACTCATCATTCAATTCTTCGTGTCCCCGAGAGTCATGATCAGATATTTCCTTTGCTTTTGTTTTGTTTTCCATTCAATCTGCCGCGCACGTATTGGCCCGTAGCAAAAAAAAAAAGACAAGTGCGTGGTATATGGAAATGATAGACAAGTCCAGCAGGAAGCCAGGTATATAGAATACAGACCGTCAGTAATCGTAAACAAAAAAGAAAAAGAAACCATCGCCTGCAGCCTATATCCCCTCCTTAACTTAGTTGTCTAAGCCTGAGCAAGCCCCTCCCACCTCCTCCCCTCACCTTCAGCCCGCTTAACCATCTCCTGCAGCTGTCCCTCCCTATTCGATAGCCTCGTCTCCATCCCAAGTACCAATAGCCGAACCTTCTCGATATGGGCCGCAAGCGCTGCAGAGTCTTGGCCGTCGCCCCCAGGTGGTGAGGCTGGGTTTTGCGCAGGCGATGACTTGTTCGGAGATGAGCCTACAGGACCGGTCATACTGGATGCCGTATTTGATCGTTGATGGAAGGTTGAAGAGCGACCAACGGTACCTACAGCGGCAGGAACACCCGGAGATATGTCCAATGTGTCCTTTGTATGGGAATAGGTCAACACAAAGGACGTCCTCCCAAGTAGACCGCACTCATCACTTACTTGCCAATTATCACCGGCTAGCCTCGCCAGCTCTCTTTCCAGCATCTTTTCACGGATTTTCATTCTATAGACACACACATAAATTGGTTAGACATGTATTTGAAAAACAGTTTTAGCCCTCCCCACGATGATGGGTGGGTGTGTGCAGTCAACGTGCCATCGCTGCGCATTTGAACGCACAACATGCCAAACGAATGTACGAACCTCTCTATTTCCCCCATACATCTCTCATTTTCCCGTTGTGTCCCTTGCAGAAGTAGCTCCAGATCCTTATATTCTCGTTCCAGCGCTTGAACATGCTCTATCGGCGGACGGAGCGTCAATTGCGATTGGAGAAGAGACAAGTTGGTTTTCAGCTTTACAAAAAAAAAATAAAATAGAGAACAATCAATGTTATCAGTCTTTAAACACAAAGCGAAACAGAGGCGAAAAGCTTACCCGGTCACACTCGCGATCCTTTTCCAACAACTGTCTTCTCAACACATCGGCGTCAGTTTCATCTCCCTCACGAAGAACACCCAAATCGTCTGCATGAAGTGCCAGTTGGTATCCTGCGCCACCAACAGTTCCGAATTGGCTGGTGTTGCCCAAGGACTCTCGAGTACGGTGGCGAACTGATTGTGCCCTACGCATCTCGTTTGACTGGGGTTTCTTTGTTTGGCTTTATCGAGTAAACGGATCTTTTCTTGAGGTCGATTTTACAGGCGTAATTCCTGGTCTGTGTGCAGAGGAGGCTGATAGTGTAACAACACAATTGAGATGCTGATGGTTTTGAAGCAACAGATGCAAGCGGCGGTTGGCAACGCACGGGATCGCGTGGCAAACGGCACGTGTATGATTCGCCTTCAATATTGAATTTTGGAAGATGCCATCTTCAGATATCCTGGAGGGTGCTTTGTTGACCCTTGTTCTTTCCTTCCTTATTGCAAAACCAAGAAAAATCAGAATGCATTTTTCGCTAACATCGGACGAGGTAAATGAACAGATTACATCGTTCTATATCATATCAAATCGTAACGAGATTCGTTCCACATTAGAAAAGCCTCAAATCCACCCAACAATGATAGACGGCGATCTTTCGCGATCTCAAACTCCTTCCGCTCACACTCCACATCCTCCCCATCATGCCCTTCGTTAGGTACCGCAAATTCGACCTCCACAGAACTCCAAAGGTCTAAATATGGCTGTATAATGATCTGGAACCGCCTGAGTTCCGCGAACCAATCAGTACCTCGATCCACAAATATTTCCGGGTCATCCACCGTCCAACTCGCATCAAATGCTGATGAAACTCAGAGCCTTCTTCTTCCTCTTCTATGTGCGGAGAATGCCACATATCGATGGTGAGAGAGTGTAAACGGGGAAACATTGCGTGCTCAGAGAGTAGTGCCTCAATTAGCTGCACATAGGTCGGCGCGTCGATAATCACCGTCAGTTCAACGATGGATGAGCACCGCATGAAGAACTGTACGAGTTGAGAGACTAGAAGGTTAGCGTTCAGATCCTCCAATTCAGTACATTTGATTTCTACAATACGTGCATTGGGGAGAAGCACGCCAGTCCATGCATCCATAGAATCGGCGACCAAAGATACTTCATCAAGACAGGAATAAGTCCATTCGTCAATCCCCGGTATCGAGTACCCTCGGATAGAAGTCGTCGAAAGCGATTTAAGGGTAGGGAAGGAGGCCAGAAACGCAGCAAGCGTAAAGTGATTAATGTCAAGGTTTGTAACGCGCAACACTGTCAGCCGAGAGAATCCATAGCTAACACGAGGTTCCCAAGACATTCGCGGGGCAATGAAAGTTTGCAATTTGGGAAACTCAAATAGCGAAAAGAGTTCTTTGGTGTCGTCGTGGGAATAGACCTCCAAGGCACCTATCTCAAGATAGGTAAGATTCGGGAATGGTGTTTCGGCCTTCATTGTCTGGAGAGGTTGATCATGATCCTTCAAGTCGCCAAGTAAAGTAGCCGCAGGCCCTCCATCGCCCTCGAACAACAACGACAACCCATCGATATTGTCAATGAGACTTGGAGGCGGCGGTTGAAATAAACGACTCGCGTGACGCAACCAACCCAGATGAGTGTCGAGAATGGCATGAGACCATCGTCTTGATAAGGGAAGCAGTGCATCGAAAGCACGCCACTGTTCTTCATCCCACGAGCTATCCGCAACTTTGATTTTGAGAGGAATATCACCCGAACGCTGAACCATAAATCCCGTGAAGAGATCGATAGTCCTCAGTAACTGTGTGTAAAAGCTACCGAAGGGCGTGACAACCAGCGACGCCCAGAGAGTAGGATCTTGGATAACCACCTGGCGCCAATAAGAGCAAACCCAGCTCAACTTCATGGGATAACATTGGATTTTTAGTTTCGGTCTCGAAATGGCACACATGGCGTACTCGACTTGGGAAAAGACATGAAGACGAAATATGAGCGTCAAAATATCTGGAGGAAGTTTTCGAACGGGCGACAAAACGGCTTTTGCAAATGACTCTGCCTTCTGAAGCGTATCGCACAGCTGCTGTAGCTGCTCAGCAGCACGGCGCATTTGGACCAGGTTGGTATGAAATGACGAGGTATCATTGAGGATATCTGCGACCTGCGATAAATCAGAAGGAACATATCCCTGTCTGAGTTGGTTCGATGCCGAGTCAATGAATATGTTCAGACTCGATACAGCTGGATTCGTGGTGTCATCAATTTGGGCCGAAAGAGCGTCGAGTGAAACTGTCAAGTTTTGGTTCGGTGTGTGCATCCTACAGACTTTCCAAGGGCCTCAGAGACGGAACTTTGAGGAAGACGCTCGACAAACCTGGGAGGTAAAGGATGACTTGGCCGCGACAAGCACACGGGTGTAGACTGTCATTGTCAAAAGCAGAGCAGCGCGCTGATCATCAAGTCGACGACGTCTTGAAGCCGAGCGGTCCGGTGTTCCGGTGTTCATTAACGCTCAATTAGAGGATAAGTTTTCTGGAAAACCAAACAGTCATACATATATCTCGTACTAGAAAAATATCCACATGTAGAGTACATCATTTTCCTGAAGCGAAAACCATACATAGAGAGCACCTCTCCAAACCTGAAGCAATACAAGCTTCTCCTCGGGCGTATGATAGTGACAGCTCCTGCCAGTGGTCACTGTATCCAAGTCATTTTATGACGTTTCAACTGCCCAGTGACCTTTCGGTCACCACCACTGATGCATAGCTGGCCCTCCAGACGCAAATCGTAGGACTTATCAGGTAGGTAAATTTTCTCCGTGATGGAAATTCCCTCTAGGAAGAGAACAGCCAGTGCAATACGAAATACACACTGGCGCACTCCAAACTCTACTTGATCCCCAAAAGCGTTGAAAGTGAGTTTAGAGTCAACTCGGACGGCTGCCGAACAAGCGAGAATAGGTTAGTCGACTGTATTGTTCGGAGAGAGCGAAAACGAGAAAAGACGTTGACCAAATCATCCTAGATGCAAATTGTCTGTTATTGGCAAGACGAGACGCAAGGTGTAGTACATACCAAATCGTACTCGAGGTCAAGCTCAGGCTCGTCATGTCGCGTCATTCTAAAACGGATGATTAATGAATCAATGTTTGGAAACGACGTGCTGATGAGCGACAGGGTTTCAATCGAAGACGACTGAATGAACACTGTTACTTGGGATACCCGCCAATCCTGGAACAGCATAGCGGGAGAAGAAAGAGAGGCCGATGAAGGAGGAGCGCGAGTGAGAACGAGTTGTTCGAGCCTGAATTTGTTGCGTCCCAGTTGACGTGACATTTCAGCAAAGGAGTGGAGGAAAGGAAGACTCGGATGGTACTCTGTGCCATAATTGAGCACAAGCCTGCTAAGAAGTGGATGATTGCTGGCAAATACAGGAAACCATGCCATCGATGAAAGATGATTCTGGAGGTCAAGTGTCCTCACACCTCGATAGATTTGATGCTGAAAGTGTTCCTCGTCAAAACTGTTTACTTGGAGGGTAATGATTTGAATGCAAAGCGAAGCTAGCGAGTCGGCTCTGATAGGATCTCTGAAACAATCACCGTTAAGGACAACAATTTTGGATAGATCCAGAGCGGCTATGTCACTCGGCAACGAAGAGAATTGGGCGACCAAGACCGTGGCCATGGAGCCATAGTTATATATTGTGTTGAGCAGCTCGCCGCTTAGAGTGCCTACACTCGTCAGATCAACGCAGGAAAGGTATTTGAATTTGGAGAGCAATTCGCGAATGACCGAGAAGTTTTCAAAGTCGCTGAATCTACAATCCGAGCTAAAAATCAACTGCCTACGAAATGAGATCAGCCAATAGGACAAGTAGATAAGGATGTTCTCGACGTGCCTGACAACATCCACTAGAGGCGAGTCGAAACAGAGGTGGTCCTCGAGCCATTCCAGACCGCGACACGCACAGATGCGAACAAGAAGGGTAGGCAGATTCGCCGCATTTGCTTGTCTACCAGAGACAGGGACCGTAGCTGAGAAGTTACGCGTTTGACCTGAAAATCTGAGGGCAAATCTTGAGAATAGGCCGGAAGGTAAGCGAGGGATTCAATGATCTGGCGGAGCAGCTCTTCGGGCACTGACGCAAGCTGGGACATCGTTGAACGCTGAAGGAAGCAAATTAATTCCCGGGCCGGCATCACCGTTTTTTAGGATACTTATATGGAGTACAAACAAACGAGAGCCAAAGCCTATACGACAACGTCCATGGTCAGAAAAGGCATTATTAGTTCACCCTAATATCAACTAACTATTTGTGTTCAAACAGTACTAATGTCAACGAGACTCATTGGCCAGCCAATGGAGTCAGTCGTTTGATGTGACCCAACCCGAACGCGGAATACCGCCTCAACTCTTCCTCGGATGCAGTATCTACCATCTCAGCTGTCATGTCTTGTGCATTAGAAGCATCAGCTGCGCCCGGAAAGGTGGGCTCAGTCGATGCTCAAAATCAACAAAAAAACCTTTCATCCCTCCCATACTGCAGATTGACAAAGGGAGTCGCTGGCGACAGAAGCAACGCAAGAGTCGCCGAAAACGAAGGTGTAGGTAGTAGCGAAGGTGTGGCTGGAAGCGAAGGTGTCGGTGGTGGCAAAGGCAGTGCGTGTAGGAGGAAGTTGCCGGAAGCGAGGTCGATAGAGCCATGAACGAAGGAGATGCAAATGAAAGAGGCTCTACAGAGCTCCAGAACGAGTCATCTTGAGCTGTAGTAGGCTGCTTGGTCTGTATCAAACATAGCCTGGCCCTTGATCAAGAGAGAAAGATAAAGTCGAAGTGATTCCATTGAACCCCATAACGAAGAGCAGATGCGGTGGAATGAGGCAGATCAAAGTCGTGATTCACCACGCTATGTTCTTCGTCGAATGTGTTTGCAGGTGAAGCAGTCGCAACAGGGGAAGTGGGGGCATCAGGTCCGGAAGGCAAATAAAGTCCAGGATTCGCTGAGCTAGGTTCTTCATCGGAGATGACAGGCGAAGAAGTCGCGTCAGAACTCTTGACTGCCTTGCGTGCGCAATTGTCTTTTTTTTTTTTTTTTCACGGTTTCAATAACAGGTTCCCGCGACGATCGATAATGGTCAGCGATTCGAAGATGATTGAGCTCCTTGTGAGCGTCGATGGTGAACTTGAATTTCCCTTCAAGTAAGTGAGGTCCACTGGAATCATTGTAATGATCCTTCTTGCACTTTGGCTTACACTCGGCGTTGCAGTGGTTGATCGGACACTCGATGAGCAAGTATCCGGGTGAAGTAAAGTGTCCAGCAGGCAAGTGTGCCAACGGGGGGAAACCGAAATCGTCCAACTAGAACATGTCAGAAAAAGGATTCACTGAGCAAAACATCACTTACTAGAGCTGCTGTTGCCTGGCCGTCAGAGTCTGCTTTGCGGTCAAAGCAGAGAGAACAAGATAAACGTGTAGTGGAGACGCGAGCACCAGCAATCTCGGATGAGACGTCCCACTGATGAAATCATCAGGATAATTCAAAGTGTAGACAACGTTTCGAACCCACCGTTCATGTGTATATCAATCTGCATGTTATAAGAGTCTCAGTTCTACTTGATGGACGGGAAAACTTTCGTGACAGATACGACAATGAAACGCTTCCTTTTCCTGACAAGAATATGTTGGGCGTAGTGATCTCCGTAGTTCTTCTCTCTCCTGGGTAAGCTAACTACTTGGGACACTGCTGGTTTCTAACGATGACGTCTCTTGCCAGCAGACTGAGATACAGCCGACCCAGAAGCAGCCGAGGACTCGACGAGAACAAGTGGCTATATTATCAGGAATGTCAGAATTCGAAGTAGTTGCAATGGTGGTAAGAGGGACTGCAAGTATAAATTATGTAATACTTATACAAGAAACTTTCGACGTTCACAAGCGACTACTAATATGTTCACTATCGAACCGACTCCTCCAATCCTCGAATCCCTTGAATGGAACCTCGCCACATAAACGTCTTGTAATCTTCTGCAGCTCATCAATAGACTGTAAAAAGATGCATCAGTGGTCAACATCAACAGAAAAGATCGGAGGAAGCCTACACACATTTAAAACCAGGAAAACAGCCATGATCCCGGTCGCGTAGTACATGTAGTCCAACGAAGTGACCGTCTCCTCCGAAAGATAGTGTTTGGCATGACGGTTTGCGTGTGATGACGCAGACGGCTCATGCAAATAGTTGTGATTATTATGATGGTATAACAGCCTTCCGACAAGATTTTGAGGAAGAACTTGGTGTAGAGGTTCTCCGGTGCGAAGAGATTGAGAGATTAACGAGATGACAGCCATGACCTCTGTTATCTGTTACATTCAGGGCAATCAGAGTTGTAATGCACTAGAGCAGTCAAAACAGACACGCACGAAATGGGGATTGAGCACCCGAGTATTATGTATAAACTGGATCCGCCAATCATCATCCAAATGGGCCAACGCAGTCCCAAGCTACGAAAATTGACATCAGACAATGTACAAATTGAACACATAACAAGTACACACCTGCGCCAAACCAACAAGCATTTCAGTCTCCGCACCTATTAACGCGGTGTACTCCTCCGCAGGCCACTTGCCGCGAATATTACCTTCCCAAGTGGCAGTTGTCATCAACTGTTTCAATCCTCCAATTTCCTCTGACAAACCGAGGAGTCGAGTCCGAAACGCATTCACCCAACGAGCAGAAGGTGTAGTCCTTTCGTGAGTAGATAGTGAAGCAGTTTCGATATCTGCTTTTGTGGTATTCCCATTCTGGTCTCCGTTCGCATTTTTGTGATTCTACACCGTCACCATCGGTCGAAGCTCCGAGATCTGATTCATCATCGCTGTCGTGAGCATCTTGTGCAATCCACGAAGACATTAAAAACGCATAAAGATTCCCCAAGCCCGAAATGACCGAAGCGTTCCGTCGACGCACAACTTTACGAACCGAAGTTGGGGGAAGGATCATTATGATGAATGATGCGGCAGAACCTATGTACATAGAGAAGTTTAGGGTCAAGAAAGAGATTCTACGAGGTAATGAGAAACCCACCAATGATAACCAAGGTGAACCGTTTCCATGCTACCGACCATCCGATGCCTAGCCCCAAAGCCTTGTCACATCAAGCAAAGGATTCGAGGATTTCCATACGTACCGGGAGAAGCAAACTGGACAACATGACCATCAACCCAAGAGTAACCAACGACCAACGCAAACGTGGCCTGATTGGGGGGGATCCAGTCAGTATTCTGACAAGGCATCCGAAATATAGCTGCTTACACAGCCTAAAAGTACTCCAGGAAGAGCTTGCGGAGGTGCAAAATTGCGGAAAAACTGGACCGGGAGCAGGAATAATGCAGCAGCCGCTGCACCTCCGTATGGATTTCCAATTCCATGTCCATTTCCTGCGGGGCAGCGAGAATCACATATAAGTAAAAGGCTAGCATGACAGACATTCAGAATTGTATCTTACCCATGTACCAGGTCGCTAACCCCAACACAGCTCCTACCACTGTTCCCATGATACGAACAACGAGATTGAACACTTGATCCTATCACAAACAAAAGTATCAAAATCCGCCCTACACGAAAAGACTCTACGCACAGCAGCGTATACGTTCATCGTGGTCTGAGCCATAATAAGTGCCCTAAGATCACCAAAAATCTCCTCAACAAACAACACGCATCGTATGGGGCAACAATCTCACCAGAGACCCTTTTGCTTGTAATAAAAGCCTACACATTCCGATCAGCAAGTCGTTTTATCTCTCTCTCTCTCTCTATGATGATCAGGAAACTTACCAGCGGTTGTACTGACAACAGCCGGGATCCATATCGCAACGCTGACAAAGGCATACTTGAACCCAAACTATCAAAGAGAAAACACGGTCAGGACAATCGATTCAAGGATAAACCGAAAAAAATAAAAATACAATAGCTTCGGGGGTTCCACACCATTGATATAGCCCATGTAACTTGTTCATGATCATTTGCAACACATTCGTAGGCGGTCTGCTATCCGGATCGAGCTCTGCAGCGAAAAAAAAAAAAAATCAACATCAGATTTTGAGAGTACTGTAAAAGAAACTCACTATAATCCTTGGTTCCTGCCTCCTCGACACCGTCTTCGCCAATCGCTTGTCCTCCAACATTCTCTCCAAGCGCCACTCCATTCTCATCCTCTCCAACACCCTTCACTCTAAAAAGTTTCCCAATCTGCCTCAACCCTCTCGGCGCCCAAAGTCTGTTTTTCGTCCTCTTACCAACTGTCGTCCTAACCACATCCATAGTCTTCAAAATTGACTCTGATAGCGAAACAAGGTTGGTTCCGAGCACGAATGCGATGAACAAGGATCTGAAAGGAAGAGATTCTTGTTCGATTTTCGTCATTTCAGAATGAAGAAGGGCGATGAAAGGTCCGAGGATTTGCATTCTAGTTGCGTCCTGTCCGTCTTGCGTAAAGTTCTTGAGCGCCGTGGTCAATCTCTCGTAGGCACCGTCCAATTCCTGCCGGAGCTGACTATCGATATCGGCCTTTTTCGTCCATCGACGATGATTGATATTATCGAGGTTTTTCCTCATAGCAACAGCACCAGCCGTGATCGCTTCACGTAATTCGAGTGTCGCGGATTCAATCAAAGGCATGACATCAACGACGCTGAGATGATGAGAAGCTTCAAATTCTTTATTGAGCGAGACGATTTGTTGAAGGAGGTATGCGTCGTTGGAAGGAGCGGCGGAGTTTTTCGTGGAAATGGACGTCACCGTCGAAGTCCCATTGAATGCAGCGGCTTTCGAATGGGTCCGTCGTCAGCCTCGCGCTGCAGCTCTTGCGTTCTCCATACCAGTTTCGAAAAACTCTGTAATCCGAGAGAACGTGCGACGACAGAGCCCAAAGGTTCGATAACATCTCGGACATCATCCGAACTCCATTTTCCAACGCTGAATTCCAAGGAAAGCATGCCAGATGTAGCGGATACTGAGAAAGATGAGAACAAGACTACGACGCAAAGAAGAAATACTGACACTGTTTCATGACCACCGTCATTAGAGTCTTGACTCCCTCCATTTTCAAAAAGAGAGGCTGTCCGGGGGCCAATCTCTCGATTCCAGTCCTTTCACCTTCTACGGGTCCATCTTGAACGGCTGTCATCACTTCGCCCTGGATGGCAACGGCTTGTTCCACTCTTTCGAGCTGTTCACAAACTGTACGCAGCGCCGAGTGACTCATTGTTTCTGGGAATACAACCAAAGTGAAGACGAGAGCGATTCCGGTGTAACAACCAATGGAGACGATAAATGATTTCAAAAGGGTATATTGGGCAGTCGGGAAGAGGGGGCCGAAGCTCTGCGATATTGAATGAAATTGAGCAAGTGGATTTCAAGCAGGCGATGGAACATCGTACGCAAAATATGTCAACTGATGAGCGAAAATTAGTTTTTTCTCCTCAAGACCACAGGATGTATTTTTAAAAATGAACGTACGCCCAATAGTAGCAAAAATTGAGGTAAAAGCGAGCTTTGGAGCATAGGCTCGCATGAGACCAAAGAGGAATGCGAAGACTGCAAGAAAACAGCCATAGACGACCGATGAGCTGAACATATACTCAATACTTGGATATACAGGAAATGGTCGAGGTGGACTCCAAAACTGACCGGACATCCAAAAATACGCCAGTAAAAACAGCGGCGGTTGTTGCAAGAGATGGATTGGCTTGAAAGACAGAGTTATTTTGGATACTGCAGGTGAACATTGTCCGTCATATATCAAGACAAGTTGGAAGATGACTCACCTTGCCTGTACTTTCGCAGCGGCAGCCTGGAGTAGAGCTTGGCTTCTCGCTGCATTCGCCGCTCTCATCGCGGCCACACCGACACCCCAGCTAAAACATAGACCGACCACAAGAGTGGACATTAACTGCGATCAGAAAGAAAATTAAAACGAGAAAATCGGCGTAGAAAGATGGAAGAGCGCCCTCACAAACAGAAACAGCTGTACGGGCAAGTTAGGAGGTAGAAAAAAGCTGCAAAGCAACGCGAAGAAGCCTCTGGAAACCGAAAAATCAACTTCTATACCAGTACTAGCGCAGAAAAACGTACGCAGTACCCAGCACATTCAACGAAGCATGTGGCAGTAAGAGGATAAGAGCGACCCAAGAGGCCAGCCAACACCGAAACAGGGTTTTCAAAGATCTCGGTTTTGTGAGGTTGAGCTTGACCCAAGGCGGTATTCTTGACAGCACCGTTGAAAATCGCGATTGGCCATTGGGTGTAGAAGTGGCCTGTTGATGCGGGCGAGCCTTCTCAGCCTTCTGCTCGTTGCCCATTGGTTGGAGACCTCGAAGCCCGGTTTGGACATTTTGATACTGTCAAAACCGTCGGCCCGATATTTCCGCACCGTAGGGGGTTAGGGGTTAGGGTTAGTGCAGAATTGTTTACTCATCCGAAATGATTAAAACAGTCCGACGTGAACCACATATCTTACATTTTATATTTCATACATTTAGTACAGCGAGCGCATCCCTTAAAGCTTAAGCTTAAGGCCTTATCCTACAGTCGCAATTGGCGCGTTGAGCTGGACCGCTGCAGCCACTGTGTAGTCCGCTTCGAAAACGACTGGCACTCCAGGACGAAAGATCAGACAATGGGTCGATCCTCCGAAATGGAACATCCCCAACTGATCTCCCTTCTTTACCTGCTGGCCCTCATACACAGTAATCTCATTCGTCGACACCTCTGCCATCCCAACGGAAACAAAACACAACAGCCCAATGGCCGGATTATCGCATTCAATGAAAATCAGGGCTCGGGCAGCGACTTGCGTAATGAACCCCTGCGAGAGGTTCGGCCCAGAAGGATCTGGATCGGGGAACCCCGTCGCTGGAGATTCAGCATAGTAGGTACCCGGAATCAACACCGTCTTGACAATCTTCCCATTAACGGGACTGTGCCAGCGGTGATAATTCAATGCGCTGAGGAAAGCCTGGCAGATCGTACCCCCAACAAATTGCGGAGCAAGTGGGTCATTGTCGAGTATGTGGAAGAGGGAATACGGCTCCCCTTTGAGCCAGAAATGGTCGTGCGCCTTGATATCGTCCTGGATCGCGTAGACAGTCGACTCGCAGGCACTATTAATGATGCGATTATCCTCGGGTTCAAAGACTGGGCGGACACCTGGCCTGAACAGCCGAGTGAAAAAGTTGTCCCAGCTGGTGTATCCATGATATTCAGCGCTCGGATCGCAGACAAACGTCGCGTCAAAGTCGGGCAACGCTTCCTGAGCCTGAGGACCAAACCACCCATTATCGGCAGTACTGAGGACATAGCACGATTGCTTTGACTCAAGGAAAGTTACCCAGACGTTAAACATTTTCTTGAACATTTCGTTCACTTTGGGTTTCATGAACGCAGATAAGCCGGCCTGAGTACCCATTGGCCAATCCAGAATGGCGTTAATGGGGAAGCCGACGAGATCATTTTGCTCATAGTCGGGAGCCTCGGTAAGGATCAAGTCGAATAAACTCAGCATCTTCAAATAGTTGCGGACCTGCGGGAAATCATTTCAATTTTGGTCACGGTCTACTTAGTTCCTCTGGCGCCAACTTGAAATTATACACACCTGCGGTTTCCCTGTTGGATCATTGTTATAGGGAGGCTTCAATGGGACCTGTTCGAACATGGCATGAAAATCCATGTACAAATCGGCGTCGTTTTCAATGAGCTTTTGAAATTCCTGGATAACAGGATGCCACCGAAATTCTCGCTGCTTCTCCCGCAGCTCAGCCTTAGCAAGTTTCTTGTCGAGCCAAGACTGGAGCACTCGAGGGTCCTTGGGGAGCCAACCACCAACTCGATGACGAACTATAGAAGACATATCACAGACAGTTGAAAGTTCTGCAAGTGAGACGTTAGTCGCGAGGCACAATCCATGGCGTCCAGTAACTATAGTATGCGCACCCTGATAACTGGAGCTTCTGAGAACAGATAAGAGGATGGAAATAAGACCCTTCTTAAATATCTAGAATCTCAGCCAGCCGTTCAACTGGCGACGAAACGAAAATGTGGAGTGAAAGCGGGGGTGAGTCTGGAGACTGGGGGACAGCTCGCGTAAAAAATTCTATTTCCCGTTACCCATCGCTTCTAGATCCTGTCTGATAAAGAAGACGAGCTTAGAGTTTGGTATTGAGACTGAGAGACCCAGTAGAGATCCCCCTCTGAACGCAGCCGCCTGACCAGTTCTTCTGAGCAATCTGTCAGACTTAGTAGAAGATTTCAGCAAAGCCCAGCTAAGTCCATAGCTATAACACACACCGAAAATAGTGTGGTGGAGGCTGGAGCGACATGAGGGCAAGGTTTGCATCAGATATCAGAAGTGGCATCGAACCCATCGTTTAGCTTTCACCAGAGGATTGGGTCATATGCCGCGTTTAAAGTTCGACAATGAGCGACCTAGGTCTCAAGGATTCTGCGGACATCATAAATGTACCCCTCGTTCTGGCCCGCAAGCAGCAGAACGTCGAAAGAAATTTCTACAGACGAATGCTGAAAAAGAGAGGCTAGATGAGGAGCTAGCTACTGGACATTGGTATTAGAACAGAAAAGGGGCCTCACTCATATGCATAAAGTGCTGTCGGAAATAGTCAAACTCGCGAGAGTTTAATCCGGAACAATGTCCGAGGGTCTATCAAACAACGAAGGAAGATCCAAGCCAGGTTAGGTTCCGAAATTCGAGCGGGACCCAGTGTGAGCAAGTAATGCCAATGGACAACGAAAGGGCCATTCATGTTTTAGACCATACATAGATTATTCGAGAACTTCTATCTATACACGCCGCAAGGACCGCGCGAACCTTTACCTACTTACTGTTCCTTCTACCTTCGCAACTGGTGCATTGAGTTGGATTTTTGCACTCACTTGGAAGTTTGAATCAAAAATAACCTTCACCCCTCGTCGAAATAGCAAGCAATACGTTGAGCCTCCAAAATGGAACATCCCCAACTCATCTCCCTTCTTCACCTTCTGCCCTTTCCGAACAGTGATCTCATTCGTCGACACCTCCGCCATACCGACAGAGATGAAGCACATCAAACCAATCATCGGATTGTCGGATTGAATGAAAATCAATCCGCGGGTGGCAGTGTGAGTAATAAACCCTTGCGAGGAGCACTGAGCGACAGGATCTGGGCGAGGAAATCCCATCGCTGGAGATTCAGTATAGTAAGCCCCAGGAATCAACACCGTCTTGACAATCGTCCCACTGACGGGACTGTGCCAGCGGTGATAGTCCAATGCGCTGAGGTATGCCTGGCAGATCGTACCCCCGACAAATTGAGAAGCGAATGGATCATTGTCGAGCATATGGAAAAGAGAGTATGGCTGGTGCTTGAGCCAGAAACCGTCATGCGCCTTGATATCCTCTTGGATCGCGTAAACAGTCGATTCGCACGCACATGTAATGATGCGATCATCCTGCGGTGCGAAGACTGGACGAACACCAGGCCTGAACAACCTAGTGAAGAAGTTATCCCAGCTGCTAAACCCATGGTATTCTGCGTTCGGATCGCAGATAAACGTGTCGTCAAAGTTGGGCAAAGCTGCTCGAGCTACAGGACCGAACCATCCATTCTCTGCATCGCTGAGGACATAACGCGACCCCTCTGATGCAAGAAACGTGCTCCAGACATCGAATACCTTCTTAAACATTTCATTCACTTTCGGCTTCATAAATGCGGATAAGCCTGCTTGAGTACCCATTGGCCAACACAAGATGGCGTTGATGGGGAAGCCAACGAATTCGTTCTGTTCGAAATCGGGGGCTTGGGTGATGATTCGATCGAGCGAGTTCAACATTGTCATGTAATCGCGGACCTGTAGAAAGAATGTCAACGTTTATCTATGGCATTGTGAAATAGCATACGAATGCACCTGTGGTTTCCCCGTTGGATCGTTATCATAGGGTGGCGTCGTCGGAATCTGTTCGAACATTGCATTGAATTCCATGTATAGGTCGGTGTCAGTTTCGATGAGGATCCGAAACTCCTCGATAACAGGATGCCGTTGGGGCTCTCGTCGCTTTTTGCGCTGCTCGGCCTTGACCGGCTTTCTATGAAGCCACGACTCGAGTCCCCAACTATCTTTGGGAAACCACCCACTGACTGGATATTTCACTAGAGGAGACATTGCGGATAGCTTGAGCCTGAAGTAAAGAAGTAAAATAAGCAAGTAGAAAAGACCGTAGCTTTGATTTTCTAATGAAAGACATACCTTGGCAGCTCGAAGATTTATGTTTATGTACTATCGAGAAGAAAATGCTGCCCTGGAAATGCGTCAAAGGAAACAGACCGAGCAGGGTTTGAAAATACGCAGTCCTCTTATGTATGCTCTCTGTCAACGTGTTTTTCGGCCCAACTTGACAGGCAAGGTTGATATCGATGCCGCAGATCAATGCTGAAACTGTTATCACAATCAGCTCCCCTCCGAATTCTGTTCAAAAAGCCTGTAGTAGTGGATGATTCCAAGCTTTGGATACCGTGGCGCTCATTCAGATATCTAGTTTGAAGTCCGTTAACCGTATAGTACGGCTTACGAACATGGTCTGTATGGGGTCCCGTGAGTGATGATAGTGGAAAAAATTTACGCCCGTATTTAGCTGATAATTAGAAATTCTTCGAATAAGTAGCTCTCGGGTGGTGTCCAAGCTCCAGTCGCAAGAATCGCGCTGGCATAAGAAATGCGCCAATAATCAGGGCGGCGGAATAAATGACAATGACGAGGGTAGGGAGAAGACAAGTAGGATTGAACACCAAATGGACCTGAAGAGTCAGAGGTGGATTGGAGATACCGACGTCGACTCCGATATTCCGAGCCTCAACTCCGCCCCGACTCAACCTTGGAGAGTAGATCAGGATACATACAGTATTTATGCCTTGTACAAGTTCTTGCCCATCGCAAATTTATTTACATATGTACACCCCCTCATGAAACCATATGTTATCGTACCCTACGTTCCAAATAATCACTGTTCCTGCCCGATATCTAAAAACGTAGTTGTATCCCAAGGCGTTCCCGAACCCCAGTGCACCATATCCCGACTAATGCTTGGATTTGTATCCTCAAAAACGATGGTGCTTAGTTCGACGGCCTTTGTAGAGCGAGATGAAGATGCTCGAGATCTAGACGGCGATATAGGAGAAATTGTTTGAAGGTTAAGAATCATTCGTGTTCCCTACAAGGAGTGGGCTGAAGCTGTCAATATCAGGTAGGGACAGAGAACCGACACAAAGAAACGAAGGAATAGGGAATCGACTCGGGAGGGTGGTGCGGAAGCAAAGAGCAGAAAAAGAAAAATTAGTCATGACACTCACCGAAAATGAGATGAATGATATGAGGAGCCTGTGTTCGAAATGGAGCAGTTTTGAAATGTGTAACATGCACAAGATAAAGAAATGATAGAAAAGTATGCGGAGACATTTAGGGGGGACGAAGATACATGCATCGAGGGTCGGAAAACACTCACGGAAAAATGAAGACAGTTGGTAAGCCTCTCTTGAACATCCCGACACCTATCGCAGACATTCCCGCTAAGACCAAAAATCGTATCAGTTTGGTAGCGATACGTGTGTAACACAATTAAAAAAAAACTAGCCTAAAATCCCCAAAAAAACTTTTACACCGTCCCGATTAAGCACAGACAACAACGCAGTTGCTGTTTGAGATTGAGAAAAGGCAATGTTGGCACTCCTAAAGTCCCAGATAGTACGTTTCCAAGCTAGGCCATGCAAGACGAGTTGAATGAATAATTCGCCGCAGCTATCAAGCGAAAATTTCAGGAATCGCTGAATGGAAGGAAGGAACAATTACTTACATGCAAATGAGGATTGGTTTTTGCCATCGGCTATTTGAAGATACTGTGTGTAGACAAGCCCCGGAAAATTGAATGGATGTTGTTGAGAACATGTACCCAAATCCGCGTATTATGGCCACAGTGGAGGCTACAAAGTAAAGGACTATAAGCAAGAGAAGAGGTACACTGATTGCGAGATTTTGATTGTAGAGTCCGAATACTGAATGAAACTAAAATGAGGGGTTGTGAAGACGGGAGAACAGGACGAGAGCAAACCTCGGAGCAAGAGAATCAAGTGAAGGATGAGCAACATAACCTGGCTTGTTATGACACGAAGGGCGAGTGAAAAAAGGCAGATGTGAGCATCTGGTGATTGTGTAGGCTCATGTAATTCAGCCGTAAAGATGCTCCCCAGAATGATGATATCAGCGCTAGATCATTAAGGTTGAGTTGCATTTTGGTTCTCAAAAACGCAAAATAAAGATATCTAGTCACAGATGGATCAAGATGGCCAGGTATCGAGCCAGAATGAAGAGACATCGAGTCAGTGTTGGATGGAAAGGTCTCCTGATGAGATTGCTCGAGGATGAAAGACCCAAAGCGATGAAAGTACTTACTGCCAGATATAAGCCAGCTCTTGTTTTCTGGTAGATACCGCATCACAAGTAGTTAGTATCAGACCTAACACTTTTGAACATGTCACTTTAAGTCACGTACTACAAGAGGCACGAATCACAATTTTAAACTGACCTGACGCGCCCAGCCTCGCCTCCATGACAAACTGGTGTCAAGCGAGAAAGTCGAGGAAAGGAAGGAAGACCTGAGCTGAAGGGTCAGACTCTCGCACTGTGTTATAAGGCTCGAGTGGTTATAAAATCAGGGTGATTACAATTATTGTTGTATTACTGCACTATGACGTCCGACGTCATGGAAATGCCACCATAGTTATGTACTGACTGAACCGGTGTTAGCACCAAGTTCTATGTACTGAAGTGAGGACCACATGCCTATTCCACCAGACTGTCGACTCTTATGCATCATTGCGTATGTAGGTTTAACTTTGTCAAGTCTCGGACATAGCATTGAACCAATTTGAAGGAGAAAAGAGTTTCCAGCCGAGTTAGGAGCATGACGCGCGTCGTCCTTATTAAAAATGCAATAAAACGGTGTTGGTGAATGCAGAATGTAAAATGATTTCATGATAAACTTTCCCTCGCAGCGGTGGTATATTATTGGATTTTTGAAAATTTGAATGAAAAGGACGACAAAGGATGCCAGGAGCTGTTCCAGGCTAGTCCCACGGTTTTGAACTTAGGCGCGCGCTAAATAATTGCCGTGTTTTGGACATCCCGGCTTGTTGCCTCACTACGTTTTGAATGGGGAGCAATAGACTTGTGTTCTACCTGTACACTTCTAGTCGATGCCAGAACCAAGGTACGTCTGCAGCTTAAAAGATTATCAACTGCCATCGATTTCGAGCGGCTTTCACGTCGTAGCTCAAAACAGACAGGGTAATACGGTCGTTCTCATAGACCTCCTGCTGCGCAAGTGAACGACAACGCTGTGTGCTGATATTGCATTTGGAAATTTGAAGTACTACATGTCCGTCATCCTACGGTCCCAATGGGGGCATTAAGATCTATCCTCGCATGCACCTTATAGCTCGGATCGAAATTGATTTTCACACCTGGACGGAAAATCAAGCAATGAGTCGAGCCTCCGAAATGGAACATTCCAAGCTGATCCCCCTTCTTCACCGTTTGCCACCCCTTGACGGTAATCTCGTTCGTCGACACTTCCCCCATTCCCACCGCAACGAAACACATCAGCCCGATATCCGGATTATCGCATTCGATAAAGATGAGCGCGCGGGCAGCGACTTGGGTAAGGAACCCCTGCGAGCGGTTAGGTGCGACCTTGTCCGGATGGGGGAAACCCATCGCGGGGGATTCCTCAAAGTAGGTACCTGGCACCAGAACCGTCTTTACTATCTTTCCGTTTACGGGACTATGCCAACGGTGGTATTCGAAGGCACTGAGGTACGCCTGACACACTGTACCTCCAACGAACTGAAGGGCCAGTTCGTCGTTGGCAAGCATGTGGTAGAGCGAATACGGCTCCTCTTTGAGCCAGAACTGATCTCGTGCCTTGATATGCTCCTTGATTGCGTATACGGTCGACTCGCAGGCATTGTTGATAATACGATTGTCTTCCGCTCCGACGATAGGACGGACACCAGGACGGAAGGTTCTGGTGAAAAAGTTATCCCAAGAGGTGAATCCGTGGTGTTTGGCACTAGGATCACATTCGAATATGGATTCGAAATCGGGTAGATGCTCCTTTGCGCAAGGACCGAACCATCCGTGTTCTTCCTTGTTTAGGACATAGCAAGACTCTGCCGAGGTGAGGAATTCCGTCCAGACATCGAACAACTTCTTGAACTGCTTGTTGATTTTTGGGCTCGCGAGCATAGCTAGACCTGCTGGGGTACCCATTGGCCAATCTAGAATAGCTCCGATTGGGAAGCTGACGTGGTCGTGCTCGAGATCAGGGGCTTCACTGAGGACACAGTTGAACATGCTCAGCATCTTCATGTAGTCGCGGATCTGCGAATCGAACGTCAGTCTTGTTTTTACGCAAAATTCGTGATCAACACTCGCACCTGTGGTTTCCCCAACATATCTTGATTATAGGGAGGCTTGTCCGGAACTTGCTCGAACATTTCGTGAAAGCCACGATAGAGCTCTGGGTCTTCTTCGATAATCTGTTGGAATTCCTGTACTACAGGATGCCACTCGGAAGGAGGGAGTTGTTCTGCTTTTTTCAACTTTTTGTCGACCCAAGATTCGAGGACTCGATGATCTTTGGGTAACCATCCGCCGACTCGATGGTGGACTATGTGAGAGTTGGACATGTTGGTTGAGTTCTAGTGAGGGAGCCTGAACGCACCGAATGTTTTAGAATAATACCCCCAGACCTTTACAAACCTGTTATAAGTCGATGAGATCATTCCTTACAGCTGCTCCGAACAGAATGACATAGACACTGTGAACTAAAATTAGCGGTTTGACAGTGGCCAGGCGGTATTTAGCAGACTCTCAGAGAGTCCCAGCCGGAGCGTTGAGAGACGTTTCGGTCACGGGATCGAATAACTTCTTAGCCTCAAACCACAACCTTCTATTCATATTTCTTATCTCGCTTTTCAATATCCAGCTCTACGGCAGGTATTTTACCCAGCTCCTTCTCTTTTAGTAAGGGCTGACTTGGGCGAGCTTCTAGACCGACATTTGTACTCAACATCTTTATATTGGACATCCAGCTATTTTCGACAGAGCTCCTTCAAATGCCCTTTTCGACCTTGGACTCTGCTGCCAGCCGTCACACATCCCAGTCCGACTCTTCCGAGCGCGTATTCCCCTCGAAAACACGACGCGCTTCAGTCTCTACCTCTCCTGGTTCTCGATATCGTGACTCCAGTCTTCTTACCGGGTTTTGGAGCTGGGATACTGACAAAGCGGAGATGGTTTTTTGCAATAAATTCGGGGAATACAACGGAAGGAAAGAAGCATCAGGTGGAAAGGTGAGCCAACGCAATTATCTCTTTCAATCTCATTTTTAACTTATCAATATCCAGAGCCCTGCTAAAGTTGGAATATCAACCGAGTCATCGTTGTCTCTCGGCTTGTCTAAACGCGACTCACCATCATCATCAGGGTCCTCCAAGAAATCCTTTTCAGATCCAAGACCATCTCGAGACTCGCTTTTGTTACAAGATGTTCAGGCTTCTGCTTTAATGCATCATCCTTTATCATGTGAACGCCGGTCTGCGCCAGCGTTTGGTGGGCCCTCTTTGCCCCCATCTACGCCGCCTCCCTTACGATTCGATACCTCATCCAACTTTACTGGATGGTTGCTTCCAGACGGCATCGACACGTCTATTCCTGAAGGAAATTTCCCCGATTTACCTGACCTTTCTAACTCTTCTTTCTCCCTTGCCAACATCTCCGTCAGCTCCGAACATGTACCGCTAACGCCTCGTCGGAATATTGGGCTGGGTTTGAATCTCGGATCACCAGCGAAAGCCGAGGTTCTCTGCCATGATGGTGTACTCTCGGACAGGTTTCTAGTGGAAACGATGCTCACATTCAACGCCATGGAACTCGAGGGTCAAGAATCGAATCATTCGGTCTCACACCGCGGTGAAGCTAAGTTGAATAGGTTTACGGGAACACCCAAAAGCCTTACTTCGGGTTTTGTCATCAAGGATTCGACGAAATCTCCTTCTACGTCCACTCCTCGAAAGACCGTGAACGCAACGAAACCGAACAAGACCCGTGGCTCTCAATCATCAGAATTGGATTTTTCGCCCTCTGTTCCCGTCAAATATCAAAGCCGTATCCCCAAGTTCAAGACCAAGTTGTATAGGCAATCTGTTCCGATTCCAGTTATAAGCTCCACCTCCGTATCTCCTCCCCTGAAATCTCCCGAAAGTACTCATAGGTCCTTCAGTCTTCAGAGACGAGGACGCGATGTCACGGTGTCTACAATTTGCAGTTCTCTGAAGGGATGTTCATCCAATGTTCCTCTTCCTTCGTCCATTTCCTCTTCAACATCGTCACCTCCGTCGCCTAAAAAAACTGGGTACCCATCTTGCGTTTCGGAATTTGGAAGTGATGAAAGCCCGCCGCGGACTAGTAGCAACGTTGTGAAAGGGACCGACCGGGTGAAGAGGGGTGCGATCCGATCCGAGTTTGAGTATCGAAGAAGAAGCACAAGTTCTTCTGCGAGTGCTGGAGATCGCGTTTTACCGCTTCTAGCTTTGGACAGTCAAGATCGGGGTCCGAACCAGGGTCAGAATTGCAGAGATAACGCCGAAGCGCAGACGAAGCAGCAGAAGACGAGGATGTTGTGGAGGAGGTGATTAGTCTATCCCTGTAAACATATCAAGCTTGGTATACGATATGATTGATGATAACAAAGCGCGATCTGTCACGCTTGTCACTACAAAATGAATTCAGGTTGAATCAATAGATTCGGAACTTCACCTATCGGTACTATGCCTGGGTTCTGGAGCTTGTGAGTCCGGGAGAGCGAACGTCTCAGTACTCGGTATCTAAATCTGGCCCATAGCGGGGAGAGGGACGGATACATCTCGGCAGAAGGATCTCGTGCGAGAAGAAAACGGCTGTTGCTTATTACATGAATGTGGCCACAGAGTTGTTACATACTTATCAACGCACTACGCACCGAACTACCTCCAAAAGAGAAGTCGGTCGATTTCTTCGTTCAATTGGGGACAGTGAGCCGCCGAGCACTCGGAGCACATCCGGGGGGAGAGTTGTGGTAGCGTTGGATATAATTTTCATAGCTCATTTTCCTTCCTTTCAGGCATGCATAAGTATAGAAAGGAAGCGGGAGTAACTGCCAGCTCCGAAGAGCTCCCGACCTCTCTAACGGTTGTCTTATTTCTGTCCAAAAGTGAGTCCGCCGGCAGGTTATTACCATTTGTCTACTAATTGCTCGTCACTTCTTCAACTGTAGATTCCTCACAATTACTATGTCTTGTCTGGCGCATCGTCGAGTGGGCGGATGGCTCCCAAAAGATCATGGGGTGCTCCATTCTTGGCTTGACAGAAAGCTGGCTAAAGCTGAGCAGCAGCAGGAACTTCCAGATCGTCAATGGCATCCCATTATAAAAGAATTTCAAAGGCTGATTGAAACTGACGCCGACCGTGACTATACATGGATTTTCATGCCATGTTTGAGCAGATTCCAACAGGACCTCCTTATAATAAAGATCCAACAGGGAGGCCACAGGTATATAATTTGCACATACACATGTGATGACAACAAAGAGATATACTGACAATTCGTTGCGCAGGTCCACAACTATTTGATGATGCTGAGCCTGCTCAATCTAATTATCACCGAAGCCCCAGAGTTCGAAGGAGACACCTTGATCGGCTTGCCCATCAACGCCATCCTAGTTTGGCCAATGGGTACCCAAGCAGGATTATCCGCATTTATGAAGCCGAAAGTGAACGAAATGTTCAAGAAGGTATTCGATGTCTGGAGCACGTTTCTTGAATCTGAAGAGTCGCGTCGTGTCCTCGGTGATACGGATAATGGATGGTTCGGACCTGCAGCTCGAGCAGCTTTGCCCAACTTTGACGACACGTTTATCTGCGATCCGAACGCAGAATACCATGGGTTCAGCAGCTGGGATAACTTTTTCACTAGGTTGTTCAGGCCTGGTGTTCGTCCAGTTTTCGCACCGGAGGACGACCGTATCATCAACAACGCATGCGAATCGACTGTGTATGCGATCCAAGAGGATATCAAGGCGCATGACAGTTTCTGGCTCAAACACCAGCCATATTCTCTTTTCCATATGCTCGATAATGACGAGCTTGCTCCTCAGTTTGTCGGAGGCACAGTGTGCCAGGCATACCTGAGTGCTTTGGATTATCACCGCTGGCACAGTCCCGTCAATGGGAGAATTGTCAAGACAGTGTTAATCCCAGGAGCCTACTTTGCTGAATCTCCGGCAATGGGATTCCCTCATCCAGATCCTGCCGCTCAAGACTATTCACAAGGGTTCATCACGCAAGTCGCCGCCCGCGCACTGGTTTTCATCAAAAGTGATAATCCAGCTATTGGGTTGATGTGTCTCATAGCTGTTGGTATGGCAGAGGTATCGACAAATGAGATTACTGTGAGGGTAGGTCAGAAGGTCAAGAAGGGAGATCAATTGGGTATGTTCCATTTTGGAGGATCGACGCATTGCTTGGTGTTTCGACGGGGAGTGAAGGTTGTTTTTGATTCGAACTACATCTTGAATTCGAAGGTCCAGCTTAATGCTCCGATTGGGATGGTAGAGTAATAGGTGACGATTGGTGCCAGCGGGGGTGGGGAGGATGCAAATGAACGCGATCTGTCACGCGTTGTCACGCTCATTACTCTTTCCTTCTCCGAGTCCTGTATCGATACCTATACGCTTGCCATTACATTTTTCCCAGAACTGGTTCCAGATACGGGTGCAACGTGTACATCTCGACAGTTCCCTGAAAAGATAAGCTCAACGACTACCAGGTCTTTCAGGCTATCCAAACTACAGAGGCATTGCATACCACCAAAGCGTGTGCCATGACCCCAAAAACTCACCGGACGAAAGCCATCGTCATATCTAGTCTATACGTGGCAAAGAACCCAAAATGATAACGAGAGCTATGACTTTGTGGAATTCATCTCATCCTTCGCGTTCCTACTCCCGAATATCCCTGTCCCAACACGTACGATGTCACTTCCGGCTTTTATAGCGGCTTCGAAATCACTTGACATGCCCATACTGAGCAATAATCGGCCTGAACCTTCCTCGCCCCATTTCCGCCCTCCGTCATGGTCTTCGAACTCTGTCTGTAACCATCGACGTAAGACGTCACTGGTCTCTTTCAGCCGTTCAAAATCGTCGTTCTTCTCTGTTTCTTTGGCGGAGAGGGATTGGTCTAGCGACCCGATTGTCATCAGACCTTGCAGACGAAGGTTGGGGCATCCGGTGATGATGTGTTTCACTAGTTTATGGAGATCGGAGAGGGAGGTGGAAGGTGGAGGCGCAAGGGAGGAGAGTGAGCTTAGGCCTGATTTGGCATCTTCACCGGATGTATTGATTTGAATGAGAACGTTAAGCGGCGTGGTGCGTGAGGTAGGGAGAGCTTTGTTTAATGCGGTAGCTGCCTTTTCGGAAGAGATGGTCTGTACGGTGTGTAGATTTGGTATTGCTAAGGAATAAGGATTCGTGAGTGGGAAGTATTTATCTATTTTCTTGAAAAGACATACCGGCTAGAAGTTTAGCTTTATTCGACTGGAATGTCCCAATGAAATGCCATTGGATTTCTAGAGGTAGCTGTGATATAACGATCGAAACCTGAAATAATATCTTGAAAACGTTCGGGGCTAACCTCTTTTGCTTTATCAACCAACTCTTGAACATAGTTTTCCCCGAAATCCCTCTGACCCTCGTTGTAACACACCAAAATGTCAGAAGAAGGCTTGTATTTCGATACAGCAACGAGTTCTTTGGGATAATTTAGGTCAGATCCAGAGCTCGCTGACGCTGCTGTCACACATGCACGAATTTCCGCCAATGACTGACGGAGCTCTTCTGTTCGTTCCGGTGACGCTAGTTGAACATCGCTGATTTCTGAAGGCATGGGTTTATGGACTTTTGAAAGGTTAAGACGGGTGTAAGGCCGCAGATGAGGCGAAGCTGGGCGATAGCTAAAGTGGTGGGGGTCAAACAGGCGGCGGCGGATGGTAGTCCGGGTCGAAATCGGCATCGAGTTACATAAGGTTCCACATGCCACTACACCAGAAGAGTTGCTTTCCTCAACAATCGAACTTCGAGCTCATCTTCCACACCTCCCAGCTGAGACGAATCTTTCTACCTTTTTTGTTTGCGTATTCGACCGTGCACGGTACACGACTCGAAGATCACCCATATACATCGGCCTGTGTCGGAGGTGTCGACAAATGAGATTACGGTGTATGATGAGCGCCAGACGGTGAAGAAGGGAGATCAATTGGGGAAGTTCCATTTCGGAGGATCGACCCATTGTTTACTGATTCGATCTGGTACTTTCGCTGAGTATTACAGAAGCAGGATAGTCGTACTGGTGTTGTAGTATGGAAGTGTATTGAACTCCTTGTAATCGTGTAATTCACCATTTGCGTAGCGATGGTGCATATCTAATGACAGTTGCCGAGTTGTTGGCACATTGTGAACAAAATATATAAATATAAAACTCAGTAAAAAAAAGAAAACTCCGACTTTGAAAATCTCCTCAAAGCCGACTTGCCTACCAACTTGCCCGGCTAGAGCCAAGTTTTCGAAGTCCAAGTTTTTTATATTTCTCACTCTGATCGCTCTGATCGAGACGCGTTGACGTCAACTGTCATTAGATATGCACATTGCTGTAATTCCTCCCTTGCTGGACGCAGTCGTGAGTCATGACTAACGTTGCCTGGCCGCGTGATCTGGGCACTGTTCGGCCCGAGTTTGCTTTCTTCATCCTTCATCCACCATCGCTCCAAGGCGGCCTGTACAAATGCGACAAACTTCAGGAATGGTGTAACAATATGCTGGATATCAGCAAATGGGATTTGTAATTCTCAAAGGTTGTTTTTCTGACTCAAAATATCCTAGACTTGCTACATCTGTCGAAAACATTGCCAGACACTTTCTGGTTGCCCCCGTCGTACTCGTCGATTATCAATACAGCTGGCTAACTTTTAAATATTAGGACGAATTGGTAGGTTCTGTCCCGACCCCTGGCTTTTTCGCGTACTTGTCGTCTCCCGTTGAACGGCGACCGTCTATTCGAGATCATCAATTCTATGAGTCACATCCCATATCCAAATTTAGCCAGGGATTTAATTGTGCTCTTTGCTATCGTCCTTCGTCTTGTACATCTCTGGATCACTGCGGCGCATTTCTCATATCGAGGAATACGGGGAACATAACGACCGAAGCTAGTATATGCCATCCAAGGTAGCACCTGGAACTATCTCCTGCTGTCCCCTCCAGTTCCTCAGCTCGTCACTCGGTTGTTATCGACCCGAACGCCTCATCCTCTCAACTCTTTGCTACTCTCCACACGACATTGGTCCTTTGAATTTCGCGTAGGACTTCCAGCATACCCAGCTGCTTACGAGGCTTGTGGCGTCGGAAGAGCGGGAGCGTGTTGACGGCGCCGTTATGTATCTGCTGAGTTTATCGCCAAAGAAGAGCGGAGAGCGGAGACAGGGCGTTAACCATCCCCTGAAATGAAGATTGGAGACTCTGTATCTCCCGTTTTCCCGGTAATTCAGAATACCCAGAGCTCATCCATCACATCTCGTACCACGAACATGTACTTCTGTTGGCAGAGTCTATGCTGCTGACTGGGGCCTGGACGAGGGTGATTGATATAACGGACAGTCCCAGAAAACTTGCGGAGACTGGACGGGTACCACAAGTTGTGGAATGTAGGGCAGCTTCGGCGAGTCAGTTTACCTCTGCCATATACATTTGTGCGGACATGGTTCAATACGGCCGTCCGGATTTCGACGCCGATCATCTGGTCTGAACGGAGGACAAATAATCAATAAAAGAGATGGGAAGGAAACGTCCAGAGTTGATTTGCCCGATTTGTCACCTGAGTCACTTAGTCCTAATAAGAGATGAGTGTCGGAGCAGACTTGCCAGGGAGAAATCGCTGAATTTTGTTTGTGAAGTGCTTGAAAGACGGTTTGCGGCAATTCGTTCGACGTAACTGGCTGATCTGATGACTGTGTTGCGCAGTGCGATCTAGAGACTATAGCTCCTCGTTGATGAAGTGGGCGAAGCCCACCTTGAGCGAGCCCCAGCATGGATGAACATGGATGCATAAGACTGAGGGACTAGTGACAATGTGATAGCTACGGCATCTCGGCCCGAACCCCTACTCTCGGCCCGAACCCCCTACTCCGTCGTCGGACATACTTGTCGATGTATCATTCGTTGTATCTACCAGTGGCTAGGTTACTAGTTTGACGGTAGTGACACAATGACAGGAATGATCGCGAGCGCCGTTGGAATACGTGGGATAATTGCCTCTGCTTTTGACCACCATGGACTTGTTACCAGAAGAGCTCCTTCATTTCATAGTCAAATCCCTCGCTTATCGTCCATCTCCCCCAGAATCTGAATTTCCAGAGTTCCAGCTCAAATATCCATCCCTGGAGCTAAAATCCTTGTCATTGGTCAACAAGAAACTTCGGCGAATCTGTATACCTCTGCTGTTCGCATATTTGTATATCAATGATTCAGAAGAAAAGCTGAGGGTGCTAGCCGATTCTTCTGGCCCTCATTTAGAGTTTCTAAGGTTCGGATGGTGTCCTTTGGTAGCTCTGCCCCTTCACTGACATCGTTTCAGGATGCTCGAGTTAGGTGCGGCTGTCTACGAAGCGCAAGACATTTCCGCATTGAATGATTTGCTGCCGCAAACCAAGCGCCTCTCGGTCGTCAAGTTCGGAAGCTGGACGGCTCTGGCCGAGTGTCTGAGCACGATACATAAATCCAATCCTTCGATAACTATCTTGGTCGGGCGCGCCAATGATCTCATCGACGGGTAGCCTCTTTGGATTTATCCAGAGTCAAAATGCCCTATGCAAATTATCCCACTGATCTCGCCAAACGCGAACTTCTAACGTCCTGCCTTACACAAGGCATGCAGGTCACACATCTCACTGTTCTTTATGCTCAAGAACTTGATGAAAAATGTTGGCGTCAAGACTACAAAGACCTTCGGATGATAACTATAGACATACGTTCGAAGTTACTGCATGACTCTCCCTTTACCATCTCATGGTTCTCCGAGATCTCCTCGTATTATCCAAATCTCCACAAAATCCAGTTCGTTGTTTACTCGGATGGGGACCTAAATCTTCGATGTCTCCCTTTTCTTACCTCGTTTATCGAGCGTTCACGCCATCAACAACTGGAAGATATCACTCTCAAGGAACTCGCCATCAGTCGCGCTTCTCGTCCCTCATCTTGCCAGGACTTTTACGTCTCCAAAGTGACTGTTGTAGCCCAACCGTCGCTGATAGAACATCTGTCGGTCCTCAGCGCGTCTTTCCAGGACACTGAAAAGTTGACCATCCAGTCGACCCAAAACAACCGTTTCGAGTACGATATAGTATGTAAACTTTCAATCATCCAATACGGCAGAGACTGAAACCAACTATCATAGGACGACCTAATAAACGCTCTTGCTCGCTTTAAATCCCTTCAATTACTGCGCTCGTGGGACTTATTCCGATTACTCGTCAGGAATAAACCCGAGGTGTTGCCATTTACGCCTTTTCCTCCACTCGAGAGTACTCTTTCACCGAAGAGGGTCGGGGTTGAAGCGGAGTATTGGGTCTACTGGTTTGTGAATCAGATTGCGCTGAGTGTTCCGTCGCTGCAAGTTTTGCGCGTAGATGAAAATGGCTATGGACAACTTCAGTCTCGTGGCCGCACTCGGTGGTACCTTGATGGTTGGCTAGAGGTACAAGCTGAAAGTCGAGCCATAATTAACGCACTCGAGCTGTTCGATGACGAGATGCTGTAGTTGTGATCTGTGGAAGCTGCGAGGTTACTAATGGTGGGGATGAGCGAGTCTCTGTGGTATCGCGGTGCAGGGGTAGCTGTCGAATGATTAATGCTACGTTTTTGGTGTTAGAAATTTGGAACGGTGCAATCACACGTTCGCTGTGTCATCTCACGTGCCCTCGCGCTCACCATGCACGCCTCTACATCTAACCACCATCTTTAAAGTTCAGGCTTGGTGAGCTGTTTCACCTTTGCTGTGCTCACTGGCGTGCATGCAGCATGCCCAGCCATCTACTTCATATGTATCCCTTCCGACCATCGAATCTATAGAATAGATAAGGCGCCGAACTGTCTGCCCCTTGTCATATCTGCCAGTCCAATTTCGGGCCCTTGATAGATCCTTCCACTTTGGTCTAATCTTGGTCTAATGCAGAAAAGCTTAAATACTCTCTTATGAGCCCTGCAAAGGTCCTACGCTCTTCCTCGCTAGTCTCTCAATATTGGGTCTCCTGCTATGCAAAACGCTACTCCAGTCAATCCGGATCATAGAGGATTGCCAGTTGGTTGGAAAGAATTCTATAATGCTCAGTGAGTATTCCGTTTACCGCGTTTTTTTTTCTCCCAATAATGTTGATTTTTCTTTTGCAGAAAAGATACATGGTTTGTTTTTACAGCTTTTTTATTCAGTTGACGCGGTATCTCAAGTTTTTACTAGGTATTATGTTCGGGCCGACGTAGATCCCCCTCAAATATCATATTATCATCCTTCTACCGAATCTCATGGGAGTAGACATGGTGCAGGCTCCAGTTCCAGCTATCACGTACGTCTCTTCTGCCCGTATTTGAACGTTTGGAAAGTTGACTGAAAGATGCAGGTTGAACAATCGGCACCTCTTCCTGGGCCATCCACATCGAGAAGCTCGAACTCTCCCACCGTAGCGGCATCTTCACCTCCAATTTCAGAGCAAACCGCGGACATTGTTAATTTACCTGCTGAGCCGCCATCAGCCCCGACTACTGCGGATCTGACTGTTCCGCCGGAGTACTCAGTACATGCAGATTCACCGACTGAATCTCTGCAGCCTGCTAGTGGCCCTGGGCCTGGGCCAAGTCAGCCAACACCAGCACATGTCGATAATCGTTCGGTGTTGCGGGCCGATAGTTTACCCCCGCAATACTCGCATACTGTTCCTGCTACGACTTCAGGGACTGACACGCGCCAAGCGTCTATCGCTCCTCCACTACCAAGCACCCATTCTGTAACCGCGTCTTCCTCTCCGATGGTAGGATATGTAGAGAACCTGCGACCTATATCCTTAAGTGGACCTCGTCCTGCAGCAGGACCTGCCAGTGTAAACTTGGTTCTGCAAAGTTCCGCGCCGAGTGGTCCAATGGTTACTAGCTCACTGCCTAACCCTGGAACCACCAACATTTTACAACAGGCATCGTTTTCCACCTCCCATGGACAAAATAGTACGAATACAGCGACAGGACATCCTCCCTCCGCTACCATGATACAACGGCCTCCCGCTACTTCTTCTCCGACTCGCCCTAGCCCAGTTCCTACCAATCAACGGCCCTCAGTCGCCGGTTCTCTGACGGGACCCCGTCCGAATTTTTCGACCCAGATAAACCGTCCTCCCTCGCAGAAGCCTCCCATTAACATGTCACCTTCCTCTCCGGCACCATCGTCTGCAGGAGGGATGACTCCGGCACAGAAGCTATATGCCAGTGCAAAGTTGAACTCGGTCCCTCCAACGATTCACCTCCCCTCAAATACTACAATATCAGGCGCGGCTAGTTCTGTCGCAAGCTCGTTTTACACAACGGGAGTCACGCAGAATCTACAACTCCAGTATCAACTGCATCAGCCGGTTGGGGGTGGAAGACCCTCTGGAGGGAGACCCCCTTCGACCTATAATTCTAATCATGCCGCTTCAATGACATCTCTTGCGAGCACAAATCAGGTTCGGTTATCTCAACTTCCCCCGCGTACTCCGCAGCAGCTTCAGGGTACCATGGTTCGCCCTCAGTCGCAAATTGCAGGACAGTTGAATTCGAAGACTACGTCTATGGCCGGACCAAGGCCGAATACGAGCGTCGTCCGGCCCAGGCCCACGGCACTACCGAATGTTACACTCGTGGCTCGTCCGCCAAATCAAGCCAGTGCGTTTAATTTACTTACACATTTGTCAGATCGCTAACCGGTGTTCATATTTGACAGTGGCAACAGGTCCTACAGCTCAACTCCCTGTCAGTTCTCCACAGCCCCTGCCACTTCCAGGAACAAACGCGATCTCCGCTATCCAAGGCCAGATTGGGGTGTCCGGTGTTCATTCGCCTCCACCCCCGACCTCTGCTGCAGCAGCAGGTGGTCCTATTACGCCAACATCTGTAGGTGGTTTTGGTCATGGTGTTCCTTCTCCAGCTGGAAGGACCTTTACATCGAACACGTCGCAGCTTTTGATGCAAACGCCTACCCAGTACGCAAGTTCGAACCCGCTTCCGTCAATTCCAGCCTCGTCTCCCTCGACTTACGACACGTCGCTCGTTTCGGACGCGCGAGTCGAAATCGCGAATCCTTCTAACCGTCCCCCACAACATTCCGCTTACAGTAACCCCGCCAATTATACCGCTCCATCAGTCACCGTTCCACCTTTGCCCCAGCGACCACCGAGACATCCCTCTTATAGTCTTCCTAATGTCCCATCTCAGCTTCCCCAACAGTCTCCTCCTCCGAACGCATTATCCAGTGCTGCGTCTTCCATAGGTTCTTCGGTCTCTTCGTTCTCAAACACCTTCTCCGCTGCTGCCAAACCAATGATGAAGAAATACGGAAAAGCGGCTGCTGGAGTTGCTATGAAAGTCGGTGTTCGCTACGGGACCAGGCTTGCCATCAATAGTATCTTTGGCTCTGGCGGTTCCTCCTCTTCTTCAGACGATACAAACCTCTTCGACCCCGATACGTTGAACGACTTGACATCGAGTCTTTCGAACTTGGATGTGAGCAATACCGGTATTGACACATCTCAGTTCCAAGACGCGTTTGCTGGGAATCCTGGGGCTGATTACGGATCGATTATCAATATTATTGGGCAGCAGCAACAGACGAATCCGACTCCCGGGGTTAATTATGCTGGGATCGTTCAGGCTTTGATAAAAATTCAGCATGCGGCGGCGGCGACAAATTCGCATCAGGGTGGACAGGCGCATGGGCATGGGCAGGTGCAAGGGCAGATGCAGATGCAGGGGCATGGCCATGGTAATGTAGGAGCGCATGTGAACAATCAACAACTTGCAAATGCCCAAGCTCAGATTCAGAACTTACAGGCACGTTTGAATGCGATGAGTTTGCAGCAACAGCAGCACCCACAACAACAGGTCGGTCAGGGAGTACATCAGATGCAGAACGCTGTCGGTGTTCCTCCGCAGATGTTGAGCCAACCTGGGCCTGCTAGACCTCCGAACCAAGTTGGGCAGGGAGTACAGCAGATGCAGAACGGTGGCGTTCATCTGCAGACATTGAACCAATCGGGACCGGCTAGACCTCCGAACCAAGTTGGGCAGGGAATGCAGCAGATGCAGAACGGCGGTGTCCACTCGCAGACATTGAACCAATCTGGGCCTGCCAGACCTCCGAACCAAGTTGGGCAGGGAGTCCAGCAGATGCAGAACGGTGGCGTTCATCTGCAGACATCGAATCAATCGGGACCGGCTAGACCTCCGAACCAAGTTGGGCAGGGAGTGCAGCAGATGCAGAACGGTGGCGTTCATCTGCAGACATCGAATCAATCGGGACCGGCTAGACCTCCGAACCTAGTTGGGCAGGGAGTGCAGCAGATGCAGAACGGCGGTGCTCATCCGCAGATATTGAGCCAACTGGGCCTGTTAGACCTCCGAACCAAGTTGGCCAGGGAGTACAGCAGATGCAGAACGGTGGCGTTCATCTGCAGACATTGAACCAATCGGGACCGGCTAGACCTCCGAACCAAGTTGGGCAGGGAATGCAGCAGATGCAGAACGGCGGTGTCCACTCGCAGACATTGAACCAATCTGGGCCTGCTAGACCTCCAAATCAAGTTGGCCAATCACATCAGCAACATACGCAAGCGCATCACACTGGGCAATCTCAGAACCAGCTGACGGGTCCTCCGGTGTATCAGCAGCAGCAACCACACACCCCTCATTCTATACATCAATCATCTACGCCTGCGACTAAGCCCTCGCATGCCCCGGCATCTGCTAATACGGGTGCGGGACAGGCTCCGGCGGCGAATACAACTCCGATTCTTCCTGCTCAAGAAAATCAATACCAGCCTCCGCAACCACAATCGCAACCGCAGCCCCCGTTTCAGTCTAATCTCCCCCCTTCCTTGTCGACATCAGCGTCAATGCCTGAAGCCGTATCCCTCCCTCAAGCTGAAATCCGACCGCAGCCGCTGGTCCAGTCTAACCTTCCTACTCCGTCTACGTCATCGTCGATGCCTGAAGCTATCTCTCTCCCTCATCCTGCGCCCCAACCGCAGCCGCCCGTCCAATCTAACCTTCCTCCCTCGTCGACATCAGCGTCGATGCCTGAAGCTGTATCTCTCCCTCATCCTGCGCCCCAACCGCAGCCGCCCGTCCAGTCTAACCTTCCTCCCTCGTCGACATCAGCGTCGATGCCTGAAGCTGTATCTCTCCCTCATCCTGCGCCCCAACCGCAGCCGCCCGTCCAGTCTTACCTTCCTCCCTCGTCAACATCAGCGTCGATGCCTGAAGCTGTATCTCTCCCTCATCCTGCGCCCCAACCGCAGCCGCCCGTCCAGTCTTACCTTCCTTCCTCGTCAACATCAGCGTCGATGCCTGAAGCTGTATCCCTCCCTCATCCTATACCACACTTGCAACCGCCAGAGTATACGAGTGTTGCTGCAGTGCCGGAGCCTCCACGGCCCAGTGATCAGTCTACCCTGATAGACCCTCTCGTTTCACAACCCCAGGCTCAGACTTCAGAACAACAACCTCAGCAGCCTCCCCATCCCTCTGTTCAGATTGCTGCTGTACCGCCATCTCATCCACAAGCCCAGTCTACAATCGCTCAGCCAGTGGTCCCTCAATTACAACAACAGTCTCCCCGCCCCCCAGTTCAGTCTACCGTTACTCAACCTGTTGCTCAGCAACCCCAACATCAAGTTCAGTCGACGGCACAGCCGCAATCACAACATCCTCCTCATCCCCCTGTCCAGAATGTTGCTGCTCAACCAGCTGCTCCACAATCTCATATACAATCCCATTCGGCGGTCACTCAGCCAGTTATTCCCCACTCACAGCAACAGCCCCTTCATTCCCCTGCTCAGACTATGGTTACTCAACCCGTTGCTCCACCCCAGGTTCAACCCACTGCTGTTCAACCTGTGATTCAACAACCTCAGTCCCAACAGCAGCCTCAAAGACCTCCTCAAGCATTACAAGGGCCGGTAAGTGTTGGCAACAATACTTTTTCTTATATAATGTTGAACTTGGAACAGCAGTTGCCCCCTCGTCCTCCGGTTCAGGCAGTTCCTCAGTACCATCAGCCATCTTCAGTTGGACAACTAAACGTTCTACACTCCCAGCAACCCCCTCACCGTCCGCCTCAGCATTCTTACACTTCCCCGCCATCTTCAATGGGTGCTCCCTCTCGTCCGCCAGGTTATACTTTTTCTTCACTTCCTTCATCCACTTCAAATATCGGAAATCTGTTGACCTCGTCGACGTTGAGTACGGCTGGACATGGGTTTATGAATGTGTTGCAACATTCCTCTCAGCCAACGTCAACGTCTGCCATTGCACATCATCATCAGACGCCGAGCGGCCCTGGGAACACTTCTTCTGGAGGCCCGTCGCTTTTGAGTACCTTGGAGCATGGAGCTGTGAATCTGCTACATCAGTATCAGCAGTCATCACAACAGCACCCGGCTCAACAGCATTCGGTTCAGTCGCATCCTCAACAGCTGCAGCATTCACAATCCCAATATCATCCCCAACAACTACATTCGCAGCCTCAATCCCATCCTCAAAAACCTCCCTACTATCATTCCCAGCAACCCACTCAGTATCATCCACAGCAGCCTCCTCGGCCCCAGCAACAGCCTTATCCTCAGCAGTATTCACAAACTTCAATGGGCCAGGCGAATAATTCGGGTAGTGCCCCGAGTGGATCTGGTGGGCAGGCAATCTTGGGCTCGTTGGGGAATATGTGGCACGAGTACCAACAGCAGCCGCATCCTCAGCATTCTCAGCAGCAGCCTCATCCTCAGCAGCAGAATACTTTGGGTAGTTCTGGTGGGCAGTCAATTTTGAGCTCGGTAGAACATGAAGTTTCGAGTTTACTGCATCAGCACCAGCATCATCAAACCCAGTCCCAATCTCCCCCCTCCCAAAATGGGTCCTCGGACAACCAAGTCCCGGATTCATCTCAGTCTCAGTACCAATCTCCTTCTAATTCCCAGAATCAGACTCTCGAGTACACTCCAGGAGATGGTTCGGGCGGATACAATGACGGACAGTCATTCGATGCTGATCAGTTGTACTCGACTGGTTATGATGAATCTACTCAAAACTCGTTCAATACCCAGGTTTCGTCGGACTCGACGGTGATTCCGTCCGATACAGGAATGGGAGCAGAGATGGACAACACATTCGTTAGTGGGGATGCATACACGTTTTCGAGCGGCGATGCTACCGTCGGATTGTTTGACTATTCTGAAGCTAGTGGATCCGCTGGGATGTATACCTACACGGACGGCGACACCACAGCTGCACTCTTCGACTATTCCAGCGCAACAGAGTCTTCAGATGTGTACACCTACACAAGTGATGATACGACAGTGGCAGCTTATGACTATTCGAACGCAATCGGATCCTCTGATATGTACACATACACGGCCGGTGATGTGTCAGCGGCAGCTTTTGACTATACCAACGCGGACGGGTCCACAGACATGTTTAGCTACTCGAGCGATGGTACGAGTCAGGATTTTAGTGGATTTGTTACAGACGGGCAGGGTGGGATGTTTGCATTTGATTCTAACACTTATGTGGATCCTGGATCGGGTGATATTGTTCAAGACGTGGATACGACGTTCATTTCGGATGACGGAGGATTCATGAGCTCCACTGATACAACGTCTTTTTTTGATACAGGGGATATGTTCTCGACTCAAGATAGTGGTATATTCTAATACCTTCTAGATAGTTGTTATCTAACGTGCCTATAATTGTATCTGTAATAATTTTCACGTCTTTTTCACTGACAACTCGCGACACAATCGCGCATCGCGTGCTTTCCTCGTGATATCTGACTCAGCCATGAGTCAGATCTAATTTAAATTTATTCGGCTTACATGTGGCGTGTGGGTTTTGTTCGCGGGACAAGAAAACTTTTTTTCTTGTCTTTCCTCCTTGTTCGAGTATGGCACCTAGGACTCGACAGTCTGCGCGCACAGAAACGCCTGCAACCTCGACTACGACGAGTACGGCGACTGCTTCACCTGTTTTCAGTAACAATGTTTCCGTAGCTGAAGATACGCCTGCGACGACGGATACCGAGGAAGCTCCAGTCAAGAAGACGCTCAATACCAGAACTAGAGCTCAGAACGCAAAGAAGCGTCCAATACAAAGTGATGAAGAAGGAGATCAGGAAGGCATTGCTGAGCGGCGACTCGTTACAAAGCGGAGAGTAACAGCAAAGAACGTATACGTGGAGGTCACTGTGAGCAAGAACTTGAAGGCAGCTAAAGAAAAGGCATCGGTGAGTTATCGTGCTGTCTGTTTGATCTATCGTACTGACCCTTTCGCGTCAAATCTAAAGGTGAAGCCCTCCGGCAAAAATCTTCTGAAGGGCAAAGTAACGGGAAAAGTAACAGCAGCCTCGAACGATGATAACGAAGATACCGACGCTGAAGAAGACCTGGAATACGACGAAGACAAGTCCCTCGTAGATTCGGACGAGGGGAGTGGTTCTGAATTTGTCGGTTCGGACAGTTCGGACGATGAAACACCTACTAGACCTTCAAAGGAGAAACGCCGCGCTTACTCTGAGGACGAAGACGACGAAGACGACGATGTGGTCATGATCGACGCCGCCGTGAAAGCATCTCTACAGACTGCCCGAAACCTTAACCGTGCTGGACCGTCTTCCAACAGAACAGCCATTAATCCCGAAGCTGCTCGTCGCGCTGCAGCCATCGAGAGCCGCTTGGCCACGCGAGCCAAGACCGGTGTGGACGTTGACGACTCTGAGATGGACTTTGATAACCTTTCCGGGATTTCTGACTCTGATGATGCTTCTGACGTCCCGCTTGCGAAGAAGTCAAAGGCAAAGGGAAAAGGGAAAGCCAAATCCAAAGCTCAAACCCAAGCAACGAAAGGCGGAGACAGCGGCGATCGAAAATTCATGACTATTGCGGAAATGCGTCGCCAAAAAAGAGAAGAGAAGCAAGAGGAAAGGGCGCTCAGATCCAAATTGGGCCGTAAACTCACTCATGCCGAAAGGTCCACTCTTGCATTGCACAAGCATCATACGGAGTTAAAGAATGTCTGGGGTGATCTAGAGGCGAACATAAAGATTATCAAGCCTGTCGAAGGTCAACAGCCCAAGAACATCAAGTTGACACTTCTTCCATTCCAAAGGGAGAGTTTGCACTGGATGAAAAAGCAGGAAGAGGGTCCATGGAAGGGCGGTATGCTTGCGGTACGTCAGCTAATTCCCCGTCAGGTTGATCTATTTACGTTCTGGATTTCAGGACGAAATGGGGTAATGTGCACTCAAGTCTTTTACGGTAGCGCTGTTGACTGAACTTTGTCTATAGTATGGGTAAAACGATTCAAGTCATCGCACTACTAGTTTCTGATAGAAAGAAACCGAATCTTGTTGTTGCGTACGTTATATGCTCATTTGCCGCGCGGTAATATCTGATAGATAATCTCGTTCCAGTCCCACTGTCGCAATCATGCAATGGCGTAATGAAATCGAAGCCCATACAGATGGCATGAAGGTTCTTGTCTGGCATGGAGCTTCGCGAGAGTCCGATTTCAAGGAGCTCAAGAAACACGATGTGGTACGAGTACGCATGTCCGCGCCATTTTCATGTCTAATACCCGCATAGGTTCTCACCACATACGCAATTATCGAAAGGTATGCTTCATCGAACACAGATTGGCTGAGCTATGAAACTTATTCTCTTTAGCGTTTTCCGGAAGCAAGAAAAAGGCTTCAAGAGGGGAAGCAAGATTCTCAAGGAGAAGTCACCAATTCACCGTATCGTCTGGAATCGTGTCATTGTCAGTACTCCCAGCTTCTTCTACTGACCTACACGAATCTTAGCCCTTCCCTCGCCCTATATAGCTCGATGAAGCACATAACATTAAAGACCGTGCTTCCAATACTGCTAAATCTGCTTTCGAACTGCAAGCTGTCTCTCGATGGTGCCTATCTGGAACACCTCTGCAAAATCGAGTTGGAGAACTGTACTCGCTGATCAGGTTTTTGGGCGGAGATCCGTTCGCATACTACTATTGTACGTTCCTTCAAAAGTTTTCATGCCGCATTGTTCCTCATCGCAATCGAACATAGGTAAGAAATGCGACTGCAAGTCTTTGCACTGGAAGTTCTCAGACAAAAGGTCGTGCGACGGTGTGTCCCAAATGACGTTCAAACCTTCGCCTTGGGATAACATTTTTCGTTAGATTGCGGACATAGTCCGATGCAGCACGTATGTAACTCTTTACCGTTCGGTCCCGTGAGATTTACCTGATTTGCGAAGACGTGTTTCTGGAACAACGAGATCCTTACGCCTATCCAAAAAAATGGAATGGAGGGTCCAGGAAAAACTGCGTTCAAGAAGCTTAAAATCCTGCTTGATCGGATGATGCTCCGACGTACCAAGGTTTGTTTCAACGCAAGATCTGGGACGCTTGACTTACGCAGGTGTATGGTTACTTCAGCTTCAGCGAGCGGACGATCTTGGCTTACCTCCTCGGACTGTCATTGTGCGCAGGGATTACTTCAGTCCCGAGGAAAAAGAGCTTTATCTTTCGCTGTTCTCCGACGCAAAGCGACAGTTCAGTACCTATCTGGATTCAGGGACCGTTTTAAACAGTACGTGCTCTAGATTGCTAATTGCCGCGTAGACCTCATTGATCATTGCGATTACCCTCAGATTACTCCAATATTTTCAGTTTGTAAGTCAGCTCATCAGTCTGAATACAATTGTCTTATTTTTTGGTCCAAAGGCTCACTAGAATGCGGCAATTGGCCTGTCACCCTGACCTGGTCATTAGAAGTAAGAACAACGCCAAAAAATTCAGTAATGAAGATCTCGGAGAGGCTACCTTGTGTAGGATTTGCAATGAAATTGCGGAAGACGCGATTCAGTCAAAGTGTCGCCATGTCTTCGATAGGGAGTGCATCAAACAATACCTGAATTCTGCTCTCGAACAGAACGTATATCCATTCATCGCATCTCTCTCTCTCTGATACTGATACCCTTGTCAACGTTACACTAGCCTTCGTGTCCGGTCTGCTTCATGCCGCTTACGATCGACTTGGAAGCGCCGGCCCTTGACCTAGAGGAAAACGTACCCAACGCTCGTCAGGGTATCCTCGGGCGCATTAATCTCGATTCTTGGAGGAGTTCGACCAAAATTGAGGCCCTGATGGAAGAACTGACTAACCTCCGTAATCAAGATGCAACCACGAAGAGCATCGTTTTCAGTCAATTCGTCAGCTTCCTTGATCTTATTGCATATCGTTTGCAGAAAGCAGGGTTTACGGTACGTCAAATGCTATTCGAAACTCGCGAATACTCTTGACACCCTGGATAGATTTGTCGGCTCGAGGGAACAATGTCACCCCAAGCCAGAGATGCGACAATCAAACATTTTAGTCAGTCGAAATTCCCCTCCTACATTCAGTCACGGCCTCTAAAATTTGTGCTTGTAGTGAATAATGCCGATGTCACGGTTTTCCTCATCAGTCTGAAAGCCGGAGGAGTTGCGCTCAATTTGACAGAGGCTTCCCGGGTTTACTTGATGGATAGTTGGTGGAACCCTGCTGGTTCGTTTCTGACGGCGTTTCTGTGTCCTCACGAGTGCTAACTACCCCCCTCTTGTTTAGTCGAATTCCGTACGTTCCGAAACGCCTTCTGTACACAGTGGCACTTAACTATCTTACAGAGGCCATGGATCGTATTCACCGACTGGGACAGCATCGGCCTGTCAAGGCCATCAAGCTAGTTGTCGAAGATAGTATCGAGAGCCGCATTGTCCAGGTACGCATGATGAATACTTGAGCGCGAGGACGTCTCCCGTTAGCTCATCATTTTCTAGTTACAAGAAAAGAAATCTGCAATGGTCGACGCTACTCTGTCTCCTGATGATTCGGTATGGTCTTTTCATGGTGTGTCCTCACGGTCAACTGAACGTATGTCATGCAGGCCATGGGTCGCCTCACACCAGCCGATGTAAGTTGCCACGGTACCGTATTCATTTATGCAGCTCTTGATGGTCGTATTTTTTTCCTCTGTTAACAGCTTCAATTTCTATTCCGAGTAAGTTTTTGATGCATATGGCGATTCGCAGCTGATTTTTGACTTGGGTGTTAGTTATGATCAGGAGTCATACAAGAACCCTGAACGGAAGGATTAGCTTGACAGTTACTCAACATAGCACTATCCCTCTAATATGATCTCTAGATCGAAGCCCTTGTAATTATTTAGGAGCAGTGTGCGGAAGAAAACGTACATACATAATAGAACAAATATCAAGATCTACAGCGCAATTCTGATAACAGTACGAGCCCGTTATTTGAACTTATTTCCAAGTTAAGTGTGCATTTCACTGGGTTTTGTTGACTGTCGTCATGCTGCTTCGTTTAACAATGCAATCCACCTGCTGTACAATATCGGTTCCAGATGATCATCGGGCGGTGTTTGTCTCGATTGAATTGAGGCTAGTACATATATAACGTTCGCTAAGCATTTTTCCTCTTCTTTTTTTTTTAAATTACTCCATTTTATCATTCCAGATTCATCCCATCCCTGAACTCTACCATGTTTGTCGTCAACGCCATTCCCAAATCCCTCAGCGTGCTCGTCTGGCTAACTCTATGTCTCTCCATAATCACTCTTGCGTTTTCGCTTGTAACTTTAGGATTGTCCAGTCTCCTCATTGCCCCTTGTATCGCGTTTGTGACGCTGCTTTATCTGCTCGTCGTTCTTATTCTTGAACACAAACGACTCAAACGTGTTCATAACAATGATGATTCTTCTTCTGTTCTACCGGCATACTCTACCCTTGCATCTATCATATTTGCCTATTTATTTGGCGTATGTTGGTTGGCTGCGTCGGTAAGCTACCCTCCTCCTATTCGGGGGAAAAACGCACACTGACGGGGGCTTGACACTCACAATTTTTCTTAATTTAGGTGGCCGGCATGATCATATTAGCAGCTGCAAGCTTCGAATGGGAAGATGGAGTTGCTTGGGTGGCTGTAGCCATCGTGACATGCTATGCGGCTACTGCAGAGACTGTCGTCTGGTTTGCTTTTGCAGGAGTAGCTCATGCGGAGAGGAAAACCGTATTCAAACGGGGATCACTTGTCCCCACCGTATGAATTTAGAGGGGGAGGTTCAGAGTTTAGTTGAAGACGTAGAGCTAAAAAGTATACAATATACATACCCTGATAGAAGGACTTGGAATAACGAGAGTTTTTGTGGTGAATGATAGCAGACAGACAGGAGGTATGCACAAAGTCCGCCGGACTCGGGACTCTGTGAATTTTAAAATAACATATATATCCATTCTATACATTTCGGGTAATTTCACTGTCCGAAAGTAAGTACTATGGTAGTTAGGGATAGTTCGTGACAGGGATAGTTCAATTTTTGTAAGACCGTCAAAATAAAGGTCTTCCGAGTTCTGGATAGCTTTGAGAATTTTTTCAAGGCATCTTTAGATAGTATTGTTTATTTCTATCCACTCCCGGTAAGGGATTTGAGAGGGTCTACATAAATATCGAGGGATTAGTACTTTGCTGCCACTGATTATTTTCATCAAACCGCCAGGAACATCATACTAATGAATATATAAAACAGATGTAAGTAGCTAGCATTGGACTTTATGTTTTCAATAATCTAAATATCAAATTTAAAGAGAATCTGCGAGGGACTGGACGAATGGGAAGGAAAACAAAGTGAAAGATGTGTCAAGTGTGACATCAAGCTCGGAGGAGAGCATGCCGTCGGCTCGGCACACAGCACAACACTTTGACCGAACAATGACCAGAGCCAAACATCTTTGGTCCCGAAAACCTACCTCACCCCGGACCAATTATCCCTTCACCTTCTCATACCCTTCCTTTCTGGCTGGATTCCAGTATCATCCAAAGACTGCTGCCATTGGAGCCTCAGGTGCCGACAAACTGGCCAGGTGCCGACTCGCGGCTTCTCCGTGACAATATCGTGACCTGAGTGTGAACTATCCCTGTTTTCCTCGGTCGCTGGCCGACAACCTCAGTAAAATTATGAAAAATTACAGAAATTCAGGATAGGGGATTTGAACCCATAGAAATCAATCTGTCTACTCAGAATAACGAGGCTTAAAGAAGTGGTAAAGTTATTCACGTTTTGATCAAATTGGAACTATCCCTAACTACCATAGTAAGTATGTACTTTCAAGTCAAAACGAAGCTTCGACATCGAGCATAAGTAAAACATTATTCGGGTGGCGTTTTTTTCTTTCTCGAAGGTTCATTGAATGGCCCAATCTGTTGGGCATCAAGGCCATTTGTAGATGGCATCTCGAATCAGTATCATGATGAACTTTCGTGAACTTTTGCTCCCACCTCTTCGTCTCCTTATGCTGACCACTTTCTTTGAATATTTATTACGCTCCAAGTAATAGCTGAAGGTGCAGAGCTACAGTCATGTCTGGTGCGTATCTGTAGCCTTTACCCCCACTGGGAGCTGATAGCTTTGCCGAAAGATCTCCCCGACACAGAACTTCCCCTCGAGCTTGTCGAGCTCATCATCGAGCATGTATCTCATGATAAGAAGATCCTCCAGGCCGCATCGCTCGTATGCCACATTTGGCGGACGGCAGCGTTTCCTTACATGCTGCACGACATCCTCCTCGCTGAAGAAGTGGACTATGAGCGCCTGAAGAAATTATGCCAGCGATTTCCCAGGTTACCAACGTATCACCTTCGAAGCATTGTGCTCAGGCCCGGGAGTCGACTTAGCTCCGAATTGACTGTCTCCGAGGCTCTTCGTTCATTTACCAAACTGTTCGAAGACAGACGGTGGGATTTGAACGCGGTCGCTGCAGAGCTTCCTCCCATGCCCAGCGTCACCTCTCTGAAATGGGTAATGGGAAGAGACGTTCGTCACTCTATCGTTGTGGGACCCACCATTTCACGATACTTTTCATTGCTTCCTTCGCTCCAAAGGCTGACAATAAAAGCCAAATTCGAAGACTTGCACGAGTTGGAACTCTTTCTAGGCCTTTGCTGTAACCGACTGCGATCCTTGACCTTCCAGGGCGTCTGGTTCAGGAAGAGTCGAAGTCGTCCTCTCAGCCTAGGCCTTTCGTCACGTGTTTGTGATTTCAGCGCGCTGGAGAAGCTCGCATTCGAGCGTACCCGTTCTTCTGATCCCCCGTATGATCAAGTCGTGGACCTCATACTGCTTTTTATGAAGAATAAAGTCAGCCTTCAATCCTTGAGAGTCCGATACGACTTTACCATGTCGCCGACAAGTCTGGAGCGATTGTTGGACCGATCCAAAGGGACCCTGGATTCACTCGTTATTGAACCGATTGGCGTAGCTGGTGAGAGACCTAGAAAAGCTTTTAATAAATGAATTGACCTTTTGCTCACAAGAAATTGCGCTGTGGAACCATCCGTGTCAACCCTTTGCTCATATCGGTCCAACGATGAAAACGTTTACAATCGGAATCCCCCAAACGACACCCGGTGGTCCAACACTAACCAACTCGGCTCCTTTCGAAGTCTTGGATTTCTTTCGTTTCATGCAAACCATTCCTCCCCTCCCACACATCTCCGCTCTATCCATCATCTTCCGCATCCACAACGATTGGGACGCTTCAGAGATATGGGGCCCTTCAACTTTTCCTGAACGCAACATGAAAGCATCTTGGCATAGATTCCTCCCTTGGCTCGCGTCTCGAATGCCTTCATTGGAATTGCTCGTTTTCTTCATCAAGTTCAAGACCAAGTTTGAGGAGCAGGATGTTGAGCGGTTCTTGGGGATTGCAAAGGCGGCAGTGCCACCGCTCCGCAGTGGAATGAGCGTTCAGTTGCAATGGGTTCTTGAGACTGCCAATCCTGCTGTTGCTTTTTAAATCTATTTATTTCGCAATTTTCTTGTCTGGCACTGTGTGCCATGGAACGTTATTTATCTTTTTTCTTTTTTGTAAGTAGTCTACTCGCTTGAACCTCTGAAACTGTATCTGTAAACTTGTCATACCATCGTACATACATATAGCAATCATTCCAATTGTACAGTGAACCAAACGACGTTACTGGTACCTTGACTTAAGGCGCTGCTACTAGGGATATCGATAGAGGGTTTTGCGAGCCTGGTCATCAATCTGCTGAAGCCGATATCAACCTCCTAGAAGGGACTGCCACTACGGCAGGTGAACCAAATTTTCATTTTGCTTTAGCCTTTTTTATGCCTCTGCTTGATTGTCGGCATACAACGGCAAGGCTTACACATCACCGGCCGGAAACTGTTAGCATCCGAAATAGCCGAAGGCCGAAGGTTCGGCCTAACCAAACACGGGCACGTTTCTCTTTCGCTTTTGCCTCGCGAGTTTCCGTTCAACTTCTCTCTGGGAAAAGACCCTGATGTCACGCCGGGTGACCGGTCCGGGTCGGCATGTCGGCGCAGCGTCTTTTGCCGCGAGCCGGATCGTCTTGCACTCTATCCAGTGTAATGCGCTCTCGCCGCCGCCTTTTGTAGTACTTTCAGCTCAAATTTTTACCTCTTCCTGCTCAGTTCACAGCACTCATTGAATCTATTTAGTTTCACTGAATTAATCGGTCCTGTGAACGCCGATTGTATTGCAACCGAGAACATTCAAGCTGCCCGCTACCCTTTCATTTCATTCGCTGCTGCAGTCGTTCTCGCAGCCGTCTTCATCAAACTCTCGTGGAAACGCTGCAGATTCACTCCGGTTAAGTCAGATACAGATTATGGACTCCCTGCAGTCAAGATACACGAGAAGGGAATCATAGGAAGTGAGGTCCAGGCACCTATGTTACGCTCAAAAGATCATCGCACTCCTCAGGAGAAGGCCGAGTTAATTGCTTGGGTATGTGCTTGCATTCTTTTGTCCATATTTTGTTCACAAGGATATTTGTTTGTACTGTACTGACTACAGGCTCGACGAATGAGTGAACGGTTTCCCGACATACAGACACCTCGGGCACCTGTACGTCGGTAGTATCTACAGCTCTGGCATGTCACTGCAGTACAAATAATATCATTGTTATGCTTTGAATGCGACGCGTAAACGCGTAACTCTAATAAGGGAATAACCGAAAATTCCAACCTTGCCGCCTTCTTGCTTACCATACGGCAGGGTCTTTCAACCGTCTTTTTTTGCCATTTGGTAAACTTCCGAGCTTTTATTGAATAGGTAGAAACGCATCAAAGACGCTACAGTCATGTGTAAAAGACGATTGAAAGACGATATCCGGAGAATCGGTACGTATGGCGGCACCCACCATTCAGTCCCGAACACGAAGCGAACACGATGCTGGCATGCTGTTTGATAATGGAAAATATATATACAAGCTTGTGGCTTGCTCCCCCGTCATCGACTCGTATCCTAATATTGAATCCGCTGCTGCTCAGAGCTCATCGCTTTGAGAAACTGACTATGGCTCCCATTTCGCAGATTCAGAGCCTCAGTGGTATTCTGCTTGACAAGAAGTGAGCTTTTCCTTCTTGTTCTTCAATTTATGTTCCTTCTTTTTTGTTTTATCTATGTTCGGGCATGATAGTACCGCACTTACAACTACTATACCGTTACAAGTTTACAACTCATCCCCGCTATTCTTTTTTTTTGTGATATTCATCTAGGTTCTTTAGAGTATCATCTTTCCTTTTTTTTCTTACTCTCCCTGCTTTTTATCTGTGTCCTGCGCCAGGAGAGTGATGCCTCCCGCTCGTTCAGCGAGTGTCCCGCGCCGGAAGGGTGAGGTCACGATTACTGGTCACTGTGACGTGATGTTACATGACGGTCTTTTATTCATTCGTAAGCTTTACTTCTCTCTTCCACTGGCCCCCACTGGCATCTTTTCATGTCGTTTTCGTCTATGTCCGGCTCGGCCATGGACGGCATGTACGACCGGACCAAGCCTTCCTCAAGAACTCTTGGATCGAGCTTTGCTAAACGCTGAAATCATCACGTTAGGGCAGCCCATTGAGCCTAAAGCTCGAGGGTCTCGCAGATAGAGATAGCATATAAGATTGATTGATGGCGGCGGATCATGGCATAAAGCTCATCTGATGATGTACGACGAGGCCAAAAAAATTGATAACTCAGTATCCTGAACTGGGCGATGGTGGGGAGGGGGGGGGTGGATTTCGAGAAGATGCGAGGCATCCGTGACATCCGTGAGTTTGTATTCTCGATATACTGTATACCAAATTTTGCTGCTTAAGAAAATACAGCATTCCTGGGAAAGAAGACGCAAGACGCAAGATAGTCCCGAACCCGGACCTGCCTCTAAAAAAAAGATCGAAACTAGTGATGCATGGTACGGGCCTCAGGCCTGTACGGACAGAATTTCACTACAAAAGTCCTCTGGGGTAAGACCAAATGGACAATTTTTCCTTTATTGAGCACCACCTCGGCAACTTGTAAAGCCTCTAAAGGATGGAAGTAGCCTGAGGCATGAAAAGATTGCACAACCAATGCCACAAAATCAAAAATTAAGTATTTTCATTGAGAATACCAGTAAATACTTGATTACAAACAAAATTACTTTGACTATTACATCGGCCCGGCCCATGCATCACTAATCGAAACACGAGCCGCTATATACTAGGGGCAAGCGTTTATGGTCTCGCGTACTTCTCTCTCATCGATTGTGCATCAGCTATGGAGAACTCTTGGAATTGTGAATATATACGGCACGCGCATTTCGCACTGGAGACTCATATCAAGACTTATCACACAATATTTAAGCACCTCACCGTCCCATCCTGTGAGTGGCTTTTTATTCAGCTCCAGCTCTATCCCGTCTGACATTTTCTGTAGCTTTGCATCTCGTTACTGTGATTAAGTAACCAGCTACGCGCTGAGCATGTGGAGGAGCATTGTCAATTTTGCAGCACAAAGGCTGATTCGATCCGATATTGCTCGCCGACCCGTTCGCTTGACACCCGAACAGAGGCTGGCATGCTTATCTGCCAGTCTCCTGATAGAATTCCTTCCTGTGTTCAATCCCTACTCAAGCTGAGATAGACTAGGTCGGGTAAGCACATGCGCATCTTTCTGTCGGTCGACGAGGCTTTTAGCCGTTTTACATCGCTCAATCCGTCGGAGCCAATTGTTGCAGAAGGCGCCTACACTCTCGTCCTCAACAGCATGCTGGCCTTTGACGCACCAAGACCTCTATGTGAAGAGATCCTTGAGTCCTTTCCCGTTTATCAAGCGATCCCGGGGAGTTTGTGGCGATGCTCCTCATCATCATGGCCCGAGACGCTGCCGTGTCTTCTTACTCCAATAGTGTTTCTGGACTCGTCAAGTTTTTACAGAAACTCATTGTCCAACATACACCTACACGGAGCTCCGGCGAGTTCTGCCAAATAATAGAGGTCAAACCGTCTGTCTATCGGGATCTTGAACATCACAACATCTTGCTCCCAGATGCGTTTCAATCACTTTATCGAACGACAGCAGGAGGATTATCTCAGGAGGTCTTCCGGGTTTCATCGCTCGTGCGGCAGTATTGGGCGCCAATAGACACTCGGATCTTATACTCGTTGCCCGAACTGTTACGGGGGATGAGGTGAAGAAGAGCTCGCAGGGACTGATTATGTGGCAGGTCAAGAACGATGATAAATACACTGCGAATATCGTTGGTGGGACATTGACACAATGGATCCGGGCTTCTTCGAAGAAGAAGAGCAACTCTCGACACCAATCATACGCATTATGTTTGCTTTAGCCGGAGATCAGCCCGCTATACACCACGTTCAAACACAGAAACAAGGGAATTTTACGTCGCACCGGGGGGAAATCTGGGCTCTCAGCGGAAGTGTTCAATGTGGTGGGTGATCACGACGAAGGGCTTGGAATACGCTATTTGTCGCTTCTCAAAGCTGGAAAACGAGGTACAATCAGCTACCGAGTATGGAAACGCTGATGAAGGGTATGAATTCTATGGTTGCGAACGACGAAGATTTTGGAGATTCAAGCATGTATGGGCAAATCATCCAAGTCCTCCTTCTCTAATGTCGACCGCTACATAAATTGATTTTCTGTTTTTTTTAATGCCTCTACTGTATATCGCAAGTTTCGGGAGCCTAAGAGGTGAGTTGGCCAGAGTTTTTGATCAGCGCAAAGGGGGGGGGGACGGATCTATTTGATGGAGATGAGATGGGGCAAGAATAATCAGGGCTGATTTCCCCCAGCTTGTCATGAGGGATGGGCAACGAGTACTCGACGAGGGAATAAAAGTGCCATATATGTAAAGAAAGGAGTGCAGCGCCCGGCAAAACACACACCACAGTATTCCCTGCTGGTTGACATGACTTGTTGTTGCGCGATCCAGGTCTAACTCAGTCACTGAGTCAGTGATGATTAGTAAACATTCAGTGGAATTCTTTTGCGGCCACTGTGGTCGCGGTGTTACCTTTATAAATACTGATTTATAAGGCTCCCTCAGCACCCACCTGTTCTGTACATTGCACCACTCTGCACTTGCAACTTGACTTTGCGAGCTGTTATGTGTGACGACGCGTGACCGATCGCGCCCAAAGTGCACGCGTTCGAATCCGCGGATTCCAGTCATTTTCCAGTGGTCCCGACTGTTGATAACCATGTTTAGAGGAGAGCCCCGAGGATCCGATGAGGCCACAGGAATCAGTGGAAAAGGCCTGGTAATCAAAGCCCTTCATTGAAGTTCATTCAAGCTGTTCCCGTTGCCTCGCCTGTCAAAACATTCGGATTCGAGACCCAGCACTAGAACTTTGAGTTCAAACTTACCATATGACCCATACGCAGAGCTTGTGATTTGGTTTCGGTTCCTTCCAATCAAGCTGGCTGTAGCGCTTAATTACACTGGATCCGAGAAGGCGACATAGAATCCCGGAACGGCCCAAGTTTTTCTTTCTTCTTTAGCGTAGAAAATTCGGTAAAACCGATAAGCGGGTTAGTCCGAAGCCAGTTCTTGGATAACCGTATTGATTGACGAGGCAAGTTGGACTGGGTTGTAAATTTCAGGGTGCTTTATAGTGTACAGTGAGTGCTGCGCTTAAGCACAGGTCAGAACGGTGACTGGAAAAGTGGCCGCTGGCTGCAGAGCCTTACAAACTCAAATGGGGTCGGCTACGATGCCGACGGTGGACGGGAAGCTGTGCTCCGGTCCCTTTTATAAGTGGCTCGTCAGCTGGTGAATTAAGGCCACTTCTTTCTTCCTCCCTTTCATGTCCACGTCTTCGCCTTATCCTCCAAACGAGAATCCAGACAGACGCCAGTTACCTCCTGGCTGGGTCAGTCAATATGACAGCAGGTAACGCCCACTGCATTCTGCTATATCGGCGTTTATCAAGCCTCTGACTTTGTATTCCTTCAATAGTTATAGAGCTTGGTGAGCTTCCTTGGCATCTCACTGCGGTCGAAATAATATTGAGCGGTCAATCTATTGAACAGGTTCTATGTGAACACGGGCACAAATCCTCCAGTAACAACTTGGGCTCATCCTCTCGGTGCTCCGCCGTCGCCCCCACCGCCACTTCCGAATTATGGTGCTCCCTCCGGCCCTCCCCCACCTGGCCCTGGAAGTCCCGGATACGGATACAACAACTCTCCTGGGCAATATTCCGGATACGGCGGGCCCGGATACCAGCAATCGCCTCCTCCCCAGCAATATTACGGTTCTGCTCCGCCACAACCAGGTTATAGTCCAGGTCCAGGTCCAGGGTACGGTTATAGAGAGGAAGAGAGCAGAGGTATGCCTGATATGCTTCCGATTACACTGGATGTTGTTTCCGGACTCAGTATCTTCCAATCGCTTTAGGTTTCTTCAACCGGCCCAGTAATAACACACCCCAACAGGTTATTTACGAGCAGGCACCTCCCAAAAAGTCTGGTCCGGGTATGGGTACTATGCTCGGTATCGGGGCTGCTGGTTTGGTTGGAGGCGCGGTCATTGGCGAACTCATCGAAAATCATGAAGATAATGAACGATTCGATGCTTATCAGCAAGGTAAGCCCTGCTGCTCGCGTTTCGTATTGTTCGTACGCTTAAATCTTTAATCTTGCTGTAGGTGAACAGGATGGCCGCGACGATAACTACGGTGGCGGCGGAGGAGACTATGGAGGTGGAGACGACTACGATGGAGGAGGAGGAGACTGGTAAACCTGCTCTCGCCCACTCCTGGTCCTATCACCCAAACGCGTTTTTGATCTTTTTACCTTTCTTTTTCTTTCTTATGACCTCAGATTTTGTGTGTACCGCGCCCTTGAGGGGTTCTCGATTACGCGATGGAATTAGCATCAACTTGCACGGCATGCACGCATTTATAAGTTAGGCCGATAAATAAATAAAATATTGAAAATTTATACATTGTCGCGAAAACGGAAGTTGCCGTGCTTAGGGAAATATTATAAATCAACTTATAAATCAAGTACATACAATAAACATTTTGAATGTCGCGGGACTTATGGAATGGCTATAAAACATTTGTTGTGACATTTGTCACACATAAAGATACTATAAGTCGGGGCGACAGATAGAAATTTTATAGAAACCAAACTGTCTACAAGCAATAAAAATATAGAAATATTATAAAAATAGACGTTTGATAAGGGTACAATAGAAATTCAATAAGACGAGGACTCCACCCTAGATTTATAGAAATCATCTTTATTAAAAAGGGAAAATGGATTTAAAAAACGCAAAAGACTTATAGAAATAGAAAGACAATAAGTCAAAGAGAAAAAAATCAGCTCAGACTAAACTTATGGAAACGGATATTGAATTATACAGCTGACAAAAAGACTGTACTGTACCGACCATCCTATGGCAACACATCCGGACATGTACCAATAGTACAAGTACTGCCGGGTACTGTCGGTACAGTACGGTATTGGTACTGTCAGCACAGTACAGTACCGCCGAGTACTGTCGGTACTGTTGGCACAGTACAGTACTGCCGGGTACTGTCGGCACAGTACAGTACTGCCGGGTACTGTCGGCACAGTACAGTACTGCCGGGTACTGTCGGCACAGTACAGTACTGCCGAGTACTGTCGGCACAGTACAGTACTGCCGAGTACTGTCGGCACAGTACAGCACTGCCGAGTACTGTCGGCACAGTGCAGTACTGCCGAGTACCTGTGGGTACTGTTGGAACTCCCGGTACAGTAAGATACCGCCGGGTACTGTCGGCACAGTGCAGCACTGTACTGTGTCGGGTACTGCCGGTACGGTCCGAGTCGGTATCCAGTATTGTTGGGTAGTGTACTAGCCGTACTGTCGGAGTAGTACACAACCCCCGCAGTACTGTCAGTACTGTACATAGCACTGTACCGACGGTTCTGCGGGTACAGTTCCAACAGTACTGCGGTACTGTACCGACAGTACTCAGTATTGCTGGTACTGTACCGACTGTTGGGTACAGTGCCGACAGTACTCAGTACTGCTGGGCACTGTACCGACAGTACTGCGGGACAGTACCGACAGTACTGTCGGTACAGTCCCTAATCGTCGTGAAAATAAGACCATTTGATACTAGTACGATCGCTGAAGACCGCAAGTTTAGGCCTAATAACACCTAGACGTCTAGCTACGAATATACTCACAAAAATCCATTCGTCTTCTCCAAGCCCGATTTGGCTTCCAATACGGCCGTTTACCATTGATGGGTGGCATGACGGTGAGCTTTGACCAGGCTTATGGAATCCTGCTAATTAAAGCCGTAGCTAAAGGTTACGTCCATTTCAGGGCATTGGAAGGACCCGAGGGGTACGACGAAAAGGAGGAGTAACGCAGAATAAGCGTGTGGAGCGCTTTGCAAACCGAGCCGGAGGACCAACATCTATAAATCGTCAATATAACCAGGAAGCCATATGTCATACTATATCTGAACTTACAGTAAGAGAACGCGCAGGCTCAGCGACGTTTAAACGAATGAATTCAGGCTGAACTATCAGTCAATATCGCCGCTTTACAATACGAAGTACAGTAAGTATTACCGGAACGACTATCTTGTAGTAAACTAGCTGGGGATCCCCATGACGAAGTTTGAACTTTTCTATATGCACCCGGCCACCTGTCTGAGATGAGCTTCGAAAAAAACAGCAGTGAAGCATTGACTCACAGTTACGACATCGGAATCGCGGCCTACAGCAGCAGTTCGCTTCAAGAAGAATATGCACGAGCGACTCTGTGGTCATATTAGGCGACTAGAAGGTAGCGGACATTGACATTCGAGGTTACCGGTTCGGTTCGCAAACGGCGTCCAGAACACCCCAAACCACTTCCTTCCCTTCGCGGGGCACGTAGTATCCCATTCCCGGATTCTCCGTCGCATATCGTTGGTTTTCCCGACTTTGAACAGCCCATCTTCGTAGAACACATAGATCAATCCTGCTCGATCTGCTTTACTAAGTCTCCGCTTCAAAGTTTTTTTCCAGGTAGCGTTCAGCTTCCGCGTCGACCGTTTCGCATTGATAGTAGGAGTGATAGAAGACATGGTACATGCTCGCGGCGAGAGAGCAGATCGAATTGGGAGAGAATATTGGGTAAAGCGACGGGATGGCGTTGTAATCAGTGATTCAGCCAGTTCCTTCTCCATCGTCACCATTGGTCCTGGATAAGTGAGAACGGAAGTTCGAATGCGGAGGGCGACGAGCTTGACTCTGGAAGTATGTACATCTGGTACGTTCATATCGGCTGGGATCAGGATACTCTTCAGTACTAGTAGTCCACTCACCATTCTTGATTCCAGGTAGCAGTTGTCATCCTTCCTTGGAGAGTTCATAGGAGCCTCAGCGACCGTAGTCATGATGTTCGTCGACCTTGTCATCCCGTCCTGCAAGATGAAAAGTCAAAGAATCTGGCTTTCATGTTGCCGCTTTCTTATCCTTCTCGCAATGACTGGTAGGTATCTGACATCTGACAGGGCACGATCCTACCAAAATCGCCGACGAAATGGAAGGATCGCAGAAGATCCGGACGAGGAAGGCAGCGATCCCACTCCAACTCGGTTGAAAGTGCCGTTACCACTGGGTTCGACACGGACGAACGTCTTGAAAACATGGGTGAATAGAGCCGCCATAGATCGAACGCTACGCTTTCCGGACTTTGAGTTAGTTTAACGTCGTTGCGGACGCTTCACGAACGGACAAGCATAATCCATACTTCCGACAATCCCTCCTGATCTCAACGTCATTCAACATTTCACCGACGGACAATTGGCTATAACATTTCACTAATAAATTCTGCAACTGAATACATTACTTCGTTATGGGCGATATACCCACCATCCTAACGCTGCTACACAGACAAAACATATCAAAAAAAGGCAGTTCCCATACGCCCGGCTATGTTCTCGGAAAGAGCTGCCTTTTATGATGGTGATCAGGCCGTTATTTTCAAGATCGTAATCTACAGTACGCCAAATGACAACCTCTCCTCTGTTCACGAAGTTGTGGGCAGATGCAATCCATCCCGAGTTGTCACCTTTTCGATAAGCTGCCTGGAGAAACATCAGTGACATGCTCAGATTAATATGAGACCACTTACCGAGAGAGACTCGACGACTAGTTGATCTTTACGCTTTCCATTAGAAGTGGCCTTGTGAAAGGTGCACGCCTTACCTTGATTGCGATAAATAAGATTTTGGAGCCGACTACGGTTTTCGATGCTCCAGAGCACAAGCTGGCCAACCCCTCCACTGATGATAACCTCACTGGAGATAAACTTCGCCATTGATACTGGCTGAGACTCTTGAGTATGAAAATCTCGAGGATAAAATTGACAATGAATTTTCCCAGTCCCTAAGTGAACTAGCGTGTACGTTCCAGACAACTGATCTGTGAGCAACACTAGCTCATTCTCCAAACAGATGTCGTTGCTGGAGAAGAGTCAGAACGAGGACCTGATTATCACGAAAGAGAAGCATTTACATAGTACCCAACAGCTCGATCCGTTTTCCGAGACGAACCGTAAAGGGATTGAGGCATATATTCCAAGTGCTTTGTGTCCAATCAGCATTGGTGATGAGGCAAAGTCGAAACGGCTTACACTGCAACGCCGTCTCCGTAATGAATTAGCAGACGGCCTTGCGCTACTGTATGCATTGATTTGATTTGGAAGCCTTGTGGATGCTCGCCTTGGATTATTGGAGGTTTTGGAAGGGAGCCGATCGGCTTCCATGAACGTTCTCCAGCACTGCCTACAAAAGCATGAACATCCAGATCAGAAGAGCATAATGTCACCAAGCACATTACCTTGGTCGAGGAAGCGGATCTCTGCCGTATCACATGTAGCAATAGCCAGAACATCTTCTCCAAGGAATAGCGCAGCTACAATTCCGCCACGAATATCTGAGATCCCGGTCGGAAATCCTTCAAGTGGGGCCGACTTCTTGTACAGGGAGATCACATAAACAATTCCCGATTGATAACCCAAGGCAAGGCGTGTTCCATTAGGAGACCATGCAAAAGCCGTTATGGGATTCACGGAAGACTCGTAGATGGAGCGTGGAGAGGTCGGCATCGCGGTTCTCAAATCCCAGATGTCGACCTGTTTTCCATAGCCGATGGCTAGAAATTGAGCATTGTTGGACAAGGAAATATTGATGATAGGTGAGTTTTGACTCGATGCGTCCACGACAGTAATACGATCTGTTTCTCGCCACTCAGTGGGCATGGTGCAGCGTTGCAGAAGCGATGAAAGAAGTGGAAAGAAAGAAAGAAAGAAAGACGGGCAATCGCGGCATGTGCCAAAAAGAACAACGTGGATCAGCCGGGCCAGTCTCCCGGAATTGACTTCTGTCGGTAAGTGATGTCAGAGGTCAGTATGTCAAATATCAGTTAGTAGTACAACGTACCGGAATGAATCCCTCGTATAGTTTTAGTTTAAGGTCTTTGCGGACCATCCTTTGCAAGCCTTGGGCTTAACTGTAAGAGTTCACACAACACATTTGTGAATGGCGTAGATTATGATACAACATATTGGCTAGCTGGCCACGGTAAGTACACGTCACGGAATCCCATCGAAATAAACAGAACATCCATTATACAAGATTCAGAATACATCGTACTTATATGGTTGTCTGACTTCAACCGGGCTATACGAAAAGTCAATTCTGGTCAATTTTAAAAGTTCACCAGAGCGCCTTCGTTCCTCGGGAGTCTCCTTCACGTATTCGAGATCGCTGGGGTGAAACTCGAGAAATTCAGGTAATGTATCTTCCTTCGGACCTGAGCGGTCCACCCTCTGCATCATCAGCCAGTGTTTCTCTTCAATCTTCTCCATGTCATAAAAGTGGTGAATCCGGCGAACTAGTTTCCCAATATGCTGAGGATGGTTTCTAGCCACAACCATGAGACCTTTCTCCCTTGCAGGGTTTGGTCGATCTCGAAAAGACTGTATGTACCCGGAAGGAATTTCTATGACCTTGCTGGATGAACGACGGTATATAACCTTGATGCCATCTTCGCTAGCAACGGTCTCGACTATGACCCCGTCCTTTTTCTGCAAAGATGCAAGCTGTCCACCGCTGATATCGACCTTAATCGGTATCCCGATCAATTTCGGGTGTAGGATCCAGTGATCAGGGGCAGGGGCAGGGGCGGATACAGAGACAGGTGACGATGTGCGAGGTATTAACGGAGGTGAAGCTGGGGCCGGAGACGCAAGCTCATTCGAGGGTAGCGATGTAGATGTCAGACCAAGAGAAGAAGGTGCTGGAGTTGGACAGTTGGGTGACCAGGTTCCATAGAACAAAGTTTCCCTTTCGAAATCATTGGGTAGTGGCGTCATTGAACCAGCGGCTGGCGTCATTGAACCAGCGGCTGCCGAGTCTTCCACATCTTCATCATTGGAAGAGGTCTGCAGAAGCTTTTCGTAGCGAGGGTCCGGCATATAGAATGACTGTCGGGCAGTGGGGAGAAACACGTCACATAGACGAAATTTGGTTCTGCAAAATCTGAGCACAATGATGAAAGACAGAAAGAAGACATTGTACCGACCTGTGGAATCTGACCGCATCGTAGTCCACCTCTACCATTTTGGTAGATGCGACGACGGTGAAAACATGTCGCTCTACGGTGAGCTTGACACCACTTTTCTTGCTCACTGAGGCTGAAGCGATTTCATAGCGATTCACATCCCTAACGGTGCCACTCTGCCCTTTGTACTGCCCGCGAACGATATCTATTACCATACCCAACCAAGGAACAGGCCCAGTTCGCATGGATTCTAAGGAAGTGTTCACGCCAAAATGTTTAAGTTGGTTGCCTTCGAGTGGACGGTATACTGGCAACAGGGCTCCAGTCCTGCGAGTTAAACGTTAGCTCGTACAGCGTTAGGAAGTTTTCCTACTCACATCTGTTCACGAACAGCAGAATGATCGATCTCAATCGAGATGTTGTAGCTTGTGACCCACAACAAGAGACGCAGCGATCCCAAAGAATCGATTCGGGCGTTCTTGACAATGGCAAAGCGTCCCGCAAAGCGACCTGACTGTACGGTGACCTGTACTTCTTTCCAAGGCGCTTCAACGTTGAACTGTTGCTGGTGGCGTTTAAGCGGTTGATAATCCAATAATAATTTGCCGGTCCTAGAGAGTGTCAGTACATGAGCGAAAGCATGATATTGAAGATTGCTCACAGCAACTCCCGCACCGCATGGTAACCAACTGTGCACTCCTCTCCGCTGTAAAGGGAAACAGTGATAGCTAAGGACCGTGCCGAGGTCACCCCGACATCTTTCACTTTTCCCTGAGTAATCCCAAATGGCCCCGACAACAGTTTGACTGGGGTATTCAGCCAAGGAACCTCAGTGTTTCGGAAATCTGGCACCGACAGTTTCACAGAATTGGCGTGTACTCGAAAATCCTATGCATAATGTTTTGGTGACGTAGATGGATTTAGAATTTAGAGCTTACCAGTCCATTTGCGCCGACACATATCCCAAGAAGAGCGTCGCTCTGGGCAATGACAAAGCCTTTCTTGCCAGAGTGAACTCCAGCTAATACTTCGACATATTGACCAAGAATAATACTTTTAGTCAGGTTATCTGCAAGGACGTTATGACGGCCTTCATTCTCGAATTCGACTTCGATAAACGTGCTTTTCGAAGATGGAGGGAGGCTACTAGGGTCGAAGGGGGAGGCTACAACCCCACGACTCTGATCCGGACGATATATGACTTCATCTCCAACTTCGAATCGCCAGAATAGATGTATGGGCATAGAGTGCATGTCAATATCCGCTCCCTTCGCTTTCGCATCCATGAAGATGCTGCAGATCGAGGGAGGAACTTGACGGGCAGGAGATAGGACCCTTTCACTGAATATCTTGATTTGAAGACCGTATTCAAAGCGCCAGCTCTTGTATGAGAAGATTTGACTTTGCTCATGTGGTACAAGATCTTGCTGCGTGCAAGCGGTAGGATCGAATAATCGGGGAGAGGGTCGAAGACGCTGTTTACGCTTGGCAGTTGATGTTGACGGCTGATCCTCGAAGTCTAGGCGAGGTACAACCATCACCTTCACGCCCGCCACCGAGTCGTCATCACGGAAATCGTCAGCTACGAGACCGATGTCGCCTCGATATAATCCCTTTTTTATCTCGACCCACTGACCAGCGGCAAAAACGCTGCGGATAGCGCCTTTTTTAACCAAACAAGGCTTTATCTCGTCTCTGGAGACAATTGTCAAAGAAGTCAATTTCAGGTCGGAATATTCACGGAGAACTTCCCGAAGGGAGCTAATGGCTGACTTTTGGAACTGTGCCTCTAGATATACGTAGCCGATATCGCGAGCGTTGTAGAAGACGGCGCGTAGCTCATCTGACAAGGTTGCATGCCTCATCATTAACTCGTAAATTATGAAGTATTCTTTCCTGGGCTTTAGAAGATGGCATGAGTAGATATACATGGTCATTAAACAGGCTTCACGTACTGTGCACTTGAGACGCCACAGCGGCCAATCGTCCTTTCTCATCCCAGGCAGATCATCCTCCGATTCATCTATTGGAGAACGTTCCGTTGAGCTGCACTTCACGTATCTTTCTTCAATTCGTTCGACGAGAGCGTCGAGGGTGGGTGGCTTTTCGAGTGATTGGAGGGTAGGGATACGGTCTGTTGGAGCCTCGGATGCTTCGCAAAGGAAGCTTACTGGCGAAGAAGAGTTCAAGTTAAGACGAGGGATGAACGAATAGATAGAGACCTGGCACACCATCTCCTTGTCGTGTTTCACCGAGGTCTTCGTAGTAATCCTCTTCGTCACTATCGATTTGTGCTTCAAGGTCGACGAACTATTGATTGGCGGTAAATGAGTTTCATGCATCCCTCGTGTGCCGTTTTGGAGCGACATGCTGGTTACCTGATTGCGCTTCATATCGGGTCTAATAACAGCTTCAGTGACTTTATTTTTTGATCTGGTCCTTATGAAGGTGGGCTCACTGTGCCTTCAGTGTTGTTTCTGTGACTTCTAAGTCGTTTACAATTCCGTTACTACACTATATACCATATACCATACACCGTGGGGTTGGAGACGAGAGGCGAGAAAGTGTTCACGTGGGCGAGGTTGGGTAATAACCGGCACGCACACAGATTCTACACCAAAAAGGGATTATCCGATAACGATAATCCCTTTTTGGTGTAGAATCTGGTTGCGTGAGAGTAAATCGCGCAACCTCTGTCTTGTGATTAGTTTTCGTTAGTTCGTCCACAACGCTCCCCGGGTCCCTCTTCTCAAAACTGAAATGAGTGCAGTAGACACTTGTACCATATATTGGTCTACAAAATGTACAAATAATCAACTTTGCCGTCATTATCTTCGTTTTATACAAACCAAGAACACGACTAGTACAGCCAGTACGAACGTAAGCCCGCAGAAGAACTTGATAACAGGTAAGACGATCTCATCTTACCACTCTGACAATTGCAATTGAACGCACCGCTTTTAGGGAGACCTCGTCAAAGAACGAATTGAGGATACTAGCTGAACCAGAGGCCACCACTCGACTCAGCCCTAAAGCCTCCAGGACATTTCGACGCATAATTTCAGCTTGGCGCACTCTTCCTCCATTCTAGGAACTGGTGCAAAGCAGGCGTTCAATACCCAATCTCTTTCACAACTCTGTCTCTCTGTTCGGATTTCTGGTATATATCCTCAGGACACCTTCATGATGATGCGGAGATAAATCAGCTCACCTCGGACTCTTGCAGCGATCACCAGTCCGAAATCGACAGCCATAAGGCCCATGAAGCTGATGAAGAGCGATCTTTATGGACGGTCAGCATGAACGATTTCAGTCGCGAGTGGTTACAACTAACTTCATCATTGTTCCCCAGAATGACTTGCCGTCCGAATCGTGTTGGTGATGTCTGACAAGTTGAGTCGCCTCGTCTCGATAAGCCGGATGGACTTGGTGGGCCGGGAATGGATAAAAGCCAGGAAGGAGCCCATCTTCAATGTTTTCTGAATAGCATCAGTCCCCGTCACT